>VZQC01004206.1:1127495-1175214 GCA_009823505.1 Rhizomys pruinosus
ATTTTATTTATTTATTTTCTATGTGTATGAATGTACTGTCTGCATGTAGGTCTGTGCACCCATGTCATGCAGTGCCTCAAAGGTCAGAAGAGGGTGTCGGATTCCCCTGGAACTGGAGTTCTCCTGGAACTGGAGTTACAGAAGGTTCTTAGCCGCCATGTGGGTGCTGGGGATCGAACCCGGGTCCTCTGCAAGAGCAGTTGGTGCTCTTAACAGCTAGGCTATCTCTCCAGCCCCTTTATTTATTTTTTACGTGTATGAATATACTGTCTGCATGTAGGTCTGTGCACCCGTGTTGTGCCTTACTATGCAGCCCTGGCTGGCCGGAAACCTGCTATTGCAGACTAGGCTAGGCTTCAACTCATGGTGATCTCCTGTCTCTGCTTCCTGACTGCTGGGATTACAGGTATGCACCCCCCAAGTCCAAGTCTGGCTAATTTATCACTATTTAAAGAGTTTATATATATATGTCCAGGTACAGTGGTGCACATCTTTAATCCAGGGAATTTCTGTGAATTCAAGGGCAGCCTGGCTTACAGAGAGAGAGAGAGTTCCAGTCTAGCCAGTGCACATTACACAGTGAGACCCTGTCTCAAAAAAAAGAGAAAAAGTTAGCTGGGCATGGTGGTGCATGCCTTTAATCCTAGCACTTGGGAGGCAGAGGCAGGCAGATCTTTGTGAGTTCAAATCCAGCCTGGTCTTCAGAGTGAGTTCCAGGACAGCTGGGGCTACAGGGAGACCCTGCCTCGAAAAGAACCCCCCCCCAAAAAAAGAGAAAAAGTTTATATATGAGCCATGAGTCAGCAGACATGGTAACAAACACCTGTAAGCTCACACTCAGGAGGCTATGGTGGGAGGATTGCTCTGAATGTGAGGTCAGGCTGAACTACACAGTGAGATACAGTCTCAAAAATAAACAAATAGGGCCACACGCCTTTAATCCCAGCACTTGAGAGGCAGAGGCAGGTGGATCTCTGTGAGTTCAAAGCCAGCCTGGTCTACATAGTGAGTTCCAGGACAACTGGGACTACAGGGAGACCCTGTCTCAAAAAAGACCAAATGGGGGGCTGGATAGATGGCTCAGCGGTTAAGAGCACCAACTACTCTTGCAGAGGATCTGGGTTCAATTCCCAGCACCCACATGGTGGCTAAGAACCATCTGTAACTCCAGTTCAAGGGAATCTGTCATCCTCTTCTGACCTCTGCAGCATTGCATGACACGGGTGCACCAACCTACATGCAGACAGTACATTCGTACAGATAAAAAAAAAAAAAAAAGACCAAATAATAATAATAATAAAACAAATAGATGGTTCCTAAAAGTTGAAGTGAGAACCGGGGCGTGGTGGCACATGCGTTTAATCTAGCACTTGGGAGGCGGGCGGAATTTCTGTGAAACCAAGGCCAGCTGGTCTACAGAGGGAGTTGCAGGACAGCTGGGGCTACCAAGGAGACCCTTTTGTTTTGAAAGACAAAAAAAAAAAGTTAATTTTTTTTTTTTTTTTTTTTTTTTATTTATTATTTTTTTGGTCTTTTTGAGACAGGGTCTCCACTGTAGCTCCAGCTTGTCCTGGAACTCGCTTTGGTAAGACCAGGCTGCCTTGAACTCCACAAAATCCGCCTGCCTTTGCTGCCTCCCAAGTGCTAGGATTAAGAGAGTGTGCCACCACGCCCGGTCAAAATGAGCATGTTTACCCAGAGTGGTGTGGCATAGTATGCCTGGTTGAATAGTGTCTTTCCTAATTTTCATGTATTCTCCCTTGTTGTTGCCCTTTCTTAAAATCGTTTTGAGGGCTGGAGAGAATGGCCCGTAGCAGAGTTAAGATGCGCGACCGATCTACAGAGGACCTGAGTTCTAGTCTCCAGCACCCACTGGTAGCTGAGACCCCGTCTGAAACTCCCAATTACAGGAGAACTCCAGTTCCAGGGAATCCGAGACCCTCTTCTGACCTCCGCGGCGTTGCCCGACACCGGCTGCACGGACTTGCATGCAGACAGTACATTCAACACATACAGAAAGTAATATATAAAATTATAAAAAAAAAAAAAATTGTTTTTAAATGTTTTGAAACTAAATTTTTTAAAAATTGATAGTTTTTTTTTCCAGGGCATGGTGGCACAAGCCTTTTAGTCCCAGCATCAGGAGCAGAGGCAGGTGGGAGCCGTTGATTTCAATGCCAGCCTGGTCAACAGAGTTGAGTTCCAGGCCAGCTTGGGGCTCCAGGGAGAGCCGCTGTCCAAAAAAAGTGAAAAAAAAAAAAAAGACACAAAAATTGTTTTTATTTTTACTTTTTTTCTTTTTCATGTGTGTGAGTGTACTGTCTGCATATAGGTTGATGCACCCATGTCATGCAATGCCTTGGAGGTCAGAAGAGGGCGTCGTATTCCCCTGGAACTGGAGTTAAAGACGGTTCTTGGCCGCCATGTGGGTGCTGGGAATAGAACCCAGGTCCTCTGAAAGAGCAGTAGGTGCTCTTAACCGCTAGGTCATCTCTCCAGCCCCTATTTCTACTTTATGTGAATGCTCTGCCTACTTGTGTGTAAGTGCACCTGTGTGGTGCAGTATGCAGCGCCCATGGAGGACAGAAAAGGGTGTTAGATCTCCTGGAACTGAAGTCACAGATCGTTGTTAGCTGCCATGTGGGCTCTGGATTCAAACCCAAGTGCTCTTAACCTCTGAGCTGTCTCTCCAGTTCCAAAATTAATGTTTTGTTTTCTTTTTTTTTTATTTTTTTTTTATTTATGTGTATGAATGTACTGTTATGCGTGTAGGTCTGTGCACCCGTGTCGTGCAATGCTGCGGAGGTCAAAAGAGGGTCTCAGAATCCCCTGGAACTGGAGTTCTCCTGGAATTGGAGTTACAGACGGCTCTCAGCCGCCATGTGGGTGCTGGGGATCGAACCCGGGTCCTCTGCAAGAGCGGTCGGCGCTCTTAACCGCTAGGCCATCTCTCCAGCCCCAATGTTTTGTTTTCTTTTTGACACAGGGTCTCCTGTAGTCAATGTTAGTCTCAACCTCAACCTTGATATGCAGGCAAGGAGAATAACCCGGAACTCCAGGTCAGGTGCTTAGGCCTCTCAAGCATTGGGATTACCGTTGTGTGCCTCACCCATTTTCCTGTCTTCACCTTTTTTGAGACCTCAGTGGCAAGGACAACGGATAGATTACCTTTAAGAGAATCAAAGTGTCTTAATGTGTGAATATGAAAGGAAGGCTATATTATTTTTTTAATTTTTTTAAAATTTTATTTATTTCTGTGTGTGTAATGAATGTACTGTCTGTGTGCAAGTTTGTGCACTTGTGTTGTGCAATGCCGCGGAGGTCAGAAGAGGGTGTCAGACTCCCCTGGAACTGGAGTTCTCCTGGAATTGGAGTTTCAGACGGTTCTCGGCCGCCATGTGGATGCTGGGGATCGAACCCGGTTCCTCTGTAAGAGGCGGTCAGCGCTCTTAACCGCTAGGCCATCTCTCCAGCCCCCGAGTTGCATACCTTTAATTTGAGCACTTGGGAGGCAGAGGTAGGTGGATCTCTGAGTTCAAGGCCAGCCTGGTCTAGGTAGTGAGTTCCAGGCCGCTGGGACAAAAGGGAGACCCTGTCTCATAAAAAAAAGAAAAGAAAAGAAGGAGACATGGAGAGATGATAAGAACACTGGCTGCAGAAGACCTTGGTTCAAATCCCAGCATCCACACGGTGGCTAACAACCGTCAGTAACTCCAATTCCAGGGGGATCTGACACCCTCTTCTGACCTCCACGGGCATTGCACAACATGGGTTGCACTTACATACATACAGGCAATACACTCTCATACACATAAAATCAAAATAATAAATAAGGGCTGGAGAGATGGCTCAGAGGTTAAGAGCATTGACTGCCCTTGCAGAGGACCCAGGTTTGATTCCCCAGCACCCACATGGTAGCTAACAACCATCCATAACTCCAGTCCCAGGGGATCTAACACTTTCTTCCGACCTCATCCAGCATTGTACAACATGGGCAATACACTCATAGATACAAAAAATAAAATAAAGAGCCAGATGTGGTGGCACATGGCTTTAATCCTAGCACTCAGGAGGCAGAGTCAGACCAGCCTGGTCTACATAGCAAGTTCCAGGACAGCTGGGGCTACAGGGAGACCCTGTCTCAAAAAGACCAAAATAAAACAAAAAATAAAATACTTTTTAATTAACAAAAAAATCTGGGGTAGAGGAAGCAGATCATATAATTACATGAAGGTTACAAAGGACAAGGATTTAAATGGAAAATGAGGTTTCTACCTTTCTAGTTATTAGCTATGACTTTAATGAAACTGCTACTCACCTCGAATGTTTGTTTGTAGCCCAGGTTGGCCTTGAACCTAAGTGTGTAGACTAGTTGGCCTCAAACCTTGTGGCAATTTTCCTGCCTTAGCCTCCCAAGTGCTATAGGCAGGCATGAGCCATCCTGCCCAGCTCCTCTCCATTCCCTGATAACAGTAGGCCGTTATCTGTGTCAGGGTGGCGAACTGGAACAAAGTGTGCCAGGCCCAGTGAGCTGTCCTCGCTGTCAACTGAACAGAGCTGTTTACTTTGATCATCATGGGTGGTGTCCCAAGTCCCTGAGTCGGACTCCCATTTTTTTTTTTTTAATGTGTATGAATGTACTGTCTGCATGTAGGTCAGTGTACCCATGTGGTGCGATGCCTCCGAGGTCAGAAGAGGGCGTCGGATTCCCCTGGAACTGGAGCTAAAGACGGTTCTCAGCCGCCATGTGGGTGCTGGGAATTGAACCTTGGTCCTCTGCAAGAGCAGTCGGCGCTCTTAACTGCTAGGCCATCTCTCCAGCCCCCCGACTCCCTTTTTTAAGACACTGTCTCCCATGTAATTCTGCTCTGGCTGGTCTGGAACTTGCTGTGTAGACCAAGCTGGCCTTGATCTTGCAGAGCTCCCCCAGGCTCTGCCTCCCAAGTGCTGGGATTAAAGGCCATGTCCACCACACCTGAGGGAAAAAAAATGTGTTGACTATTTTGCCTGGATTTTCTTTTTTTTTTTTTTTTTTTTTGAGACAGGGTTCCTGTAGTCCAAGCTGGCCTAAGATCATTATGTAACCCAGGTTGACCTGGAACTCACAGAGAGTCTGGCCTGCTCTCTGTCCAAGGTCTAGGATTAAGTGTGTCGACCATGCCGGCTTAAGAGATGGTTCTGTAGCCGCGCATTGGAAATCACCAACCCTGTCCTCTGCAAGAGCGTTGGTGTTCCTAACCCGTGAAGGTTTTTCAATCCAGCCCCTATTCTCTATTTTAAATTCGCTGCCGGGCATGCGTGCGGCGCAACGTCAGCCTTTAATCCTAGCCTTGGGAAGGCGCGCCGGCGGATCTTTCTGAGTTCAAAGGCCAGCCTGGTCTACAGAGTGAGTTCCAGGAAAGTTGGAGCTAAAGGGAGACCCTGTTCTTGAAAAGACAAAAATCCAATGAAATAAAATAAATAATAATTAATAAATAAATAAATAAAAATATCCTTATTTAGTCGGGGTATCGGGTGGCGCAGGCCTTTAATCCTAGCACTCTGGGAAGCACGAGGAAGGCGGATTCTTTGTGAGTTCAAGGCCAGCCTGGTCTACCAGAGTGAGTTCCAGGATAGTGGGGCTACAGGGAGGACCCTGTCTCGAAAGCAAAAAAAAAAAAATCCATTATTTATTATTTCAATATTATGTGCCCATGCATGGAACGTCTGAGGAGGCCAGAAAATTTTGTTGAATCCCTGGAACTGGAATTAAAAAATGGTTCTCAGCTGCCATGTGGTTCTGGGAACCAAGCCCAGGTCCTCTACAAGTGGTCTTAAGCACAGAGTCATATCTCAAACACATTCCTCTCTCTCTCTTCTCTCTCTCACACCTTCTCTCTCTCTTTTTTTTTTTTTTTGGTCTTTTTTGAGACCAGGGTCTCCTTTATGTCTCAGCTGGCCTGGAGCTCACTCTGTGAACCAGGCAGCGCTTGAACTCACAGGATCTGTCTGGCTCTGTCTCCCGAGTGCTGAGATTCAAAGGCATGTGCCACCCACTCCCCAGCTCTTTGTCTTTTTTTTGAGACAAGGGTCTCTCCTGTAGCTGCAGTTGTCCTGGAACTCAACTTGTAGACCAGGTTCGCCCTTGAACTCATAGAGATCTGCCTGCCTCTGCCTCCCAAGAGCTGGGACTAAAGGCATGCGCCACCATGCCTGACAGCACATTCTCTCTAAAAGTAACATTTTGTGTGTATGCATGGTTCCCCCATGGGTCCACAGTGTGTTCGTGTGGAGGTGAGAGGACAGTTTTGGGGAGTCACTTCTCTCTTTCCACCTGTGGGCTCCAGGGATAAACTCAGGTCATCCAGGGCCTGGAGAGATAGCTAGCAGTTAAGAAGCACTGACCTGCTCTTGCAGAGGACCAGGTTCGATTCCTGCACCACACAATGTGCAGCTAAGACTGTCTGTAACTCCAATCCAGGAGAACTACAGTTCTAGGGGAATTGCTGAGACCGTCCTTCTAACCGTCCGCGGGATTGCACGGACAATGGTGCGACAATCTGCAGTAGCAGACAGTAACAATCATACACATAAAAAAGAAAAACCAAAAACAGAAAAACCGTCAGGGTCATCCCACTGGTGGGGAATTGACAACCCATGAAGCCTTCAAGGGTTGGGGTTCTTTCTCGAAGTTGGTTTGACGCCCCCGCCACCCCCCCCACTCCCCACCTGGCCCCCCCACCCCAGTGAGGCACATTCCACAGAAATGGTGGCATTGAGCTTGCCAGCAAGGTAGGACCAGGTCACCAAGAATCTCAGTTATTTGATTTTCTTTGGTTCATTTCTCGAGATGGGGTCTTGCTGTGTAGCCTTGAAACTTACTATGTAGACCAGGTTGATTCTGAGTTTGTGATAATCCCATGCCTCCCGCATGCCACTGGGACTGGAAACATGAGTCAGCACATCGAACTAGTCTTTTACTAAAAGAAAAAAAAACGCTAGGGCTGGTGAGATAGGCCAGTGGTTAAGAGCACTTGCTGCTTTTATACAGAACTGGAATTTGGGTCCCAGCACCCATGCGGGGCGGCTCACAACTGCATCTACTCCAAGCTGCCTTTTGGCCTCTTTGGACATATCGCATGACGCCAGTGTACTATATGGTATTTAGACACACACACACACACTTACACACACCTACAATACAAATAAATTTTACAATTATTTATTCATTTATGTGGTGAATGTGCACAGGCATGATACATGAACATGTGTGGAGAGGTCAGAGACAGCAGGTTGTTTCTTTCTTTCTTTTTTTTTTTTTTAACTTGTGGATTCAGTTGGAATTGAACTCAGGTTGTCTGGCTTGGTGGTAATCAACTTTACTTCTGAGCAATTCATCAGCCCCTAAAGTTATTTACTGTCTTTTTTTTTAAATTTTATATTTCTGTATGTGTATGAATGACTGTCTGCATGCAGTCCTGTGCACCCGTGTCGTTGCAATGCCGCGGAGGTCAGAAGAGGGTTGTCGGATTCCCTGGAACTGGAGTTCTCCTGGAATTGGAGTTTTGGACGTTCTCCATGTGGGTGCTGGGGATCGAACCCAGGTCCTCTGCAAGAGCGTCGGTGCTCTTAACCGCTAGGCCATCTCTCCAGCCCCTAAAGTATTTACTTATGTACCATTCCCTCCCAGGCTGGCTTGGAACTGAACTCAATACATACAGGAAGGCTAGCCCTGAACTGCTGATCCTTCAGCCCCCAACTCTCAAGTGCTAAGATACCACGCCCTGACTCTGGCTTTGTTTGTTTTTTTTTGTTGGTTTTTGTTTGTTTTGGTCCTTTTTGAGTACAGGGTCCCTGTAGCCCCAAGCTGTCCTGGAACTCACTCTGGTAGACACAAGTGCTGGGCCTTGAACTCTACAAAGATCCGCCTCCTCTGCCATCCCAAGTGCATAGATGATTAAAGGCGCCTTAGGCACACTAGTGGCCCTTACGCCCCGGACTTGCAGTATGTATTCTTTTTTTTTTTTTTTTTTTTTTTTTAAGGGGGAGAAGCCGTGAACGCAGTCCCCCAACACCCATACCACAAATTATCAGTCGAGTTCCGACATTTGGGGAAATCGACACGGGGTAGCACATCCCGGAGTGCAATGATAGAGCCTGCACCTGGGAAAATCCACATTCGTTGATCATGGTATCTCCCCTGCCAGGTAAGTATGCAGTATGTATTCTTAACTGCTGGCAGGGTCTCACTATGTAGCCCTGGCTGGCCTGGAATTCATTTACCCAGGTAACGACTCAAGGAGAGATCTCCTGTCTCTGCCTCCTGAAGGTAGGATTAAAAGCATGGGCCTCCATACCTGGGGTAGGTATATGTATCTGAGACAGCCTAGGTTGGTCTCAAACTATTATGCAGCTGACCTTCTGACCTTGACCTTTTGCTCACCCTAGGGACCCTCCACCTCCCAAGTGCTGGAATCACAGGTGAGTGTCACCATGTCCCATTTTATTCAATGCTGGTAGTAGAATCCAGGACTTCCTGCATGCCAGGCAGGCATACTACTAAGTAGCTACATCCTCGCCCACCCCACTTTAATGAATACACTGCCAGAGCGCAGTGGGCATGATAGTTAATTGCCTAGCTTTTTTTTTTTTTTTTTTGTCTTTTCGAGACAGGGTCTCCCTGTAGCCCCAGCTGTCCTGGAACTCACTCTGTAGACCAGGCTGGCCTTGAACTCACAAAGATCCGCCTGCCTCTGCCTCCCAAGTGCTAGGATTAAAGGCGTGCGCCACCACGCCCGACATCTAGCTTTTTTTTTTTTTACTTTAAAAATATTTATTCATTTTATTTTATGTGTATGTGTATTGCTTGCAGGGAAGTGCACCCGTGTTGTGAAACACCAGCGAAGTCAGAAGAAGGCGTCGATTCCTGGCCAGTACAGTTATGGATGGGTGTTGACCATCATGTGGGTGCTAGGAATCGAACTTAGGTCCTCTGCAAGAGCGGCTGGTACTGTTATCCACTGAGCCATCTCTCCAGCCCCCTACCTATTTTTTTCTTAGATGGGTCTTGCTGTATATTCCAAGCTGGCTTTGAATTTAGGTTCCTTCTGTCTCAAGAACTTCCAAATGTCAGGATGCTATGTACATACCATCCTGCCTGGCACAATTCCACACTGCCAGTGATATGTGTTTGTCCTCTGTAGGGCACAGAATGCTCACATCCATGAGGTACATGGGTCACTCTGTTCATATATATTATTTTTTTCTTTACTGTAATTATTACAGTATTAAAATTTATACATTTACCTTTTTTTTTTTTTTAAGACAGTCTGGCCTTGGCCTCACTGTAGCCCAGGTTGGCCACAAACTCAACCAATCTTCCTGCTGTAGCCTCTTGAGTGCTGGGATTACAGGCAGGAGCTACTATACTTGGCTTTATTTAAATTATTATTGGTGTTGGGATGTAATATAGGGTTTCAAGCATGCCAAACATGCTCTGCCACTGAACTCTACCCCCAGCCCAATACTTACTGTGAGCTTATGCCACACCTCGATTTCTCATGATTTTTATCACATAGGGCTACTTGTAGTTCCATTTTACAGGTTAAAAACATAGAAGCTAAAAGAGCGGAGTTCGTTTGTCTTGGGTCACAGACGGAGCATCAGACTCAAGTCTGTTTTGCTGTTGACAAGGGACAACTACTTTTGTATTTCAAACAATGCGGTATAATGTCTAATGGTTTGGAATTGGGATAGATCTGGGCTTCAGTACTGATCCTGGCACTTCCTTTCTAGAGAGGACTTTGGTAGATTGATTTCCCATATCAAAGGCTTTTATTCTTAATCTATAAGTGAGGGTAACAATAGTAACCCCCTCCTAGGGAGTTTATCAGCAGTAAAGGAGAAGGTGCCTCTCTGACAATGCTTGGCTCAGCGCCTGGCAAGCACATCACGAGCACTCGGAACTGGGAGCTGTTGTTGTAACAAGGATGATGGACCACAGAGCTCCCAGAGGGTTACAAGGTCCATGGGGAGCCGCACTGTCCGTAGGCAAGGTTACATAATTTCCCAAAGCGGGTGTTGCTTCCCTGGAGGCCTTGGACTCCCCAAGGAGGAGGCCTGAGACTGTTCTGAAACACTGGTGAGCTGGTCAAAGGCTGACTAGGCACCCAGCAACGGAGGAGGCTGGGGTCGAAGCCCTCAGCACCCATTTGCCCTCCACCCCATAGAAGGCTGCCTACCTTAATCCGATGGCACCCCGATTTCCTGTTTCCAGAGCCTCGGGCTCCAACCATCCCTCCCAGCTGCGGCGCGAACAGACTTAACACTTCCCCTACGCTCTGGCCTTAAGTCTTAAAGCCCTGTCTTCCTCTCTCTTGGCGACTTCCAGCGCCCTTTGGGAGCACATTTGTTCAGACCTGGGTCCCCCCTGCATCCTGACGCCCACCTCCGGAACCCCCTGCTCTGGTGTGGAGGTGGGGTACCTCCGGCTGCGTCCTCAGGACAGCTGCAGCCTGGGCACCGTGGTGGTGGTTGTGGGGGCTCCAGAATGCACTGGTCACTTCCTCACCAGCTGGACTGGGTCTGTCAGGAAGGCCAAGACCCCATCTTCACAGGAGCCGAGGGCATAGACGCCTCCCCATTTCCGATGCAGAGAAATGTTTCCCACCCATTCCACCCCACCCCTGGACAGCTGCCCTGTTTCAGGCTCCCGGTTGAGGGGGCTGGGTAAGCCCAGGCTGGGAAATGGCAATGCTCTTGATCCTCCTCCAAGGTCTCAGACCCCGCTGCCCTGCAGAAAAGATTCTGCCCCCTCCCCACAAAAATTTCTGAACGCGCTCTCCCCGCCCCCCAAGGTTCCTTTCGTGCAAAGGCTCCCAAAAGAAACTCTGGAGCTTGCAATGGACGGAGGAGGTGGGGCAGCAGGTAGCGAGTGCTGATGACTAAACTTATCTCCAGACCAGGAGCCTCCAAGCAGGGTCATGACCCCCAGGACCCCAGCCCCTCCCCGCCCTCATCTTCCTCCCTCCCCCGCCGCGCGGCCCCTTTAAGCCGAGCGCCGACCAGTCCTCAGTGGCTGCGCGCCGGCGAGCGTGTGTGAGTGCGCGGGGAGGGGGCGGGCGCAGTGTCTCCATGGCGACGCGGCGGTGACGTCGCCGGCCGGGGGGCGTGGGCGTCCCGGCCCCGGAGTGCGATATTAACCCGGGAGGCGGCGGCGGGGAGGGGAGAGGCTCTGAGAGGCGAGGCCGGGTGAGGTGGCGAGGGCGGCCCGACGGGCGCGGGACAGGACGGGGCAGCGCGGGCGCCGGGAGCCGCAGCCCGGAGTCGGGGCGCCTTGCCCCGGGCCCCCCAGCATGAAGACCCCGGCGGACACAGGTGGGGGCGGGGGCAGCACGTGTGGGGGAGACTTGTTGCCCCGGGAAACCGGGAGGAAAAACTTTGGGTGGGGGGCTGAAGGGGTCCAGGGGAGCCCGGTCGGTCCCCAGTTCTGGGGGACCCCCCAGCACTCGAGACCTGTTGCTTCTCGTGGCGCGAGCTGGGGGTGCTGCCTGGGAGCCCCCATGCGTGGATTCCTCCCGAGTGGTGTGGGCGCTGCGGGTGCTGCTCCTCTCTCCCTGCCCGGACCCCGCACGCTGGGCTCTGGTCCTCTGTGGGGATCACGGGGGTGGGTGGTGGGGTCCCTCCCTGCCGCTCTGTCACGTTGCACTCAGGGGGCCAGGACGTGTGCGGGGCGTGGGGGTGTCTGTGCACGGGGCCCGCTATCCCCGGGTCTGCGCTTCGCGGTCCGGCCCGTGACCTTCACGGCGGCGCGTGCCCCGCACCGGGTTCGTGGGGGGGGGCGATCCGGGATGGGCTCTGCGGAGGGCATGAGTGCGAGCCCGGGACTCGGGGTCCGGGCTGCGGCGCCCCTCCCCCGCCCGTCTTCGCCGGCTCCTCGCTCGCTCCCCCTCCCGACCCGAGTCGCAAAGTTCCAAAGCGCAGCCCGAACGTTCGAAAAAGGAACTTTTTGTTTCCGACCTTAGAACGCGCGGCTTTAAGGTGGCTCCAGGGAGACTTTGGTACCCTGCTCCGGCGCAGACGGAGGCCCGGAGTTGAGGAGGGTGGGAAGGATGGGGGGGCACGCCGAGGCTTCCCCCTCCCGCCCTCCCCTTCCCGATCGTGCTCTTCTCTTTACGCGGGCCGTCTTTTCCCTCCTCCCTTCTCTTCCCCGCCAAGTCGCTCCTCCTTAAGGGGCCAGGGATCCCCTCCCCCCCCCACCTCGAACGCCGGGCGGGGGGCAGCAGGATTAACCCCCCTCCCACCCGGACTTTCCCCCTTCCCCTCCCCCGCTGCCCCCGGGCTCGCGCGGGCTGGACTTTGCGCCCGTGCGCGCGGGGGGAGGGGTCCACGCCGCCCCCTGCCCGTCTACCCTGTCGGAATCCGGCCTGGGGCGGGGACGGGGGAGGGGGAAGGGGGCCGGGCGCCGCTGTTCAAACTTGTTTCCTTCCCCCGGCGGCGGCCGCGGCTCGGGCTCCTGTGTGCGGGTGTGTGCCCCGACCGGCCCACCCACCCCACCCCACCCCACCTCCCTGCACGGCGAGTGGGGGCGGCTCTTAAAGGGCTCCGCGCGGGGCTCCGGCGCCAGGGGGATTGAGGCCGAGGAGGGGGGCGGGGGTGGGGCCGGGGTGCGGAGTGCGGTAGGGTCAGTCACGTGCGTCCCACATACTCCCCGGCTCCCACAGGCTCCCTGGCTGCTGGGCCCTGGGGGCAGCCGGAGCCTCGCCTCGCCCGGGGAGGGGACCGAGGCGCCCAGACAACCCCGCCTTGTCCTCCCTCTCTGCTACGGGCCTTGGCTTGATGGGACCTGTAGGGCCCTGCAGCCTTGTCTGGGGTCCGGGTCGCGTGTGGATTCCCTGAGTGGGGAAGGGAAGGGGGCGCAGGGCGGCCACCGTGTTGGTCCGTCTTGCCGACTGCGGGCCGCTGCGCGCCCCTCCATCCGATCCTCCATCCCGGTTCTGCTCTCCTCAGCCGTGCCTGCTTCCCACTTCCTGTTTTCTTCCCGGCTCTGGCGCCATCGAGGTCTGCCTGGAGTGGGGGAGGTGGTGAGGCCCCCCGGGAGGCTGGCGTATTCTTCCTCAAGCACCACCTCTCCCATCCGACCCCTGTAGTCCCCTATAAAAAGTTTAGGTAGTCGTGTTAAGTTGGGGAAGGTGGTGCCCAGAAGTTATGCCCCCACCGGGCTTGCACGGACTAGGATATCCAGGTGTGCCTCCTGAGACCCGGCCAGCCCAGCCCTTCCTGTCTGCTGCACCTCTGCACCCTGTTTGTGTTTCCCGGGCCTGTGTCTCCCCAGCGCGGCCGGACCCCCATACTGGAGAGGCCCTGCACCATCAGGCTTTCTCCATGCAGACCTGGTGTTTCCCTGATTTAAGCACGTGGACCCACATAGAACACACACATGCTACCCTTGCCGGTGCCTGGCTCCTGGCTCCAAGGCCTGGGGAACAGAGCCCCATTGAGATACCCTGACGTCACCCCGAGTCCTTCTCCCCTCCAGCAAAGCCTCGGAAACAGGCCCTCATGTATGCTGTGTCCGATGAGGAAAGCGGGTGCTGGGGTGGGTCTGGCCTTGAGGAGGGGTCTCTTGCTAGAAGTGGCAGCCAGGGTCTAGGCCCGGGGGGTGGGGTGGGGGGGTGTTGCTCAAGGAAGAGGTTAACAAGGGGGCCCGGGACAGCTCCCAGAATGCGGGCTTGCGGCCTTCCCAGAGCCCCCCACCTCCTTTCCGAGTCCCCTTTGTTGCATGTAGTCTCTCTTTCACTCCCTCTCTTCGGCAAAGTTTATTTTTAGCCTACTGCTCCCCCGCTCCTAGGACTGTCGCTGCACACACGTTGCCTGGTTACCGGGACACGGAGGCTGGGGCTGGTGGGCTGGGAAGGGTGGCTTTAATTTGGGGGGGAGGGTGGAAGTCAGTACACCCCTCCACCCCCAGACTGATGTCTTAGGGGTTCATCCCCCTCCTGGGACTAGGAGCCAGATCGGAGCTGAGGTGTGGGAGTAGCGTGGAGTTTCATGGCCCGAGGGGAGCCAGGAGCTTTTTGGAGGGAGTTCCAGGGTATATGGAGCTGGTGACTTGGTTACTTGTGTTCCCCACGGCCTCTGGGCCCCAAGGGATAGCCTGGAACCGTGGTTCTCTATAGTAGGATGAGGATAATGCGATGCACACCTGGATTCCCAAGAGAAGAATGGGACTGTGGATGTCGGGGTCCTGGGAAGGGGTTATCAGGGACTGTCACCGCTCAACAGAGGAGCAAGGCAGCTGGTGCAGGACTCTGGGCCCCACAGCCTGAACAGCTGGAGCTCAGGGTACCTGGAACCCCTAAGGGGCTAATTTGAGGCTGGGATTTCTGACCTGGGCAGGGACTAACTGTGTAGGAAAGGACATACTCACTGTCCCAGTCCCAGCTTGCCTGAGTCCAGGGCTTACGAACCTGTGACCCTGTGAGGGACAATGAATTCTGCATTTGGAGGAGATGGTCTCTGGGGGAACAGGAACTACTGATATCTGCGTTCCCAAGGGGAGGAAGTCTCTGTTCCTTTCCAGATTGGGGTTGAGGCTTCGGGGGAAGCCCTGTCTTGCTTTGTAGCCCTGGTTGGTACCTGCCTTGAGTTAGGACACCGCCTCCACGGCCTGGCTAGGCTTGAAGACCCCACCCATTGTTAGACAGACACCTTGGACTTCTCTAGTGACTCCAGGGCCCCTGAACTGCCTCCCACCCCCCCAACCCTCTCCTTGGCTTTCCTCTCCCTTCCCTCCTCCCACCCCTCCATTACCGGCTGCCTAGTACTGAATTATTGATGGCCTCTGATTACCCGGGGGTTTGGGAAATGACAACAACCGCAGCCCCCCCACCCCAGGCTGCCCACCCCCTCCAGGGACCTAGTCAGCCCACTACCAACCTCTACCCAAGGTTAATGCTGGGGGTGGGCAGGCAGGTGGGCAGGGAGGAAGCTGACGAGGAGGAGTGTAAAGGTGACAGCTCGGCGCTGCCTAGGCCCCAGCTGGGCCAGGTCGCTTTCAGCCAGGTCCTGAGGTTGGACCTGGGGAGGCATTGTAACTCAGAGGGTCCATTGCTGGGTGTGGGGGGGGATGCTCTCAGACAGTCTGGGTTTCACTCTCCAGGGAAGACAGAAGCCTCTGTGTGTGCAAGCGCTGACCTCATCGACAACCAGCCACCCCACCCCTCCTGGTCCTTTTAAGAAAAAAAAAAAAATCCTCTCCAGCCCTGGGGTTGGAGTAGAGCCTCCCATAGGTCTGAGAGGGAAGATGCTGTATGTTCCTGGGGAAAGGGCCACAAAAGCTGGGAACACTCTTCCTTCTGAATGGGACTAGGGGCATACGGAGGGGCCGTGCCCCGTCCTGCCGGCCACGTGTGCCCTTTCTGCCCCTCCCCCCACTGGCAGCCCTGCCCGCCATCCTGGCTTGGTGCCTGGCCCCCTGGCACTGGCCCCGGGACCCGCCGCCGTCGGTTTCCTGTTTCTCCTGGTGTAGCTGGAGCAGGCTCCAGCTTCCCCTCCCCCTGGCTCCTGTCTAGCCCCCCCTCACACAGGCAAACTGTCTCCCTCTAATTTGGGTCTTCCCTGGGCTGAGGAGGAGATGGCTTTTTTTCCTCTACAATGGAAGGCTGAGGGTGGGGTAGGAGGTCGACTCTGGGATATGGTTTAGAGCCCCCCCCCCAACTGGGCATCCTGACCCCAGGCCACTCCCTGTCTCCCGTCCGCAGGGTTTGCCTTCCCGGATTGGGCCTACAAGCCGGAGTCGTCCCCTGGCTCGAGGCAGATCCAGCTGTGGCACTTTATCCTGGAACTGCTGCGGAAGGAGGAGTACCAGGGTGTCATCGCCTGGCAGGGGGACTACGGGGAGTTTGTCATCAAGGACCCGGACGAGGTGGCCCGGCTGTGGGGCGTCCGAAAATGCAAGCCCCAAATGAACTATGACAAGCTGAGCCGAGCTTTGCGGTGAGAAGGGGCTGTGGGCTCCGGAGGATATGTGGCAGGCCCCTGTGGTCGGGAACCCCTGTGCGTGAGGATGGTCTTTGGGTCCGATGTCTGGTTTCACTGGTGGTGTGAATTTGGGTGTGCTGGGCAGAGATTATAGTTAGGTGGGGGGCCTCTAGTCTGCCTCCCCACTCTCTGGCTACTTGATTTCTCGCCTGTGGTCTTCGGTTCTTGGGTACCTTTTACGAGCAGCGCCTGGCCACTTGGGTGGTGCAGTCTAGGCTTGGGCCCTGCGGAGTATAGATTGATGGCCCAATGGTGTTTTACGCCCACAGCTATTATTATAACAAACGCATTCTACACAAGACCAAGGGGAAACGGTTCACCTACAAGTTCAACTTCAACAAACTGGTGCTGGTTAATTACCCTTTCATAGATGTGGGGCTGGCTGGTAAGTGTCGTCGTCGGGGATGCATGCCCTCTGAGGGAGAGAAGGGGGCAACATCTGTCTTGTCCAGGCTAGCTAGCTAGGTCAGGGGCCTTGACACCAGATCTTGCCTTTCCTGTCAGGGGGTGCGGTGCCCCAAAGCGCCCCTCCAGTGCCGTCGGGTGGCAGCCACTTCCGATTCCCTCCCTCGACGCCCTCCGAGGTGCTGTCCCCCACCGAGGACCCTCGTTCACCGCCGGCCTGCTCTTCATCGTCGTCCTCCCTCTTCTCGGCTGTGGTGGCCCGGCGTCTGGGCCGAGGGTCAGTCAGTGACTGTAGTGATGGGACCTCAGAGCTGGAGGAGCCGCTGGGAGAAGATCCCCGGGCACGACCCCCTGGCCCCCCGGAGCTGGGGGCCTTCCGAGGACCCCCGCTGGCCCGCCTCCCTCATGACCCCGGTGTCTTCCGAGTCTACCCCCGACCCCGGGGTGGCCCTGAGCCCCTGAGCCCCTTCCCTGTGTCCCCTCTGGCTGGGCCTGGCTCCCTGCTACCCCCTCAGCTATCCCCGGCCCTGCCTATGACGCCTACCCACCTGGCCTACACACCTTCCCCCACGCTGAGTCCTATGTACCCGAGTGGCGGTGGGGGCCCCAGCGGCTCAGGGGGAGGGTCCCACTTCTCCTTCAGCCCAGAGGACATGAAACGGTACCTGCAGGCCCACACCCAAAGCGTCTACAACTACCACCTCAGTCCCCGAGCCTTCCTGCACTACCCTGGGCTGATGGTGCCCCAGCCCCAGCGCCCTGACAAGTGCCCGCTGCCACCCATGGCACCCGAGACCCCACCAGTCCCCTCCTCGGCCTCGTCTTCCTCTTCCTCCTCTTCATCCCCGTTCAAGTTTAAGCTGCAGCCACCTCCACTAGGACGCAGGCAGCGGGCTGCAGGGGAGAAGGCTCCGGGGGGCACTGAGAAGAGCAGCGGCGGAGGTGGCGCTGGCAGCGGCTCAGGTGTGTTGGCAGAGGGGGCAGGTGCGTTGGCTCCGCCCCCGCCACCACCCCAGATCAAGGTGGAGCCCATCTCGGAGGGAGAATCGGAGGAGGTGGAGGTGACTGACATCAGTGACGAGGATGAGGAAGATGGGGAGGTGTTCAAGACACCCCGTGCCCCCCCTGCTCCCCCCAAGCCAGAGCCTGGAGAGGCATCTGGGGCAGCCCAGTGCATGCCCCTCAAACTACGCTTTAAGAGGCGCTGGAGTGAAGACTGTCGCCTGGAGGGGGGTGGGGGTTCCGCTGGGGGCCTCGAGGATGAGGGCGAGGACAAGAAGGTTCGAGGGGAGGGCCCTGGGGAGGCCGGGGGTCCCCTTACCCCAAGACGGGTGAGTTCTGACCTTCAGCATGCTACAGCCCAGCTCTCCCTGGAACACCGAGATACCTGAGGGCTGTGGGCAGGGGTCTCGGGTACCCCCTACTCCCTGTGCTTTTGCTGCCTTAACCCCCCAAAGCCTGGAGGTGCGGGCAGCTCTCTAGTCACTTCCCCACCTCCTCCCTTTCTCCTCCCCACATTTTGTATAAGACATTTAATTTCTTTTTCTTTTCTTTTTTTTTTTTTTTTTTAACGGTAGGGTGGGTGGGTGCCCAGGGCTGGGGGCCATCTCCTCCCTGTCTCTGGGTTTCTGAGCTCCGGGCAAAGAGGTATTGGGGGGAGGGAGGGGGAAGATAAGGGGGCCCACCCCCGTTCTGGGGATTTCTATTTGAACTGAGGCTTTGGCCTTAACCCCCAGGAACCTTTTTTATTACAATCGTAGGAAGTAAAGCCTTTCCTCCCTCCCTGCTCTCTGCCTCTTACCTCGTCCGTCCTCCCTCTCCCCATCTACTGTCCTCCCTAGCCCCCTCTGAGCCCCAACCCTGCCTTCCTTGCCCCTCCAGGGGCTGTGAGTGCCTGGGTTTCCCATACCCCACGAGGTTGCAGCAGGGGCTGGAGGGACAATTTCATGAACCAAAAATTCTGTGGGGGTGGTGGGGTGGGAGGCAGAGGAAGGTGAGGGGTGCTGCCCATGGGCCGTATTTCTTCAAGTGCCTGTTCTCCACTCCACCCCAGTACTGGCCCAGCCCCTTCACTTCCACTCCCAGCTGCTCCTAGGACTGGCCAATGGGCAGGTCGGTCAGGGGACAGGAAAGGGGTCCCCTGAAACCAAACTGGAAACCCCTCTCTGCCTCCCAGCTGGGGCCCTAGGGGTGTGCTGGGGGCTGTGGTCAAGCCTTATTCTGTATTGGGAATGGAGGGTGGGAGAGGGAGGTTAGGGGCTGCTGGAGAATGTACTGAAAACAATAAAACTTTGGACCTTTGCCTGTGGTGATCTGTCCTAGGTGCTGGGTGCAAACTTGGCTTGATTCTGCACAGAAAGCCTGACTCGATTGGAGCAGGTCAAACCCAGGCTCGGGGAAATGGTGCCCACTGTCTGTTAGGTGCCACGGACAGACCTCAGTTGATGTGCTTGGGGTCACTTGATTTTTTTCTAGCCTGGGTATATGAATGATTGGTCTATTGGAATCGTTCTGTTGTCCCTGATTTAAACTTATACCATGAGGCCCTGTTTTTACGTTGCCTCAGGCACTCTGCTCACGGCCTGCTCGGGCTTAGAGATGTACATCTGTAATCCACCCCATGAGCAACTTCAAGGCCAGCCTGGGTCACATGAGACTTTAAAAAAAAGTAAAAGGCTAGGGTGATGGAGGGTGGGGTGTCAGGCTTCAACCTGCAGTTTGGGGGCCTCAAGGCCTATGTCCTGGTAGGCAGGCCTTGGGCTGTAGAGATGGCTCAGAGGTTAAAAGCATTTTTTTTTTTTTTTTTTTTTTTTGGTATTTTTGAGACAGGGTCTCTCTTTAGTCCCAGCTGGCCTGGAATTTGCTCTGTAGACCAGGCTGGCCTTGAACTCACAGAGATCTGCCTGCCTCTGCCTCCCAAGTGCTGGGATTAAAGGCGGGTGCCACCATGCTGGGCACAAGAGCACTTTCTACTCTTCATGAGTATCCAAATTTGGTTCAGATTGGGAGCTCAACCACCTGTAACTTGAGCCAAAAGGGGATATGTTGGCCTCTTCTGCCCTCTAGGGCACTTGCACAGGAGTGACATACAATCACACAGCGCATTTTTTGTAAATAAAAATCTGTAGCTCTAGCTGTCCTGGAACTCACTAGACCAGGCTGGCTTTGAACTTTGCAAGATCTGCCTGCTTCTGCCTTCCAAGTGCTGGGATGAAAGGTTGTGCTATCATGCCTGGCTAGATAAAAAAAAAATTTTGGGGGGGGGTCTTTTTGAGACATAGTCTCCCTTTAGTCCCAGCTGGCCTGGAACTCACTCTGTAGACCAGGCTGGCCTTGAACTCACAGAGATCCTCCTGCCTCTGCCTCCCAAGTGCTGGGATTAAAGGTGTGAACTACCACACCCGGCCATAAAAATCCTTTAACAAAAAAAAAAGGGGGGGGGACGGAGAGATAGAGCTCAAGGGTTAAGAGCGCATACTGGTCTTGGAAAGGACCAGAATTTGGTTCCCAGTACTATTGAGCAGCTCACAGCAACCTGTTCCAGGGGGACCGGGTCAGACACCTTTGGCATTTAAGTTCATGTTCCTTCACAATAGATACATAGGCTTACACATAGAAAAGAAAAGTTTTCGATTCACCTACTGTGTGCTAAGGACCCTTAAACAACTTGCCCATGACCCGAAAGCTGAGTTTTGCAACAGAGTTGAGCTCTGAATCCCAGCGTATTTAAACAACTGGCTTTTCCAACAAAACCTAGGTGGCCGGGTCCAGATCCAGGTATCAGATCTTAGGATCTGAGGGATAAGCTCAAAAAGTTAGAAGCCCAGATGGGAAAGTTAGATCCTGGAGGAAAAAAAACAATTAGAAGGAATTCAGGCTGGGATCGCTGGCGGCAACCAGCTGCACCTGAGCAGTGCAGGTGAGACTCGGGTTCAGAGAGGGAAGGGGCTTCCCCAAGGCCATGCAGTTGCTGAGAGAATGAGAATCATGAGAATCGAGCCTGTTGGACTGGCTTTTCCACAGAACCCCACCCTGTGCACCCTGAAGGGGAAGGAACATTAACTGCTACCCAGTCCTGCACTTAACCTCAACTCATGCCAGCCCAGGGTGGGTGGTCCCAGATTATGCTGCCAGTTGGATCCAGGACTGGGATACTGGCAGGAAAGAGGTTCCTGTGGCAGCCTGTGGGCAACTGCTCCCTCTCCTGGGTGATGTAAGCCATTCCCCAGGGGGAGGTCGGCTGTGTGTGGGGGAACCACTGGGCTATTTCTGGAAATTGGGATGAGACATATCTCCTGGCAACATAGATGCAGCTGAGTTGCTGGTGGGGTGATGGAGAAAGAGAGTGTCGTCACTCACTGCCGGAGAAAAGCAGGAGTCTGGGTGGTAGCCTCAGACCAACCCTTCGAGACGCCTGTAGTCACAGGATTACCAAGGCTACATAGCTCCAGACCTACTCTGGAGGTCAGACCATGGCCCAGCCAAACTTGCCCCCTGGCTGTGTGGGAGTCACAGGTGGCGACTGGGCTTCACACTCCAGCAGCTCCCCAGCTCTAATCGCCCACCTAAATCCATTTGCAGGCCGGGAGTGTGCCTGCAAGAAGATTCCCAGGCCGGATGTGCTGGTGCAGGCTTTTTACTCCCAGGGGATGTGTGAGGTGAGACGGAAGGTCCAGGGATGTGGCATCGTTAGTAGAATGCTTGCTTAGCCCTCTTAGCCTGACTGTCGTCCCTCCTCCAACCCCCAGAATCACGTGAACCTGTCAGGGTGGCACATGCCTGTAACCCCAGCACTTGGTTAGTGGAGGCAGGGATATCAGGAGTTCAAAGAGTTCAGTTTCATAGTCAGTTTGAGGCCAGTCTGGACTATATGAGACCCTGTCCAAAAGAATAAATTCACAATAAAAGACACCACCCTGCCCTTGTGCATTTCTTCAGAGACGTTTGCTTTGAACCAAAGTTCTTCATATATCTCTCAGGACTTTTTGTTGTTGTTGTTGTCTTTTCGAGACAGGGTCTCCCTGTAGCCCCAGCTGTCCTGGAACTCACTCTGTAGACCAGGCTGGCCTTGAACTCACAGAGATCCGCCTGCCTCTGCCTCCCAAGTGCTAGGATTAAAGGCATGCGCCACCACGCCGGGCTACTCTCTCAGGACATTTCACAGATGAATTCATTCCAACAACAACAATAAAACCTGTTTGCGCCCAATAGCACCCGTTTAGTACCTACACAAACCAACCCACAAAGTCCCTTCCTTCTCCCCTCTACCTGCTCAGAAATCTTTTCAAATACTAGCCATTTCTCATTCATCCATATATTTTTCATTTTTTAAAAATTTTATTTATTTTCGTATGTGTATGAATGTACTGTCTGCATGTAGGTTTGTGCACCCATGTGGGGCAATGCTGCGGAGGTCAGAAGAGGGTCTCGGATTCCCCTGAAACTGGAGTTAAAGACGGTTTTCAGCCGCCATGTGGGTGCTGGGGATCGAACCTGGGTCTTCTGCAAGAGCAGTCAGTGCTCTTAACTGCTAGGCCATCTCTCCAGCCCCATCATCCAGATATTTTTTTATAGACACCCCAAGTCTCTTGAAAGTTCTCCATAATATCCCAAAATTGTTATCAATCGCCTATATCTCATCAAAGACCCTTGCGTCTGTTCCTGAACGCCCTCAATTCCTCCAGACCTCTTTAGACCTCTCTTAGACACTTAGAAACATTTTATTAAAAATCCTCAGGCCGTCGCCTTTGAAGGCCCAGGGATCCCGGTCCTCTCGTGGCGCTCATCCATGAACACTCCACTTCACCTATCCCACGGGGTCTGGGGGTCACGAGTCATGGCCTCTATCTTGCCCCACGCCCTAGTGAACCTTCTAGGTCCTAAGGCTCGAGGCTTGGCTTGAATTTTTTACTTTTCCAACTCTGAGCTGCCTTCAGAGGGCGGCAGGTACCACTTAGCCAGACAACTACATATCCCAGAAACTCCCTCTACGGAGCTGTGCAGGACGCTCCTACAGGCTCTGCGAAGGGGCGGAAGTGTCCGCGCTTTGCCTTCTGGGTAACGTAGTCGGGGAAAGGCTTTAAGGGCAGCATCTGTCTGCATCTGCAGTCGGGAACAGACCAAGCCTCACTCGGGCCACAGGCTTCAGAAAATCCAGAACATTAGAATAAATAACAGGCTTGGATTCCAATAATCCATTTCTGAAGCATGAGAGGCTGAGAACACTTCCATTCTATTGCCAAGCATTTCCAGGGAAGATCACACACACACACACACACACACACACACACACACACACACGAGAACTCTTTCCCCCCCAGAATGCATTCCGGGTATAAACTGGTAAATGGGGCGACTCAGTGCACAGAAAGTTTGGAACTACTTCTTGTAGCTGGCACTGTTTATTTGTGTTCTCTAGGCTCTTGTAATTTAGGAAGGAGGACGCAAAAAAAAAAAAAATACGGGGGGGGGGTTGGTTCAAGACCGAAATTCTGTCCTTTTAAATAACGTCCAGCTGGGACTCTGGATGCCATCTACGTTACTGGAAAAAGGTAGACTCTCCAGGAAAACGAGGGCTCCGAGACACGGCCAGGAACCGATGTGAGAGGGTGAGGAGGGGGCGTTTGCCCTTCCCGGTATGTGGCTACCTGCAATTTAAAATGTCACTGATGGGCTTAGAACCTGGGAAGACAGTCTCCCCTGAGAACTGCAGTCCCTAACCTTTCACCACACTCCCCCTCGTGGTACCAAATTGGACTACAATTCCCAACAATCTCCAGAATCTGGCTTCACAAAGAGTCAGATACCGCAGGAGACTAATCCCAGCATGCCTCGGGGTCCGGGTAGATGCCGCCCCCTACGTCAGTTGTGAAGTTGTCTTGAACTCCACTTCCCAGAACACACCATGGCTTGCTGTAGCAACTGAGGTTAAGGCTTGGTGTCGACTACATTTCCCGGAAGGGACTGCGGCTCGGCTAACTCGGCAGAGAGAGCGCGATGGCTACTCAATTTCCTTGCATATTTCTGGAGCTACGGTATCTACTTGGGGGTTTGAAGACTACCTGGGCCTCGGTTTCCCGAGGAGTATTCTACCGCTCTACACCTGCAATGCGGTGAGGGCGTGGTGACGACTCCATTTCCCGGCGTCCCTGATAGTTCAGGAACTGCGGGTTCGCGACTCACTTTCCCAGAATGCATCTGGCGCAGGGCGTCACCTACAGCCAATAGTTATAAGGTGGGTGATTGGACTCCATTTCCCAGCGTGCATCAGGCCTACGCTGTTCAGGGATGGAGTGGCTGCGACATTTCTGAGGCACACTAAAGGGCCCACCATTGCCACAATGAAGTGAGTATCCGGCTCTGTCTTCCGAAGTGCTTCAGGGTCTGCTTTCGGCACAGTCGGATGACAGTACCCAGGACTCTATTTCCCGACGTGCATTGCGATTTGTCATCCCTAGTTAGCCACTCTGAGGTCTTGCGGACTCCATTTCCCGGCATGCTGTGCGGGTTGAGGGTGGCGATCGCGAAGCCCACGGCAGGCGGACTGCATCTCCCGGCGTGCCCCGCGGCGGGCGCTGGGCCGGAGCCGGAGCCCGAACAGCGCGGCCTGGAAGAGGCCGGAGCCCAGGGGAGGCGGCGGCAGCGGCAGCGGCAGGGGCAGCCCAGGCAGCCCGAGCCCCGCATCCTGGGCCTGCGCTCGGCGCCATGAGCGGCGGCGGGCCTTCGGGAGGCGGCCCCGGGGGCTCGGGCCGGGCGCGGACCAGTTCTTTCGCGGAGCCAGGCGGCGGAGGCGGAGGCGGTGGCGGCGGCCCCGGGGGCTCGGCCTCTGGCCCTGGAGGCACCGGCGGCGGGAAGGCGTCAGTCGGGGCCATGGGTGGGGGCGTGGGAGCCTCGAGCTCCGGGGGTGGCCCCAGCGGCAGCGGCGGAGGAGGCAGCGGTGGCCCCGGCGCGGGCACTAGCTTCCCGCCGCCTGGAGTGAAGCTGGGCCGTGAGTACTGAGGGGCAACCTATTGGGGTGGTGATCTGGGTTTCCCAAGCCCCTCAAAAGGTGATCAGGTAGGAGCTCGAGGTCATTGTGGTTCTTCAAACCAGGATATGAGCTCTCTGTCTCCTGGCGAAAGGAGTTTGGGGGTTACCATCACTTGGAGTTTAGAATCAGAATTACTAACACCTGAGAAACAGAGGTCACAGGTCCTTGTTCTTCCAGTACCAAGGTCTTGGGTTCTCAAGAGTCTTTCCGTTGCCATCCTTTAGAGAACAGGATCAGAGGTCATAGTCATTTGCCAATGGTGATCTGGGATTATTGTCCCCTAATAGACAAGAATAAGATCACTGCCAAACCCTCTGCAAAAATGAGGCTGTGCGTTTCCTTCCTTAATTTTTTTTTTAATGGGGTTTTGGACTGGATATCTCTTAGAAATTCGGATTCAGGGTTACTGATACCCCCATAGAACAGGGACAGCTTTAAAATATAAGGTCTGACATCACTACCTGTCCTGTATCCCCAATGGTGGCAGTAAATAATTACTGCTATCTAGAAATAAGGACAGATTGGGAATCAGCATACACTTCAAACCAAGACCATTGTCAGGGCTTTTCTGTTGTTGCCGTTGTTGCTTTTTTAAATAATGGGTGGGGGTCCACAAAAATGGAATGAGAGGGCATGGATCAAAACTACTCCTAGGATGTGGGTCTGAGTTGTGTTGTCATTGACTGAAAGAAATAGCAACGTAGGGTTAGTCTCAAAGAAGGGTCGCTGTCCCCTTCCCAAATGGATGGGGTTCATAAGCTTCCCAAAGGAAATGGGTCCCTAGCTATTCAGAGAATGGGAATT
Organism: Rhizomys pruinosus; assembly: GCA_009823505.1. Lineage (NCBI taxonomy): Eukaryota > Metazoa > Chordata > Mammalia > Rodentia > Spalacidae > Rhizomys > Rhizomys pruinosus. Next base: position 1,152,754 of record VZQC01004206.1, read on the forward strand.
GAGAATTTAAGCTTTCCTCCAAAGGCCTGAGGCCGGAATAGCCCCCAGGACACCTGGAGAGTAGCCGCCCCCTTCTCAGGTTTGGTGCTGCTCTGGACTACACAGATGAAGAAGTCAGGCCAGTGCCTGATCCAGTCAAAGTATTTGGTAAGAGTAACTATCCCCTACGGTGAGGGTCAGGGCACTGGCACTTCTAGGAGAGCACATTGATTTCTGTCACCCAGAAGTAGTGGCAACTGTCAGGGAGGATCTAGAAGTCAGTGCTCTCTGGCTGTGAGAATGGCCAGTGAGTTCCTAAAAGAGTACCCCATGGTTTCTGCTTCCTTGAGTGGAAGGTGATACTTTGTGCCTGCCCTGCAGGAGGGGCCAGAGGGTGGTGTGCCCCGCGTGGCTGGACTCAACACCTGGAGTGTTGGTGACCTCCCCCCACCACACCCCCACCACCAAGTGACTTGCTCTTGTTTCCTAGTAGAAATAGAAATTAGGGTTGCCTACTCATTAATGGCCAAGAAGTTGGAGTGTCAGTGTTCTCTCATATGGGAAGAAGAATGTATGGCTTCATAAAGGGAGGTCCCAGGTCACTGGAGAGCCTGGGCAGCCCCTTCCCATATGCTGGGTACTGAACCCAGGGCCTTCTGCATGCCAAGCACTTACTCTGCCACTGAGCCATACTCTGTCCTGGCCCTCAGTGAACTCTCTGAAGAGCTTTCCCCTCCTGAGATCTGCTGGCCGCAGAGAAAAGATCAGTGGATTGTGTGTCCCCTTTGTCTCTCAGGTGACAGCGGGAAGGTGACCACAGTGGTGGCCACTCTAGGCCAGGGCCCAGAGCGTTCCCAAGAGGTGGCTTACACAGACATCAAAGTGATCGGCAATGGCTCGTTTGGAGTCGTGTACCAGGCCCGGCTGGCAGAGACAAGGGAATTAGTGGCCATCAAGAAGGTTCTGCAGGACAAGAGGTTCAAGGTAGCTCTGGGGGCTGGAGTCTTGGAGACTGGGTGTGACTGGTGAGTGTGCCAGGAAGAGTTGGCGCGTGGGATGCATACTTATTATGTGTGTGAGTGTACTGTCTGCATGTAGGTCGGTGCACCTGTGTCGTGCAATGGGGGCGCTGTCAGAAGAGGGTGTGGGATTCCCCTGGAACTGGAGTTAAAGACGGTTCTCGGCTGTCATGTGGGTGCTGGGGATCGAACCCGGGTCCTCTGCAAGAGCAGTCGGTGCTCTTAACCGCCGAGCCATCTCTCCAGCCCTGTGGGATTCATTTTTAAATGCTGCTTATTATTGTGTTTGTGTGCACATGGGTGTGTGCGGGTGTGCCACACGTGCATGTGGAAGTCAGAGGACAACTTTGGGGAGTTGGTTCTCCTTCTACCGTGGTACTGGGGATTGAACTCAGGTCACCAGGCTTCAGCCTGGAATCTCAGTGGGGACTGAGCATGGGTCCAGGAGAGGGGGAAGGAAGGGAATGAGCTGGGGCAGCTGGGAAGTGCGGCTTCCAGAATAGCAGAGAGCTCCATTTCCTCAGAACTGTGCTCAATGGGCCTAGTTCTAATTTACCTCAAGAGCATCCTAGGGCAGCTACTGCTGTTACTCCCTTCCTAACTAAGCAGAGATAAATGTGCCAGTACCCCAGTCAAGACTAGAAGCTGGCCTGTTGGCTTCCCAAGCCCCCCACCTCACTTGGTCACATCTCTTCCAGAGGACAAAGTCTGGCAATGCTGATGCTGGTGGCTCTGAAGGTCGAGTTCTGCCCCAGGTGTTGGGCCGTGCCGAGTGGAATCCGGCCCTTACCGTGCTCACTTAAACCACTTGTCTTGGTGCAGAGCTCTGTCTCCTGAGGAAAGGGTGCCCTGTGAACTTAGCAGAGGCCCAGGGAACTAACTAGCAGGAAGAGGAGAGGAAAGTAGAGGGATAAATGGTGCTTGGAGTCTGGGCCAGTCTAGATGGGGGAACTGAGCCTGGACCTGGGCAGTCAGGAGTGTGCAGCTGAAGGCGTACCACACTGTCAGCCAGAATTCGACAGAGTTGAGCTCCAGAACTGAGAGGGATCTGGGAAGGGTTGTGAGGAAAAGGGAGGGCAGGAAGAGGCCAGGCTCGGAGGAGATGCGGTTGGAGCCTGGAGTCTGGGATTTGGGAATCTGAGCTAGAGTTGAGAGTCTCGGGCTCCCCCGGGGAGGTGTTGGGGTGCGGGTCAGGCTTGGCCAGCAGCTGCTCGTCTATTGCTGCTTGTGCCGTGTTCGGTGGTAACTTACCCTCATGGCCCACCTTTCTGATTGATTTATTTGGGCAGGACTTGGGGTTGAACCAGGCTGTCCTTGAACCTGGACTCTTCCAGGTAGCTGAGACTATATAGGTCAGCACCTCCATGCTTGGCTTCATTTTTTCCAAGAGGACTGGCTTTTTGAGTGAAGTCAATCAGGCTTTCACCTGTCGTCAGTAGTTGGAAGGTTTTTGTTTTATTTATTGTTAAAGGCGTGCGCTACCACGCCCGGCTTAAAGACGGCTCTCAGCCACCGTGTGGGTGCTGCGAATCGAACCTGGGTCCTCTGCAAGAGCAGGGGGCGCTCTTAACCACTGAGCCATCTCTCCAGCCCCAGAAGATTTTTAAGAAAGCAGGTTGAAGTTAACAAATCAGTGGCCCGGGGCTGACTGACAGGTCTCCAGTCTGCACGTAGGGAGAGGCCAGGGCGAGGAGGTGACTCTCCCCTCCCCCAGGCCTTGGAGCCTTAGGTTTGGGACACAGGGAATAGCTGCCTGCTCTGCTGGCAGAAATAGGTGTAGGGAGGTGAAGGGCCCTGGGGCGGGGCGGCGGGGCTGCCACATTGAGACCCCCCTTTCACCCCGAGAACCGAGAGCTGCAGATCATGCGGAAGCTGGACCACTGCAACATCGTGAGGCTGCGGTACTTTTTCTACTCCAGTGGGGAGAAGGTAAGACTGTGGGGTGCACAGGGTGTGTGGGGTGCTCTGTTGGATTCTGTCAGTCTGCCCCTTGCTGCCCCCTGCATGCTGCCCTCTTTCCTGACAATGCCGCACAACTCTCATTTGCTATCTAGAAGGACGAACTGTACTTAAATCTGGTGCTGGAGTATGTGCCCGAGACGGTGTACCGGGTGGCCCGCCACTTCACCAAGGCCAAGCTCATCATCCCCATCATCTACGTCAAGGTAGGCGGGCGGGCTGGTGGGCTGGCCGCTGGGACCCAGCCAGCCAGGGCATCAGAGGCTCCTGTCTGTGGGTTCCGTCCTCCAAGTTTATGTTGGCCTCTGGAAGCCTGTGCTCCCTACCGTTACTGTCGCTCTGATGGAGATGGCTAACCCGAGGGGAGGCCAGAGGTCATGTCTGGTTGAGCGGACGGCAGGGGACCTGCACACAGTGGGAACACACACAGTAGCATCAGTGCCGTTGGGGACCAAGAATCCTGGGCAGGTAGGCAGGAAGGCCTAGAGCCGCAGGAGGACGCGGCCACACTGAAGAGCCGGCCGGCCTCTTCCCATTTGCCTAACAGCTGGTTCCCCATGGCTTCAGTGCCTCAAACCCGGGTGAGCTGATGCTGTGGATTGGGCCTGTAGGTGCTGCTGGTGGGCTGCTCTGGGAGGGAAGTTCTCCCACGTGGAGAGCTGTGGGCCCAGGGCCAAGCAAGTCCAGAGCGCAGTTGACTGAGACCAGGCCTTGTACCCAAAGAACTGTGTTTGGTGAAGCTGACAGACACTGTCACAGAAAACTAAAACTAATGAGCTGCTTCCAGACTAGAGGGAGCCCAGGGAACCCCTTTGCCCTGCTGGCCTGCCTGGTTTGGGGGTGAGGGGTCAAAGATTAAGGAAGGCTTCTGGAAGAAGGGCAGTGGGATGTGTGTTCACAGGGGTGGGGACAGGGGAGGGGACAGGGGAGGGGATGGGGACACGGGAGGGGGCGGGGACATGGGAGGAGGGTCCAGCAGCAGCCCGTGTGGCTGGAGCAGCTGAGGCGATAGCACACACTAGACACTGGTGTAGCCTGTGGAAGCAGCAGGAGCCACAACGGAAGGATCCCGCCTCTGTGTGTGCCATCTCAGTACTGTGGAGGCTGAGGCAGGGGCAGAGAGATTTCAAGTTCAAGGCCAGGCTGGACTCCAGAGTGAGACCCTGTTTCAAAACACAAAATGATAGCCAGGCGTGGTGGTGCACGCCTTTAATCCCAGCACTCGGGAGGCAGAGGCAGGCGGATGAGTTCAAGGCCAGGCTGATCTACAGAGTGAGTTCCAGGACAGCTGGGGCTTCAGGGAGACCCTGCCTCAAAAAAGACCACCCCCCCAAACACATACATACAGAAAATGAACCCTAAATACTGGCCTTCCAGGACGGCACAGTGGGTAAAGGTGCTTGTTGCCAAACTCCGTGACCCCAGTTTAGTCCCTACTACAGACAGAATCGGGAAGCAACTTGCACAGGTCGTCTTCTGATCAGCTCTCATACAGCACGGCACTGGGCACTTAGATACACACAACTCAAAATAGTAATGTTATGGGGGCTGCAGAGATGGCTGAGTGGCTAAGAGCACCGGCTGCTCTTGCAGACGACCCAGATTTGATTCCCAGCACCCACATGGCAGCTAACAACCATCCTTATTCCCTTTAATCCAGGGGAATCTGACGCCCTCTTGTGACCACTGCAGCACTGCACAACACTGGGTGTACTCATGTACATGCAGGGAATACACACATAAACATAAAAATAATTTTAGGGGCTGGAGAGATGGACTAGTTGTTAAGAGCGCCGACTGCTCTTGCAGAGGACCCAGGTTCGATCCCCAGCACCCACATGGCGGCTGAGAACCATCTTTAACTCCAGTTCCAGGGGAATCCGACGCCCTCTTCTGACTTTTGCAGCATTGCACAACATGGGTGCACAAACCTACATGCAGACAGTACACTCATACACATAAAAAAATAAATAAAATAATTTTAAAGGACATCTTTTTTTTTTTTTTTTTTTTTTGGTCTTTTTGAGACAGGGTCTCCCTGTAGCCCAGCTGTCCTGGAACTCGCTCTGTAGACCAGGCTGGCCTTGAACTCACAAAGATCCGCCTGCCTCTGCCTCCCAAGTGCTAGGATTAAAGGTGTGCGCCACCACGCCCGGCAGGACATCTCTTAAAAATAATAAACAGAAACAGAAAACTTTAAGATCCTCCTTTTCCTTGGGTTCTGTCAGGTGTGAGGGAGACAGGAGGCAGCAGCTGGAGAACAGCTGCACTTGGGTAGTCTTGTCAGATGTAGGGTGAGCCTTTGCCTGGGAAGCTATGTGCCTGGGCCTCAGGCTGTTATGACAGCATCTGGTGTGTTGGTGGAAGTCAGGACCAGTGTTAGCACACAGTCCACAAGTCTTGGGATTGGAAGTGGGGTCCTGTGGTCTGATCTGACAAGATCTCCAAGTGATTATGCCCAGCACTAAAGTTTGAGAACTGAGGGTTTCAAGCAAGTGTTCAGGAACTGAAGCCATGGGTAGCAGCTGGAGAGTGGTGTGAGACGGTGGCCAGGGCGTGCTGAGTGGGGCGTGCTGGGCTGGCCCTGAGCTGTGCTTCCCGCCCGCCTGCTGCAGGTGTACATGTACCAGCTCTTCCGGAGTCTGGCTTACATCCACTCCCAGGGCGTGTGTCACCGCGACATCAAGCCCCAGAACTTGCTGGTGGACCCGGACACTGCTGTCCTCAAGCTCTGTGACTTTGGCAGGTAGGTCTGACATGGGGCCTGTATCGGGCTTGAGGGGTGACAGGGTCCCAACCCTGGGTTTGTGCTTAACCCTGCCCATCTCTTCTTCCACAGTGCAAAGCAACTGGTCCGGGGGGAGCCCAACGTCTCCTACATCTGTTCTCGGTACTACCGTGCCCCAGAGCTCATCTTTGGAGCCACCGACTACACCTCGTCCATTGGTCAGTTAGGGGAGGGAGCTGGGAGTGAGTCTTGGCAGGGTTTGAGCTACTTCTGAGTGCTGTTTCCAGGCCTGGCGATTAAAGCTTTCCTTCTGCTCTTTCACTGGGGAGGCTGGTGCTGCTGCATGGAAGGCAGGCTGGTGCACAGCTACCTGCCGGGGTTTCATAGCCGGGCCTGGACAGGCTGAGTGGTCCCCAGAGTCCATCCCCACTTTGTGAGCATCCAGCCCTCTGCTCTCACCTGGAGGGGAGGGGCGGGCAGTAACCTTGTGGGGGCTGTCACCATGAGGGGGTTACTTGCTCCCAGGGCCTGTGTCCTTCCTTGTTCCCAAGGGTGGCACTACCACCTTCCAGGCCTGAGAGGAAGGCTGAGACGAGAGGTGTGAACGGGTCAGTGTGTCCGCTGTTTGAGAGGCCCCGTGGTCCTTCGGTGTGAACTTGTACTATGGGGTCAAGGCACAGCTCCTCCTCTAGATGGGACACAGGTACCTGTTGGCAGGGTCAGGCCCTGCTGGCCGAGACAAGAAGCAGAGACAGATTCAAAGGTCCCCCCGCTGGGTCACCCGTGGGGTCTGTGGGGTAGAAGCACACTTAGACTGCAGAGCACAACTAAGTCAGGCAGAGCTGGAGCGTCAGGCTCAGGCTCCAAGCTGGGCATGGTCTGGGCCAGCTGCCTTTTCTCAGAGCCAGTGGAGCTGCCAGTACGGAAGGAGAGGGGCCACAAGCGGGCCACGGGGACAGATGTTCTTGCAAGGGAATGGGCTTCGCAGCCTTGGCTGCCGAGCTGAACCCACTCCTTTCCTTTAGATGTATGGTCAGCTGGCTGCGTACTTGCTGAGCTCCTTCTTGGCCAGCCCATCTTCCCTGGGGACAGTGGAGTGGACCAGCTGGTGGAGATCATCAAGGTGAGGGCAGGCCAGAGGGCGGCAGAAGGTGGACATGGGGAAAGGGCCCCTGTCTAGACCCCTCCCTGTCCTCACAGGTACTAGGAACACCAACCCGGGAACAAATCCGAGAGATGAACCCCAACTACACAGAGTTCAAGTTCCCCCAGATCAAAGCTCATCCCTGGACAAAGGTAGGGGTTGAGCCAGACTTGGGCAGCATCCCCTCGGAGGCCAGCTGCTCTGGGGACCTGGCTTCAGAACTATGGCTTGGGAAGGTTTCACGTTATCCAGGGAGCCACTCAGTAACTTTTATCAGATTGCAAAGTTTAAGAAGTTTATCAGATTGCAAAGTTTAAGAAGTTGAGGACCCAGAGGTAAATACAGGAGTCCCGTTTACATGGCAGGGGGGCTGGGATCCTCATCAGGGCTCGTACACCCACGGGACCTGAACTGACCTCCCACCTCAGCGTTCATGGTTCATGGCTGTTTCGTCATTGGGGAGGTGGGTGAGTAGGAGGAGGGCAGGCACAGGCGGGCACTGGGGCAGTGAGGTGCAGGAGGGACCACGCTGACGGCGGGCTCTGCTCAGGTGTTCAAGTCTCGGACACCGCCCGAGGCCATCGCGCTCTGCTCGGGCCTCCTGGAGTACACCCCGTCCTCCAGGCTCTCGCCGCTGGAGGCCTGCGCCCACAGCTTCTTCGATGAACTTCGCTGTCTTGGAGCCCAGCTCCCCAACAACCGCCCGCTTCCGCCCCTCTTCAACTTCAGTCCTGGTGGTGAGAGCACAGCTTGGGGCTGTGGGGTGGTGGGGCAGCCAGAGGTGTGGACAGGCTTGGTGTTGAAGACGGGTGGGAGCCAATGGAATGGATACAAGGTGGGCCCGGGGCTCAGGCAGGTGTCGTCACCCCGTGGCTGACACAGCAGTGCTGGGACTGCCTTTATGCTAAGCCTTTCCAGTTGGACATGGGAGAGTTGTAGCTAAAAATGTCCACCACCAGCCTTGCCAGTACTGGGTCTTTGGAGCCCGGCCCCCCCTGACTGGGCACATTAATCCTGTCTCTAGAACTCTCCATCCAGCCGTCTCTCAATGCCATTCTCATCCCTCCTCACTTGAGGTCCCCAGCAGGCTCTGCCACCCTCAGCTCGTCCTCACAAGGTGAGTTGGAGCCCTGCACCCAAGGTTAATGCAGCACGAGTTAAGGGTGGTGTTGGGGAGCACTTCCTGCAGGTTTTGAATTGTTGACATTTAATGGCATAGAATGCATATTTGATAGTTCACCAGTGACCATTCTATAGGGCAGCATTGCCTACTTTGTGTTTAAACGACAACTGGAAAACCAAAGAAAGATGTTTGGCCTAAACAAATACGCAGAGAGTTGCTCACATTTAAAGACTGAGCCATCTTCAGGGAGGCGCTCGAGTTTTTCTGACGGGCAGCAGGGGTCTGCCTTTCTTCCTGGGCAGCTGGACGCAGCTCAAGCTGCCCCTTTCTTCTGTGGAGCCTGGCTCCCTTTGGTGTCAGGCTGGCCCATTGGCATCTGGATTTGTAACGTTGGACCTAAAGTGACAGCTGTCAACTTGTAGCATAGCAGCATGCAAGTTCCACTTCTGTGGGCCTGAGGGTTGGGTGAGGCAGAGGCTAACTGTCCGTTCCCTTCGCCTTCCTTCAGCTTTAAATGAGACTCAGAGTGGCCCCGACTGGCAGGCGCCTGAAGCCACAACTACCCTGGCTAACTCTTCCTGAGGGCCCCGCCAACTACCCCTCCAAGTCTATCTGAAAACTCCAAGTGGGACTGGGAAGTGGGGGGGCGTAGCCCATCAAGCTCCTGCCCTGGCTGGGCCCCTAGACTAGAGGGCAGAGGTAAATGAACTCCTAACCCAACCTCGAGCCCCCCTCAGCAGCCTCACCGCTGTGGTGGGCTTTTTAAAGAGGATTTTAACTGGTTGTGGGGAGGGAAGAAAAGGACGGACGGGGTTTGGGGTATGAGACCCTTCTACCCCTTGGCCCCTCCCCCCCAGATCTCCACTCCTTCAGCCCCCCACCCCCTTTGTAAATAGAACCAGCCCAGCCCCCCTTTTCCCTCCCCTGGCCTCCTTGGGTGTAAATAGATTGTTATAATTTTTTTTTAAAGAAAACTTCGATTGGCACCATCCAACCTGCCCTTCCCTGCAGCTGTGCCCCTCTTCTGTCCTCTGGTCCCCAGGCTTCGTGTGCTCCCTCCTCTCCCCTAGAGGGCGGGGCGTAGGGAGAGCCCTGGTGTCTTAGTCTCCACAGTAAGGTTTGCCTGTGTACAGACCTCCGTTCAATAAATTATTGGCATGAAACCCTTCTTCCTGGCTGACTGCTTGTTTCCAGAGGTGAAGGGCTGGTCCTGACTCACACTGACCCTCGGCCCCTTTAATGCTCCCCAGTGCATGCTGTGACAAGCTTATTACTGTAGAGGTGGACCCTGCCCATGACCTGGCTCAAGTATTCTGCTTTGGCTGGGAAAGGGTAAGCTTCCTAGGTGACCACCAGATCGGGGGTCAGAGGGATTAAAACCTAGAATTTAAGAGGCAGAGTCAGGACCCGAACAAAAGGAGATCCAGCCCTACCCAGCTGCTGCAAGATCCAAAGGGACCCCAGATCGTGAGCCTCTTGTGCAAAACCCAAGTGCCTGCACTCAGTAGGCTGGGTGTGGGCGGGAGGACTCCCAAGGCTTGATTCTGTGTGAAGCAGGGGACCCAAATCTCACCTGTCTCAGGGGTGTTGTGAACTGGCAACCTTGGGAAGGTGGAGGTAGAAACCCCCCCCCCTTTTTTTTTTCTTGAGAATAGGGTCTTCCTATGTAGCTTGAGCTTGAAATCTTCCTCCCTTGGGCTCCCAAGTGCCACCTACCCTGACTGATAGTGCAAGGAAATGGTATCTCCTCCACATGGTGCCAAGCAGCTTCAGAAGGGGCAGAGGCCTCGCACGCCTGCTGCTGGAGTCTACTGACAATTGCAAGGACTTCTGTAGTGTCCCCCCCACCCCAGGGAGTCCAGGACTCTGGGCTCTGCAAGCTGCTTGCAGCAGCCCCCCGGCCACCTTCTGTTCAGTGTCAGTGTCTGGGGAAGGAAGGGCTGGCCCCTCCTCCCTATGTTCCTACCCAACTCTAGCCTCTCTCACCTTACTCTGATGCCAGAGATATATGGGTCTGTCTTCAACTACTCAACCCAATTTCCAAAGCCTAGGCCCACCTCCCAGACAACCCTCAGCCCAGCAGCATTCTTCAAGGGGGGGGGGGTCCTGTGGAGGTCTGGGAAGCCTGCCATGCTTACCTCCTGTGTTTAGTTTATCTGCATCTGGAGAGGGAAGTACCATTACCCCAGAAACCCTCTGAAAAATGAGAAGGTCTGTTCCTTCCCGTGACTGCCTACTGTCCCTGCATGTCCCCTCACAGCCCAGGAGTCCCCAGGCCTGCCTCGGCCTCTGGCCGAATGAACCAGTGAGACGTACTCAGAGGAAGCTGTCTGTACTTATGTGTATTCCTGTCACCAGTCGGAGCATGCGTCCCTCCCGCAGACAGCTCTGTCTGGCTTATTCCTGGGGTTCCAGCATCTCCCAGCCTGGAGCAGAGTACAGGGTACCTACAGATTTCCTTTCGTTTTGTCAAAACTGAGACCATGGAAGCCGAGAGAAATCAAATGCCTTCCCCTCTCGGGTGGAGCTCAGTTTTGGGCACCCCACAGTCCCAGGAAGGCTAGGCTGGGCAGGTGGACGGTCTGAAGAGGTGTGTAAGAGTGTCTGGCACATACTTGGTGCTCCAATCAAGGTCGCTTGCTGCTGCTGAGCATGGTCGACGCTGCGGAGCCATGGCAAGCCCCGTTTTGCAGTGCAGCAGCGTGAGCCGGGCCAGACCACAGCTTCTCAGAGCTTTGGTTCCCCTCGGGGAGCAAGGTGGTGAGAACTCTGGAGCAGCTGTTCTCGAGAGTCGGGGTGGGTCCTGACATGGTGGGTGCCAGCTCAGTCAGCGTGCCAGAGGCTCTTCTCCCACATGCTTATGCTCACTCTTGTAACCAAACCCGTTTATTACTGCTGTGGGGCCTTGTCACACAAAGGCTGTGTCTAACTGCAGCAGTCCACTTGCCTCACTGGCCCCCAGTGCCGCTTGGCACAGCTGTAGCGTGTCCTCCAGGGCCAGTGGCTGGGAAGTCTCAATGATGGCAATGGTCTCCCCCAGCTCCGTGCACATGATAGTCTGCTGAGGCTCAGGGGCTGGGGGCGGGGCTGGAGGTGGCGACTTGGGAGGCTGCAGTGTCAAAGTCCTAGCCCGGGCATGGACCCGCTGATGCAGTCGAAGGCCCGCCATGGCTCGGAACCAGCGGCCACAGGTCCCGCAGTAGTAGGGGCTCTTGTTGTAGAGACCAGTGATGGGAAGGCGGGGGGCACGGGCGAAGGCCACGGGCCGTAGGTGGAGCCGCCGGTGCTGCTGTAGGTTGGAGCTCTGTGTGAAGCGCTTTCCACAGTCCAGGCACTGGTAGGGACGCACACCCGTGTGGGTCAGCTGGTGGCGGCTGAGGTTGGCCAAAGACGCAAAGGTCTTGCCACAAGAGTGGCACTGGAAGGGCCTCTCGCCCGTGTGCGTGCGCAGGTGGTTGCGGACATGGACCAGCTTCTTGAAGCCCTTGCCGCAGACCCCACACCGGTGCCGTCGCTCAGGGGGACCGTGGACTGCTCGCCGGTGCCTGGAGAGCCGGGAGGCTGAGGCAAATGACTTGGGACACTGTGGACAGGGCAGCTGGGCAGGTGGGGCAGGAGGTGGGGGTGGGGGAGTGGGCTCCGCTGGAGCTGGGGACACAGTTGCTACCCTGGTGGGGGTCCCGCTCTTCCCTGCGTGAGTGCGTCGGTGGTAGAGAAACTTGGTCATGTTGCTGAAGGTCTTGCCGCAGCGACAGCGGTGCAACGGGTTGGCAGTGTGGGCCCGCCTATGGGCCACCAGTGTAAGCTCAGTGCCAAAGCCCCGGCCACAGTCCACACAGAGGTAGCGGGCTTCTCCGCGGTGCAGGCGGAGGTGCTGCTCCAGTGAGGCGGCCTTCTTGAAGACCTTGGAGCAGGTGGTGCACTCGTGGGTGCCCCCAACGTGGGCTCGCCCATGAGCCATCAGCCTGTTGGCAGAGCTGAAGCTGCGCTGACACTGGCTGCAGTGGAAGGGATGTGTGGCAGATGCTGGGCCACGAGATGCCCGCCGGTGTCGCCGGCGTGCCCCTAAAGAGGCACAGAGTTGGGAACAATCCCCACAGCCCTGGGCCTGGCCAGCTGTGGACTTGTCACTCCCCACATGGCCAGCAGTAAGCTCTGTGGCTTCCTCCTCATCTGTCTCATCATCATCATCGTCATCATCATCTTCCTCCTCTTCATCCTCCTCCTCCTCTTCCTCCTCCTCCTCTAATCCATTGCACTCTTCTTTCTCCAGAGAGTCAAAGTGGGTGCCTTGGTGCTCCAAAAACTCCTCGGGGGTGGCACAGAGGGTGGAGCACTCAGGACACTCGTAGGGCTCCATCTTGACCTCTGGTGGTGGAGGCGGTGTTGGGGGAGGCGAAGGAGGGGGTGCGGGAGGCTCACCCGTCCCGCAGAGGTGCTGGGTCTTGCGGTGAGCCACCCACAGCTCGGGGGAGGAGAAGAGCTCCTGGCAGTCTCCGCACTGGTACTGGATCTGGCTGGCAGACTCCTGCAGGTGGGCATCTTGGTGGGCCAGGAGCTCACCGGGGGAGAGGAGGAGCTGGCTGCACGCGCCGCACTGGAAAGGGCCCTCTCCCGTGCCAGGCACGAGCTCCGGCTCCAGACCTGTGTCCTGTGTGCTCAGCGCCTCCTCCTCTTCCGACACGGTGAGCAGGTGCTGTTCCTGGTGGGACAGGACTTCCTCTAGGGTGTTGTAGAGGCTGCCGCACTCAGAGCACATGAACTGGTGCTGCTGGAAGAAGAGGGATGAGGCGAGGGCCTCCCCAGAGCAGATCTCAGTCACTTCGCTGGCCACCTCTGCCAGCTCCTCTGACGTGGATGTTAACATCGCCACTGTCCCTGGTGACTGTGGCACCTCAGCCACTCCTGCCACCATCTCTGCCATCTCCAGTGCCTGAAGAAACAGGGGAGGGCCAGCAGTGCACAGGGACAGAGGGAGGGACAGGTCAGCAGTGCACAGGGACAGAGGGAGGGACAGGGTCAGTAGTGCACAGGGACAGAGGGAGGGGCAGGGTCAGTAGTGCACAGGGACAGAGGGAGGGGCAGGGTCAGTAGTGCACAGGGACCCAGGGAGGGGCAGGGTCAGTAGTGCACAGGGACCCAGAGGGAGGGACAGGGTCAGTAGTGCACAGGGACAGAGGGAGGGGCAGGGTCAGTAGTGCACAGGGACAGAGGGAGGGGCAGGGTCAGTAGTGCACAGGGACCCAGGGAGGGGCAGGGTCAGTAGTGCACAAGGACAGAGGGAGGGGCAGGGTCAGTAGTGCACAGGGACAGAGGGAGGGGCAGGGTCAGTAGTGCACAGGGACAGAGGGAGGGGCAGGGTCAGTAGTGCACAGGGACAGAGGGAGGGACAGGGTCAGTAGTGCACAGGGACTCAAAGGGAGGGACAGGGTCAGTAGTGCACAGAGACCCAGAGGGAGGGGCAGGGTCAGTAGTGCACAGGGACAGAGGGAGGGACAGGTCAGTAGTGCACAGGGACAGAGGGAGGGACAGGGTCAGTAGTGCACAGGGACCCAGAGGGAGGGGCAGGGTCAGTAGTGCACAGGGACAGAGGGAGGGGCAGGGTCAGTAGTGCACAGGGACCGAGGGAGGGGCAGGGTCAGTAGTGCACAGGGACAGAGGGAGGACAGGGCCAGTAGTGCACAGGGACAGAGGGAGGGGCAGGGTTAGTAGTGCACAAGGACAGAGTCAGTAGTGCACAGGGACAGAGGGAGGGGCAGGGTCAGTAGTGCACAGGGACAGAGGGAGGACAGGGCCAGTAGTGCACAGGGACAGAGGGAGGGGCTGTCTCAGGATTTCCCTTGCTCACTCATCTCTTACCCCTGTCAATCAGCAAGTCTTGGTCCAGTGTTTACCCCTCAGTCCTCCATGCTCCAGAGTCTGCCTGTCCCAGCCGCTGCAGTCCGTATCTACAGGAGAGAGTGACTCTTGGCAGCCCAGCGCTGGCGCGGCTCTTTTCTCAGAACACGCTGTATCTCCCCCTCGGCCTCCACCTGTGCAATTTCTTGGTGCAACACCCCTCCTCCCGTGTGTTCACACATCAACATTTTTTTTTTTTTTTTGTGAGACAGGGTCTCCTTGCAGCCCCAGCTGGCCTGGAACTCACTATGTAGACCAGGCTGGCCTTGATCTTTTAGAGATCCTCCTGCCTCTGCTTCCTGAGTACTGGGATTACCTTGCTCGGCACACAGGCCTGGGAACTAATCGTCCCTCAGCTTCAATCTGAGCTCTTCCTCTTTACTTCCTGTTTCCTCACCTACAAAATGGAACTAAAAGGACTGACCACAGAGCTCTAGGTACTTGGTAAATGTTAACAAGAATCATTACTTGGAATTCTGTAGAAAGGTTCTTTGCAGACTTTAAGCTTTTTTTTTTTTTTGGTGGGGGTGTAACCCACTCTCACTATGTAATAGAGGATGGCTGTCTGTCAAGTGCTGGAGAGCACACTGCTGCCTCCCTCCCATGGGACTCCAGGTGTGCGTGACCACACCTGGCACTTTTTTTTTTGTCTTTTCAAGACAGGGTCTCCCTGTAGCCCCAGCTGTCCTGGAACTTGCTCTGTAGACCAGGCTGGCCTTGAACTCACAAAGATCCACCTGCCTCTGCCTCCCGAGTGCTAGGATTAAAGCGTTGTGCCACCACACCCGGCTGTTTTGTTTTTTGTCTTTTTGAGATAGGGTCTCCTTGCAGCCCTAGCTGTACTGGAACTCACTCTGTAGACCAGGCTGGCCTTGAACTCAGAGATCCACCTGCCTCTGCCTCCCGAGTGCTGGGATTAAAGGTGTGTGCCACCAGGCCCGACCTTTTTTCTTTTGGCATACTAGATTTTTTAGCTTTCAAGTTTGCCACCCAGTATCCTGTCTCCTCTGCTCTTTCCCCTTCATACAATAAAGGCTCATGATCTATTCAACAAAACCTTCCCCAGTCTAAGATCTAGTCTTCTGATTCCAGTCCCTACCTTTTAAAAAAATATATATATTTTTTTTGGTCTTTTCGAGACAGGGTCTCCCTGTAGTCCCAGGTGTCCTGGAACTTACTCTGTAGACCAGGCTGGCCTTGAACTCACAAAGATTCGCCTGCCTCTGCCTCCCAAGTGCTAGGATTAAAGGTGTGCGCCACCACGTCCGGCTTAAAAATATTTTATTTTTTTCCTTTCTTTTTTGAGACAGGGTCTCCCTGCAGCCCCAGCTGGCCTGGAATTTGCTATGGAGACCAGGCTGGCCTCAATCTTACAGAGATCTGCCTGCCTCTGCCTACCAAGTATGCTGGGATTAAAAGTGTGCACCACCAAACCTGGCTAGATTTTGATATTTCTTTTTTATTTTTGAGACAGGGTCTCCCTTTAGTCCTAGCTGGCCTGGAGCTTGCAATGTAGACCAGGCTGACCTTGAACTCAAGAGATCCGCCCGCCTCTGCCTCCTGAGTGCTGGGATTAAAGGCATGCACCACCATTCTGAGATCTTAACCACCCCTGTACACACTGTGCTTCTACCAGCCCCGCTTTCCCATTTAATGAATTCCCAAAATACACAGCCCAGCACAAGGTCCTGTTTTAGTTCATGTATTAACACGATCCATGAATAAATGATTTGCTAAATGCTCACGAGCTAAACTTTTCTCGTAAGTTCCAAATCCCTTGTTAAGTTCTGAACCATTCCATAAAGATTTTCCTAGGAACAGTTAAACAAGGGGGGCGGGAGAAAGTGTGTGTGTGTGTAGAGAGGTCGCATTTTCCCTAGATTACATACCGTTGGGAAGACACAACTTCCCTAGGGCTAGGTTCAGATGCTACTAGGCTTGTACTAAGGGAGGAGTGGATGGACGACCTCATACATACAAAAGCATGGGCCACAGTGCACGCCCTGTGCCCATTCTATCCCACCTAAAAGACACAATCCTTACATAACCAATTTAAAATAGACACAATTCTAATAAATGCCTCTCCAGAAGGTATCCCAGATTACCCGAAAATGGGCCTTTTCGCGTCCGTATTCTTTCCCGACCTTACATATTTCCAGGGTGTTGGTGGAATGTGGCAGAGGCATGTAGAAAGGTACTCACTTCAAGCTCCCAGAAGCTTGAGGGCTTCTCATACAGTTGATCCCAAAGTACTTCCACCAGGGGCCTCAAAGTTCAACTTTCCCGCTGCACAGCCCTTCTTCTCCTACCAGACTCCTCGCTTCCGCAGCTTGAGAGCCCCCTGCAGGGGTGGAGGAAGCCAGGGGCTCCAGCCCAGCCCTGCGCTCCGCAGGGGCTCCACCGACGCTCCTGGGGCGCCCAGGAAGCAGAGCTCCCTTTCGTCCCGCGCTGCCCCAGCCCTAAGCGCAGGCCCCGGGCTCGTCCGCTCGGGAGCCCCCTGCCTTCCTCCTCCGCCCTCTTCTTCCGCCAGCGCTCTCTCCCCTGCCCACCCCGCGGCGCCCTCACCCTTCTCCCTCACCTCCAGCAGCCCCTGCCGCTCTTGACACAGACCCTCGGCTCCAAGCGTGTAGGACCCCTCACTATCCACACCTCCTATTGGGCGGCGCCCTTACCCGTGGCGACCAATCAGAGCTCGCAGCGCGGGGTACGTGCCGGTGCGCATGCGCGTTGACAGTCAGGCGGGGTTCCGCGAGTTTCTCCACGCACACAGCTGCGCCCTGTGGGCGGTGTCCCGGCCCAGGAGAGGCGCCTGCGCAGTTCTCCCAGGCCGCTCCGGGTCTGCAGTTTGAAAGTTCAGTGGAGAGGGTGGGTGCCCTCCTAGAGCGAGGTCCACAAGTGACAGGTGTCAGTCGTTTCAGAGCGGAAGAGACTGAGCGTTTCTGAGCACATTCCTGAAGCCAGACACACTCGAGGTTCTTTTCCTCTTGTCTGCTTCAGTTTTGCTCATATATAAAGTGGACTTGGGTCACATTAGGCTGTCCGAGGCATTGAGTGTTACGTAGGCAAAAGCGTTCAGCCCAAGGCCCGATACACTGTGGGTGCCCACCAGAACCCACCCAACATAGGCACAGTCCTTCCCAGTGCATAAATTGCTTTCCCTCTCTCTCACTCTTTATCTGATTTAAGGATTTCCCACTGAGATCATCCTCCGTTTCACGGGTGAAGAAGGGAATCAATTCTTTCGAGATCATTGCTAAGGCTCTAACAGACCCAGTATTGAGCCCGTGCGCGGCTGGACGCAGGGCTCTCGCCTCCCAGGGAGATAATTCTGGGGGTGGAAACCAGTCAGAGAAGAAACCTGTCTCAGGCAAGTGCGGGCTCTGACCTTAAGTCAGGCCATCACGCCCTAGGCCCCCAACACACAGCCTCAGCTTCCCCGACAGGCTTGAGCTCGTTGGGGGTGTAAGTAAGGGAGGGTGCTGGTTAGAGTGGGTCGTCTAGGAGGGCGGAGAGGGACACGGTTGTGGAAAGGCCATTCTTTTTACTTTTTTTTTTTTTTGTATGTGTATGAATGTACTGTCTGCATGCAAGTTTGTGCACCCGTGTCGTGCAATGCCGCGGAGGTCAGAAGAGGGTCTCGGATTCCCCTGGAACTGGAGTTCTCCTGGAATTGGAGTTTCAGACGGTTCTCAGCAGCCATGTGGGTGCTGGGGATCGAACCCGGGTCCTCTGTAAGAGCGGTCGGCGCTCTTAACCGCTAGGCCATCTCTCCAGCCCCTCTTTTTACTTTTTTAAATACCTATTTTTATTTCATGTGTATGAAGATGCGTGTATGCGAGTGCACCCGTGTCCTGCAAGGCCTGCGGAGGTCAGAAGGAGTCAGATTCCCCAGGAACTGGAGTTACAGACGGTTGTTAGTCACCATGCAATTGCTGGGAACTGAACTCAGGTATTCTGCAAGAGCAGCCAGTGCTCTTAACCATTGAGCCATCATCTCTCCAGCCTCAGAAAGGCCATTATAACCCTGGGAGTGTGTGGGTGTATCTGTGGTGGGAGGTCGAGATGGAAGGCTTCAGAAAGTGCACGGAGGGAATGTCTCGGCTTGGGAGGAAGTGTCAGTCCCTAAATCCAGATGGGACCAAAGAATTGTTAAATGGAGAGCGGTGAGTGTCCGCTGGAAGAGGGACGGTCTCCAGTTAGGATGTGAGACAGCACGGGTGAGATGCAGCCTCCAGATTACCATTAAGTGTGAGGGACATTGTAAGGGAGTAGTCGTGCGGGTGCTGGTTACTGAGTCCAGGAGCTGCTGGGATCCGGGGTCGTCCGTCGTGCTCAGGCAGCTGGTGGCAGTGATGCCGCAGTCATTTAGGTCGTGATTAGGAGGGGGGGGTGTAGTCAATGGGATGAATCATTCCAACAGGTCGTATCTTGGGGTCCAAGGGACACACACGCACGCAGAAGCTTAAACCTTCAGAAAGTTAGGGATGTGCCAGCGGCAGCCAGGCTCGGGCCCTGCGCAGGCGCAGCACAGGCCAGCCAGGCAGCTTCGGTTGGAGGTTCCGGGGGCCCGAGAGGCGGGACTTGGGGGCCGCGTTCTGCGCTTGCGCTTTAGGGGCGTGGCGGTCGCACCTGCGCGAGTTGGGCGAAGGAGGCGGGGCGTGGTGACGCAGGCGTAATAATAGAGAAGGTGCCAGAAGATCCAAAACAAGTGGCTGCGGCCGTCGCCCGGGAGTCTACGGACGCCGGAATCCGGTGAGAATCCCGGGAGGCCTAAGGGCGACTGGTGTTGGGGGGAGATGGACGCTCCGGGTCCTGGAGGGAGGGCAGGGCCGGGGCCCGGAGGTCGAGTTCAGGCAGCGCCACCTGTGCGGCTCTCGGAGCTGGCTCGGTGGGCCCCACTGCTGGGGACCGAGGGTCCATTTTGGACGGTAGCACTTGGGTGGGGCGTTGGGGCTGGCTGGACGGTGCTGCTGGACAGAGCCAAACACTGCCCAAAGTCACGGGGGCAGTGGACAAGGTGCCCGGGACTGGGCCGTGAGGCTGGCCGGGGCCGAGCCCTTCGGGGCGTCCGGAGCTGGTTCGGAAAGTACCACCCGGAGAGGGGCGTTTGCGCTCGGCTGGCCCGGTGCTCCGCGGGCCGGTGGGGTACTTGGGGACCTCGGACGGTACTACCCGGCCGTGGGGGGGGGGAGACCGTTGGGGAAATGGGGGGGCGGCGCTGCTTAGGGGCGGCTCGCGGGGGGCGCGCGCCCGGGAGGGTGGGGTCCCGGGCTCCGCGTCTCTCACCGCTCCCCTCCTCCCCGCCGTGTGGGTTCTAGGCCCCGGTTCTGAGCTTGGTCCGCACCCCTCTCCCCTGGGAATGGCGTTGTCCGGGCCGACCCCGGCCCCGAGCTGGGAGGAGGATGAGTGTTTGGATTACTACGGCATGCTGTCGCTTCACCGTATGTTCGAGGTGGTGGGCGGGCAGCTGACCGAGTGCGAACTGGAACTCCTGGCCTTCCTGCTGGACGAGGCCCCCGGCGCCCCCGGCGGCCTGGCCCGCGCCCGCAGCGGCCTGGAGCTGCTCCTGGAGTTGGAACGCCGGGGGCAGTGCGACGAGAGCAACCTGCGGCTGCTGAGCCAACTCCTGCGCGTGCTGGCCCGCCATGACCTGCTGCCACATCTGGCGCGCAAGAGGCGCCGGCCAGGTAAGGCAGGATGAGGGGTGGGGGGCGGTTGACGGTGATGAGAAGGCCTGGGGAACACACAGCCACCCACACACACCGGTCCCCACCCAGGCCCCGGTGATACTCTGATACGAATTCCAGTCCCCCTCCTTTCCAGAAGGAGACACCCAAAAGGGAGAGGGCATGGCTAGGGGAGTGTGTGAACTTGTGGGATTTGGCCATATCAGTAATGATTGTGAGCCCTGTTTGTGGAGCTCTTTATACCAGGCACAGGTAAACGCTTCCAGTGAACCATCTCCTAATGCCTCACCAGTAATCCCATAAGGAAGTCCTGTATTGTCCCTATTCCACAAGGAAAACAACTGGTTCAGAGAAGTGAAGCAGCTTGCCCCATGTAAGAACTGCGTCCTTCATGGTGGGCACGGAGGAAATAAGGCTAAGATGTCCACCCCATGAAGGTTACATTTAGTTGAAGAGTCAGTTAAGAATAAACAAGATCCGGGGCTGGAGAGATGGCCTAGCGGTTAAGAGCGCCGACCGCTCTTACAGAGGACCCGGGATCGATCCCCAGCACCCACATGGCGGCCGAGAACCGTCTGAAACTCCAATTCCTGGAGAACTCCAGTTCCAGGGGAATCCGACACCCTCTTCTGACCTCCGTGGCATTGCACGACGTGGGTGCACAGACTTGCATGCAGACAGTACATTTGTACACATACAGAAATAAATAAAATTAATAAAAAGAATAAAGATCCTAGAAAGACTGATGGAGAGAGTGCCACGGTGTGAAGGGAGGTGGCCCCAAATTGGGTTAGCCATGAGGAGTGCCCTTCTGAGAAGATGGTATTTGAAGGGGTGGGGGCTCACAGAAGCAGAGGCACAGGGGCCCATTTGAAGACATGTCACAAATTCAGTTTCAAACCTGCGTGACTCGTCTCCAGCATTGAGACCCTTGATCCTTGGGAGGGAAGGACAGCAGTTCTGATAGGTGAGGAGCTGGGGTGGGGTGGGCTTGTCCTTGTACAGGTGCTGCACATGGCCGCACTTGGGTTACTAGAGATACAGTGACAAGGTTGGGAAGGAGGGATTATGAGCTTTCCAGCCCCAGGGTAAGCCTAAGGGATTTGCAGAACTGGAAGGACACATCTAGGAATGGGCTGGCAGCCTTGCTGAGAGGGTACCTCTTGGGGCTTAGGGAGAGCTGGGGCAGATGGGGTAAAGGCCATTGCTGGGATTCTGACCCTAAGAGAATGACCCTGACAGTCGAGTTGCTGTAGATGTGGTTAGACAGCCCAGGAGGCAGTAAGTGCTCTGCCTGGGGAGGCGTTTGAGGACAGCTCTGCTCTGACTTCTGAGGGATGGTTTTTAGGCATTCTGTGGTCCATGCATTCTTCCAGGAGTGGGAATTGGGAGGCTCTGTCCGGGAGGGTGAGGAAGCTATACATCTTGTTTCTCTTCTCCTTCCCTAGTGTCCCCTGAGCGCTACAGTTATGGTAATTCCAGTTCTTCTTCCAAAAGGACAGAGGGCAGTTGTCGGCGGCGGCAGTCGAGCAGTTCTTCAGATTCTCAGCAGAGTCAGTGGGAGGCAGGTGAGCCCATCGGGTGGGCAAGGCAGCAGTGTTGTCCCTGTCTTCTAATATTTTATTTTATGTGTATTGACTGTATTCCTGGCGTGTATTTACCACCCCTGTTGTGCAATGGCCTAGGAAGTCAGAAGAGGGCATTGGATCCCCCTGGAACTGTGGGAAGTATTAGCCATCTTGTGGGTGCTGGGATTCGAAACCTGGTCCTTTGCAAGAGCCTCCAGTGTTCTTTACCTCTGAGCCATCTCTCCAGCCCCACCTTCTTTCTAAACCCTGCTTTACCTCCTGCTCCACTCATTAAGGAAATGGCTAGAAGGGTTCTTCTGCCTCAATTTTTTCTTTCCTTTTTCTGGCCTGGGACTCACTATGTAGACCAAGCTGGCCTTGACCTCAGAGAGAGCCTCCTGCCTCTGCCTCTCGAGTGCTGGAATCACAGGCATGTGCCACCACACTTGGCCTGCTTCACTTTCGTAGTGTGTCTGTGTTTGTTATTGCTACAGGAGGAAGCATGTGTCCTCAAGCAACACAGTTGTTTCTGGGGGACTCACGTGTCACTCAAATGGCATCATGTTGTGGGTGTCATTGGACACCCGACCGTCTCAGCTGGATCCATTTCTGAGATTTATTTATGTTGAATGCATTTAATTGTTTTAATTGTTGTACGCCAGAGTCCTCACTCAATCTCTTTCTCCCTCCCCAGATTTTTAATTATGTAAAATTTCAAACATGCAGAGAGGTTGAAAGACCAGTACAGAGAACACATCCACTCATATTCAGCGATCGCTAACAGCATTCGCCCACATTTGCTCCGTGTGTGTGTAATTCTGGGTTTTGTTCAACTTTGATAGTAAATTGTAGACATGAGTAGATTTACCCCTGAATAAACAGACATTACCATTTTGAGATCATTAGCATACCTGAGAATGTGAATATTAGTTTGTGTCTATCTCTGATATCCTAGTGATCCATTTCAAATCTCTTAAGATTGATCCATTTTCAGGGTCTGTTCATGTTGATTTTTACGTATGCACATTAAAACATTTGTAAGTTTTTGTGGTAGTTGTTTGTTTCTTGGAGAGAGAGAATCTCATTTTGTAGCCCAGGCTGGCCTGGGACTTACTATGTAGCCTAGACTGACCTCAAATTGGAGACATTCGGGGCTGGAGAGATGGCCTAGCGGTTAAGAGCACTGACCGCTCTTGCAGAGGACCCGGGTTCTATCCCCAGCACGCACATGGCGGCCGAGAACCGTCTGAAACTCCAATTCCAGGAGAACTCCAGTTCCAGGGGAATCCGACACCCTCTTCTGACCTCCGCGGCATTGCACGACACGGGTGCACAAACTTGCATGCAGACAGTACA
>VZQC01004206.1:1177325-1210744 GCA_009823505.1 Rhizomys pruinosus
CTCGTAAGAGATCCACCCGCTTCAGACTCCTGAGTGCTGGGAGTAAAGGCATGTAGTATCATGCCCTTTTTCTTTTTTATATCTATAAGATGGAATTCTGTGTAGGGTGTTCCCTTCTCCTTTTGAACGTTACTACGTAGGAACTCATTATAGCCAGTTAGTCATTCTTACAAGGTTCAGATTGCTGGGGCTCTTTTTTGACTGCCTGCATCTTTTTTTTTTTTTCTTTTTGAGACAGGGTCTCCCTTTAGCCCCAGCTAGCCTGGAACTCACTGTGTAGACCAGGCTGGCCTTGAACTCAGATCCACCTACTTCTGCCTCCCTGTGCTGGAATTAAAGACGTGTACAACCTGCATCATTCTTTGAAGGCTTTGTGGCACTGCAAGGGTCCTAGACTCACCTTGCACTTTCCACCCCACCCCCCACCCCCGCAAATCAGCTGATACTCAGATATGTACAATCAGCTGATAATCAATATGTACAGACAGACAGACACACACACACGAATACACATAATTAAAAAATCTTTAAAAGGGGGCTGGAAAGATGGCTTAGTGGTTAAGAGCACTGACTGCTCTAGCAGAGGACCTGGGTTAGATTCCAGCACCCACATGGTTTCTAAGAACTGTCTTTTAAGTTGGGCGTGGTGGTGAACTCCTTTAATCCTAGGACTCAGGAAGCAGACCCAGACAGATCTCTGTGAGTTCAAGGCCAGCCTGGTCTACAGAGTGAGTTCCAGGCCAGCTGGGGCTATAGGGAGACCCTGTCTCAAAAAAAAAAATCTTTAAAAAACAAATTCCTGTGAGCCAGGTGTGATGGCATGTGCCTATAATCCCAGTACTTGGAGGTTGAGGGAGGTGATTTGTTATGAGTTGCAGGCCAGCCTGGGCTACAAAGTGAGACCCTGCCTCATTGTCACCCCTCCCCCAAGAGAAAGCTCCTATTAGTATTTTCAATATAAAATTAGCATTCAGGGACTTTTGAAAATCTTGGCTGTTGATACTGAGATGGCTTACTTCCTTTGTTTCACTGCAGTAATAAAGTAACATCAAAGAGCTCGTGGTCTGTGCTGTTTGGGGGTCTTCCTATTACATTTATGTATACAGTCAGGTTCATTTGTTTCCCTGTGATTTTATGGTTTGTTTCTTCTTGTTTCAAGTTTTTAAGTGTATAAAATTAGTTACATGAGTCAAAAACTAAAAGTAAGAAAAAGTTTTCTTAGAAGCATCAGCCAGACACATCTGTAACCAGTGGGATTTGCTTCTGACGTGCCTTTCAGCTCCATCTTGCAGAAGTAACAAGTGTAGACATGTGTTCTTATTTTCTGTCTTATGCAAAATCTTGCACACTGTAGACATTGAGTTTGTAAATTTTTCCAACTTTACTTAAAAAATTTTTACTCAACCCAAGCATGGTGACACACGCCTTTAATCCCAGCACTTGGGAGGCAGAGGCAGGCAGAGCTCTTTGGAGGTCACTCAGATCCGATAGGGAGTTCCTGGCCTGCTGAGGCTACAGAGAGACCCTGCCTCAAAATTTTTTTTTACTTACTATTATATGTGTATGGGAGGAATGTGTGCTACACATGTGGAGGCTGGAGGCACCTGTGCAGAGTCTGAGCTCTTCTTGCTTTATTTGTGTTCTCGTGTCACCAGGCTGAGCAGCAAGCTCAGCTCAGCTCAGCTCTCCTTACCTGCCGAACCATCCCATTGGGCTCCTTTTTATTTATTAATTTATTTTTTTAAATCTTTTTGAGACAGGGTTTTTCCTGTAGCTCCAGCTGTCCTGGAACTCTCTGTGTAGACCAGGTTGGCCTTGAACTCAACAGAAATCTGCCTGCCTCTGCCTCCTGAGTGCTGGGATTAAAGGCATGTGCCACCATACCCGGCTTTTTGGTTTTGTTTTTTGTTTTATTTTAGTTCTGAGGCAGGAACCCTTTAATCTCCTGCCTCATCTTGCATGCTAGCTGCAGACATGTGCTACTGTGTGTCTGGCTTCTGGCCTGTTTTACTAGATTAATAATTTATCATGGAACGTATTCTTATATCCTATTAAGACCCTTGGATTTTTGGGTTTTTTCTTTTCTTTTTAAAAGGTTATTATGTTTTCTTTTTGTATTTTGGAGAAAGTTTTTACTATGTAGAGCAGTCTGGCCTGGAACCCACAGAGATCTGCTTACCTCTGCCCTACCTGTCCCATGGTGTTAAACAGGCATGTGGCACCACACCTAGCTGAAGGTTTTCCAATCTGTCTATCTTTTTCTTGGGGGGGGGGGTCTTTTTGAGACAGGGTCTCCCTTTAGTCCCAGCTGGCCTTGAGCTCACTGTGTAGACTAGGGTGGCCTTNAGAAAGGCAGTGTGCATTGTTAGGATGACATAATAGAGGGACAGGCATAGAGAGGAATAATATAAAAAAAAACGCAAATCCCGACCTGAGGAGCCGGCCCTGACTTGGGCTAAAGGTTGGTTAACAGCCTCTGTCTGCAGGAGATGCCACTGCTAAATCAGTCAGCAGTCGGATCCATCGAAAATTATTGTACTTCCACTGGAGGCTCAGGTTTTTGTGTGTAAGGTTTCGTGTGTAGTTGTATTGGACATTCTGGTACTGGAATGGATGTTTGATTCTCTTCTATTCTGACTATCTTGATTTGCATCCATTCGTAGATGGTCCATAGTGGACATTCACCACAGATACAGTCACCGTCCTGAGATTCCTAGGATTCTTTCTGTGGCCTATGGGTGGCTCATGGCGTCAAGATCGAACCTGAGGAGTCCTCTTTGCAGCTATCATTAGAATGACTTCTAGAAGTAGGAACTGGTCAGTAGCAGTGACTTTGAGAGTGGGGCGTAAGTTGGAACCCAAGCTGAATGTGGGTTCACCTTAGAAGAAAAGCCAGTCCGGATCCATTATTCACTCGTTGGTCACATTGGTGGGAAGGTGCTACAATCACTGAAGGAGATATATACCCAGATTTACGTTTAGTTCTTTTTCTCATTTTTAACACTGTGACATTCAGTGGCAGAAATGTGCATGTTGATCTTGTTTTTGTTTTTCGACCTGTATGAATTTGTCTTGGTTTTTCCCTCTTCGCTCTATCACCTTCCTATAGCGTTCAGATTAGAAGAAAGTGGAGAAGCCCCTCCAGAATGTCAAGGTTATGGTTGTGGTTATAAAAGAGAAGAAGTTATCTGTGGAGCGGCAGACAGGCGTTGTGATTCACACACGTGTTTAAAGTCATGTTCAAGTGGGTACCCGATTGTTGTCCTATGGGGTGCCGATTGTGTAGGCGTTCTGAGCAAGGGACAAGGTCATCAGAATTCATCCATTCATGAACGAGGTAATGATCTGAACCGAGTGATAGAAGTAGAACTGCGTTCTGCCTCTGGATCAAGCTGATTAGATAATGCCGGGGGTGGAGGCATGCTCTTGTGGTATGCGTGGATTTAAGTGGCAGTGGGAGACACCCAAGATAGTGCTGGATTGTAAGCAGAGTGCAGGGCATCTTCTTTATGGAGAACTCTCTCAACCTTAGGATCAGATTTTCCTCGAGACTATCCAGTGTTTGAGCCAGCATCTCTTGGGATGACACTTACCAAAGATATAAGGACATCATTTTTTCAGTGTCTTATTAAAAACAGTTGCAAGCTTGGGGAGATGGCTCGTCGGTTAAGCCCTTGTCAGGCAAGTCTGAGGACCAGCGTGCTACGGAAATGCTGGGTGGGCGTGTAATTCCAGCCTCCTAAACCGGACATGGGAGTCCCAGAGCAAGCTGGCCAGCAAGACTAACCACGTCTGCAAACTCTAGGTTTGGCTCTCTTGAGCAGAGCGACCGCTCGCCTGCTAATGTCAAATCCCATACGATGCGTAACCCGAACACTGAGAGCGGGGAACATAAGATAACCCCCGCTCTTGAAAATTAATCCCAAAATACCTGAGGAGAAATGTTCACACATGTTCCAAAGGCGGAAGTCCACGACCAATCTAATCTGTAACTCTTCTGAATCTATCTCAGCATTTGGCCACACGACACTATGTTGCCATTCAGACTGACACCCAGGCAGACAGTAACATTCACACTATGACACATCTATCAATAGAGAGAGAGTAAAAATTAAAAATATTAAACCAGAAAACCTTTCCCTCACAAAGTTTCATATTCACGTGACATCCTCGCCTATAATCATGCCAACACGAACTTAAGACACTACAGATAGTGAATTTAAAGCGCATTAGAAGTTGTTCGTGCGGACTTCATTGCTCGCTGTATTCAATAAAATTAACAAAGTATAACATTAAACAGAACTATCATCTGACCAGAACACTACTTATCGCATGAGACTCTGGCTAGTACCTCATGAGAGGTGGAAATAAAAAAGAAAATCAAACACAAACTAGCATAAGTACTCACTTACAATACAAGAAATATATATTCCGAAGCCACACCTAGCTGCAATGCACCAACTCTCAGATAAGCGCTTCTGCGCTCTCATTAATTGCCTCTCTGGCCAGTCACGCGGCATGCGTGCCGACTCAATTAAACTCTCTAAATTATGGACTGCCATCCACCTGCCAGGTCAGCTGCACAGGGCAGGGCCTCCCTGCCCCAATTAAGTCCTCCCTAGACAAGCTAGAAGTCAGTGACGATAGTAAGAGACAATACATGCTCTCCAGCAGGTTGATACCACTATGATGGCGAGGCTGATCGCGTATCCAAAGTTGTGATTTGAGCGCTGAGCAATTAGGTTCCATGCCTATATCTCACACGCTTGCCAGAAGCTCTAGTCAGGACATATCAGGACTGCCTTTGAGATTTTTACTAAAACGTTCCATCTATACATCTGATGAGGTACAAGATAAGCATCCCCTTACACCTTCCGAGGACCATTGCTCTGGGAAAATCTCCAGCTCTTTACCGACAACCGATTAAAAAAAAATCAGTGATGTAATTTGTTTTTCTTATCATTTGCTTATATCTCTCACTGGAATATGCGAGCTTTACATGCACAAGAAAGCCCCTAGCGACTCCTTCAGAAATTCATGCCCGTTGAGTAGAAGAAGTTTCCGTGGGTTGGCAAGCATGGATTTCCCTGCATACTCTTAATCCTAGCACTTGGAGAGGCCCCTAGAACGCTAGTGTTTATTCGCCGCGGATTCTCTGTAGAGTGCCTCCAAGGCCCGCTCCGTTGTCTCACGTCCAATTGTCGAGCAGTTCCAGTCGAACAGTTTGGGTGCTATAACAAGAGAACGCTACACCCATTGTCTTCAGAAAACACCTGCAAAGAAAATATAGGAAATATCTAAATAGAATAGCAAAAAGAAAAAGCCAAGGCTGCTGGGTGCGGTGGCGCACACGGCCTTTATATCCTATGCTACTGGGAGAGCAGAGCAGTAGGCGGGAATCTTTGGGAGTTTCAAGTCGACCAAAACCTGAGTAACTTACAGAGTGAGTTTCCACGCGGACAGCTGGGTAATTTAAAGACTAACCCTTCTGTCAGTGCTCGGATCCATAAGGACTGTGTTTTAGAATCAAAAAAGATATACTAAGAAGTGAAAAGGTACTAAAGGATACGCGCGAAAAGCGAGGGAGGCCAGACCCACAGCAAACTCTGCACTACTTTCAGCCCTGACACCCAGCCCTTGTGGCTATACCGCTTAGGTCCTACAGCTCACGAGGAGAGACCAACACTAATAGTAAAACAACCGAGCAATGATGTTGCAATCGTATAAACCCACGGAATTAAAAAGGGACTTGGATATCTAAGAATTGAAGCTGAGAGGAACAACAGTGCTGACAACGGCTCCCCTGAAAAAACATGACATGGCAGACATTAAGGCTGACTCGCCTTTGCGTACCCCAAAGATTGGGCAACAAGAGAGCGACCACAAAGACTGCTACACTAGCCAAACAGTAATGGCATCGACCTGGTGCGAGCTATGTACAGCCAGCGTAGATGTGGCCTGTCGGGCCCCAGCAGGCTCAACAGACTTTGAGGCGCTGCTGTGTCCACCAGATAATGAGACTTTTCTAGGAACACACATTAACGATAACTCCCAACCTCTAGCGAGTATACAGCGCATAGTCTCTGGGGTCAAAACATCGCACATACCGGGATTCTCAAGTCCCAGCAGACATCTCTTTAATCACACCGTCCACGGTCACTGGTGCAACTTGCCCACGAGTTAACCTACGGGCGTGGAGTGGCTGCGCACTGCTTGACTCAGCTCGGAGGAATAAGGGACACTGCAGTTGAGGAAGACCCTTACCTCTTCTTGCGTCTGTCTACTCACTTTTATGCGGCAACCTAGCGTGTACAGTTCGCTTTTCGGCTTCTGCACTTCTACCCCCCCCTGTTTGACTGGCCCTGAACGGAAACATGTCCTTTTTGTTTCCTTTGTGTGGAAAAGGGAGCCGAGTGTTGAGACACGTGGGATGACAAATGGCTCTGATAAGACAACATTACCCTGTAAAAATTGAGCAATATGACACAACACAAGTTAGTTGGATAATGTGACGTACTAACAGCAGAGACATGCTGCTTTGCGTCGGGATTCTTTACAAGTGATGTGTCGCCATCGAATGAATGCCATTGGAGAGCTACAAGGTCACCCCTGCTACCACGCTAGAGAAAATATGGGGCCTTTGGCTAGTTAGTTCCCTTAAAAAGGCACACATTTTTTCTAAGAAGTAGGGGTAGTCTAGCCAAAGGTTAAGACCCCATTCTGTGTGTTCTTAGCTTGGTTAGAATCTCAGTTCTATGACTTAAGAGCCGTGAATGTTTAGTGGCATCATTGAAACCTGCTAAACCATTGTTACCACTAATGGAGATAATAACTGTATGGTTTTTCTCCTGGGGTTGTTATATGAGTTAAATGAGATCCTTCACACCAGAGCATTTTAATACAGTCCCCAGTGTTACCAAAGCAAGCCTCTAGAAATGCAAAATACGTAATGCATTATCCAGACTGGAAATACATTAACGTTTACATTTAGAAATAATGAGTATTTTGAAATACTATAAGAAATTACCCCAAAATCAGTTTTATTGCTTTTTCTTTTTTTCGTGATCTTATATTCATGTTGCTGTAAAATTTAGAAAAGCTAATAAAAAGAGCATGAAATTGGCCATTTATCCCATCCCCCAGAAGTAGTGTTATCCTCCTGATATATAATCTACTATATTGATTATATTGATTATGTCAGAAAAAATGAAAAGCTTCCACTATTTATTGTTTTCAGCCACAGAGGCAGCTAATCTGACTGTGGATATCTTGCATGTTCCTGAGGCACTGTACAATTGTGTGAAGCCTATGCTTTCCTCCGTAATATCGCTGTGCAAATGTTTAAATGACCACTGCAAAAGGACAAAGAACTTCGTAAGATGCCTCTCTGGCTTCCTCCTGTTATCTTAGGATGTTTCGCGATTAAGTCTTTTACAACTTTCCTGGATGAGTGAGCACACAGGAATTATATGTGAAATTCATAAGCTAAAACTGAACAGAGAAGTGAGGAAGGGTTCGAAGATAAGAACTGCTGATTAAAGTTAAAGAAAAAAAAACTGGATAGAGTTACATGTTTGAGTTTCTGCCTCAGAGGTCCACTATGTAGAGAACTGGGACCCCTCAGAAACCCCTCACTTGCCTGACTGGATCCACTAAAAGAGCTGAGTAGTTGTTTTTCCAAGGTTCTCCAAGTCCCGAAATAACTTCAACCCAAGTGCCTTACAATTACCCAGAAGGTGGCCTCTATGAGTCTTGGACAATAGCTATAGACCAACAGTTCTTCTCATTAGAGACACAATAGTGGCTTTAAATGTTGGGCTAAAAGGAATCAAAATTATAACATCCAAGTGCTCATCTATCAAGAGAGGAGGGGGACAAACTGGGTCTGGAGGGAGGAGGGACAATGCTTGGCCTCAAACGCCCCATGGAGCTATACAGCCTGGTGGGAAGTGTATAGTTCAAAGATAACATACAAAGCAAAAAGCCAACACCAGTATAGTTATTTCATTTCATTTCCACTATTTTTTTTTTGTCAAAAATAAATATACAAAGTCAAGGGTCAGGAGCCACAAGAAACCCCACAAACTCTAACACTGACTCCTCACCAGTTTGGAACCTGGTGTCCTTTTCCTGCTTCCAAGGTGGCTTCCGGAGTTTCTGTTCTTTGATTAGCTCCGTCTGGGGTCAGTAGATGGAAGGACACTTCTGAAATGGAATCTGCCCTGCTGCACCAATGCTCCAGAATACAGAAGCTTTCTGCCTGGTGACCTTTACCACCTGGTTCTGGGCATGCCTTTGGGGACCCCTGTCAGGAGCCCCGGAGGCTATAACCTGAAGCCTGAGGTTCTGAATGAACTGGGCTGAGGAAGTGGTGGAAGCTTCTGGATTCGGTGAGAAAGCAAATGAAAAGATCAGTGCCTAGTGGAATCCTATTGTGGCAAAGAACTGGAAGGAGCAGATTTGCAGGCAGGGACAGGCCGTTTTTTCTGCACCCCTGCCCCTGCTGGGGTGCAAGGGAAGCCTTTTAATGAGCAAGACTCTGTCACAACTTCATTTAAGTTTTTATGGTTATTTCTCTGAAGAAATTCAGGCTTGGAGGGGCCCAGAATATCTTCTGTTGTTTTTTGCAGAAGGCCACAGTGGGGTGCTATAGCAATGGTACCCCACGATTAACTTTTAATTTCTTTGCTTTTGTTGGTCACTTAACATTATTTAAAAGTATGTTTTGGCTGGTGAAGAATGCTTTTGGATTTCGTTCAGAAGGCATAAACAGCTGTAGTAAAACTTGTTCTCTTGGAAAAGAGACTCAAGCAAAGTAGTCAGGTGGTACAGAAGGTGGACAAATGAGCCTTTAACCTTGCTGAGATCCGGGTTCAAATCCCAATCGGATCACCTCTGACCAGTGGAGGGTTGATTTTTGTTTTGAGTGCCAATCACTTAACATTCTTGTTTGTCTGGAAGCACATGACTCCCCCAAATCATTTGGCGCAAATCAAACCATTGGCAGTTTCTACTCCAGGGAGAGCTAGTCCTGAAATAGCAGGGTGTAGCAGGTCAGAACTGAAGCGTGTTGGCAGAGATGAATGGAGAAGTTACAAGTTTATGAACACCTGCCAGCTCGAAGCCTGGCTTGGGCTAATGCAAGGATTTCCTCACTTTTTCAAGCACTAAATTTGGTAGTGACAGGAAGGGAGAAAAGCTTCTCACCATCTTTACAGGTATCGGCATGGGCAAGACTGGAATTGAGTGCAAAAGTCTCGCTTCCTTCTTCACCACAGATGGCAGGGGCTGGATCACATTGTTGCCGCCTTTGAAAACTCAGTTTCCCAGAATGCTTAGGAGGTTCAGACCTTGATTTTCCTCCTGTATTTTTTTTCCTATAGTACACTCAAGGCACTTCTTCAGGGGATTCAATTTCCTCCTTTGTGAAGTGGGAATACCCCAGAGACAACCAATTAAAAAAATTATTATTAATTTTATTATTTTCATTATTATTTGTCCTGTTTTTTGAGACCAGGGTCTCCATAGCTCTGGCTGTCCTGGAAACTCACTCTGTGGACCAGGCTGCCTTGAACTACAAGAGATCCGCCTACCTCTGCCTCCTGAAGTGCTAGGATTAAATAGGTGTGCCGCGCAACCATACCGTTCAATTTCCACATTCATTAGCGAGTGAACTATGGAAGGGAAAATGGCAAACCTAACCACTAGCAGGCCTCTGCAGGTCTGACCCTAGAGAAGCTGGGACATGCTCACAATGCAAGACAGGCTTGACATCTGGGAATCATTTCTCATGATGAAAAGCAGAAAAAGCAGGGTGTCGTGGCACACAGCGGTAATCTCAGCAATTGGAGTAGAGGCAGAAGATCAGGCCTCATCGAAGGATGGCCCGCCTGACTACAAAAGACCATTTCAACCCCCATCACATACACAGAGTCACTCACTCTTAAAATTAATGTGGGGGACCGGAAAAAAACGAGGGGGGGTGTTGTGTTTTTATTAACTTATTTTCTTATATGAGTTGGTTCCAAGTACCATATCACATGGCTCACCACTACCTAGTAGCCATTCCAAGGGTGTATGCCCTTTGCATGCGAGACAACATACATAAATAAACAGATAAGACAGCCAGGTATGGTGGCACATGCCTTAATACTAACACTACCGGGAAAGGCAGAAGGCAGTGGAATTCTCTGTGAAGTTTCCTCTGCCTCCCAAGTGCTAGGATTAAAGGCGTGTGCCACCACGCCGGGCGGCCTTGGCTTTTTCATAAGCTCCCATATCTTGGGCAGGCGACTGAGCCTGGCCAGGGGAGGGGTGCTTCTCCCACATCTGTAAAACAAGACTGATCATGGTCCTGACTAGAGCTGGTGTGGAAGGAGACAAGTCAGCCACGTAATCCACTTGGAACACTGCCTGGCCTGGGACACACGCTGGCTGATGTTTGCCTTTAGTCACACTGCTGCTGTCTAGGGCTTGGGGCAGGGAGGCCCTGCCCTGTGCAGCTGACCTGGCAGGTGGATGGCAGTCCATTGGAGTACTGAGGCAGCATGGCGCTGGCCAGGGAGGATGGGGAAGCCCTGGTGGGTGGTCTTAGCAGCTAGGGTGCTGCTTGAAAGTTTGGTTTTAGTGCATGCTTTGAGTTTTGTTTTTCTTTTCCCTTGAGTTAGGATCTTGCTGTGTGACCCGGGGTTGCCTGGTACTTAATGTATTGTCCAGGCTGGCCCAGAACTTAGAGCCTTCATTCTTCAGTCTAGTGTGGGGATTATAGGCACGTGTCACGTGAAACTGCAGGTTTTTGGTTTTTTTTAAATTTTATTTATTTTGTATGTGTATGAATGTACTGTCTGCATGTAGGTCTGTGCACCTGTGTCGTGCAATGCCGAGGAGGTCAGAAGAGGGTGTTGGATTCGCCTGGAACTGGAGTTCTCCTGGAATTGGAGTTACAGACGGTTCTTAGCCGCCATGTGGGTGCTGGGGATTGAACCCGGGTCCTCTGCAAGAGCGGTATGCGCTCTTAACCGCTAGGCCATCTCTCCAGCCCCGAAACTGCAATTTCATGCTCAGTCTTTGTTCTTGAGACATTTCTCTGGATGCTTCGGGTGGGGTAGGAGGACAGGACAGCAAACTCTGGTCCTCCCTTCTCTGAGCTGAATAAACCTAAGGACATAACCTGACTCAGATAAGGTCTCCCAGCCTCCACACTGCCCAGGCTGCAGGAGGCATTGACAAAGGAAATGGCAGCCAGGCTGGTGTGACACAGACATTGGGGTGCAGAGGAGCCTCTGGTTCCCTATGGGTGCACTACTTCAGGACAGGCTTGAGGAAGCTGGCAGAGGAGCTGGGCATGGTGGTCCCTGAGAGACCTCTTTGAACAGTGTCGGATGTGGGACATGGCTGGGTTGAGTGTTGGGAGCAGAGGCTTTGTTGATGGAGATGCAGGTGAGGCAGGTGGGATGTTGGAGGTTTGGGCTTTATTCTAGGGTTGGGAAGAGCCCCAAAGGGTTCATTTACCTGTTCTTTTACATAGATTTTATTACTGAGCATCTTCTCCATACAGACTCCTTTTCTAGGCATTGAGGACACAGAATGAGACCAGATAGGGAAAGTCCCTGGCCTCCAGGTTACAGGATCCTGTGTTAGGCAGATAACCAAGTATCAGGTGATCCCTGCTGGTGCTTTGAAGAAGCACAAAGCCAGGGATGGGGCCAACAGCCATGCGCCCTGGTGGGCCTGGGAGAGCACCTGCTGAGGTTCTGGCCCTGAGGAATGCCAGCAGTTTGCTTCAGGAGTCCTTAGTAGGGCGCCAGCATGTCAGCAGCTGCACACAGAGGATGCCAGCAGTTCGCTTCAGGAGTCCTTAGTAGGGTGCCAGCATGTCAGCAGGTGCACACAGAGAATGCCAGCAGTTTGCTTCAGGAGTCCTTAGTCGGGCGCCAGCATGTCAGCAGGTGCACACAGAGGATGCCAGCAGTTCGCTTCAGGAGTCCTTAGTAGGACACCAGCATGTCAGCAGGTGCACACAGAGGATGCCAGCAGTTCGCTTCAGGAGTCCTTAGTAGGGCGCCAGCATGTCAGCAGGTGCACATAGAGGATGCCAGCAGTTTGCTTGAGGAGTCCTTAGTAGGGCGCCCCTTATCAGCGGGTGCACACAGAAGGGGTTCATTGAAAGCTGGAGGTGAGGGGATGGAGGAGGATCTGACATCCTGGGGCGGAAATAGAAGCCAGAATATGGGTTATTAGCCAGTTGTGGTGGTCCACGCCTTTAATCCCTGCACTCTGGACGCAGAGGCAGGTGGATTTTTGTGAGTTCAAGGCCAGCCTGCTTTACATAATCGAGTTCTGGGCCAGCTGGGGCTACAGGGAAACCCTGTCTCAAAAAGATAAAAAACAAAACAAAAAAGATGAAGTATTGGCCTAGGAGTTTCTCCTGTCACTAGCACCACATCGTGTACACACCTAGGAGTGCCTCCTGTCACTAGCACCACATCGTGTACACACCTAGCAGTGCCTCCTGTCACTAGCACCCACCTGCCCCTCCTAGTGCCCATCATGGTCTTCTAGGCAGTGGGTGTCACCTGCACTTCAGAGATGAGGTTTCAGATGCCTGTGCTTGGTGTTGTGAGGAGCACAGCAGCAGGACCAGCCCGGTCCTCACACTGCTGGCCTTGAGGGGGCGGCTGCTCCTCTCACAGAGTCGGGCAATTCCAGGGTCCACCTAGGTAGATGAGGGAGTCACTGCCCCAGGGCCTGAGGTGGACAGGAACAGGCTAGGCCACACTTCAGGTCTCTTCCCTTAGGCCAGGAGGTTGTTAGTCGGGGTGTGGCTAGGACTTGAAGGAGGGGTGCACTGCTGATCAGACTGCTGAGTCACTAGGTGGGTGCGGTTGGGCCAGGCTCTTCCCATTTGGCCCCAATTTTTCCTTTGGAAAAATGGGGATGATTTCCCTTTAAGGAAGCAGAGAGAGGTCTTCTGACCAGACAGGAAGGGGCCTGTCATTCTGGACCCTGAACACCATGACCCCCTCCTCCCTTCAGCTGTCCTCCCTGAGAGATGGAACAAGACCAAACTTCAAAGTGCTTGAGTATGTGAGCAGGGTTACCCTGAGTTTGGATCAGGCCATTGAGTGTCCACATACTCGGGGCCATCCAGTAGATGCCATGCTTGAGTGTCCACACACTCGGGGCCATCCAGTAGACGCCATGCTTGAGCGTCCACACACACTCGAGGCCATCCAATAGATGCCATGCTTGAGCGTCCACACACACTTGGGGCCATCCAGTAGACAGCATGCTTGAGCGTCCACACACACTCGGGGCCATCCAGTAGATGCAATGCTTGAGCGTCCACACACACTCGGGGCCATCCAGTAGATGGCATGCTTGAGCATTCACACACACTCGGGGCCATCCAGTAGACGGCATGCTTGAGCGTCCACACACACTCGGAGCCATCCAGTATATGGCATGCTTGAGCGTCCACACACTCGGGGCCATCCAGTACACAGCATGCTTGAGTGTCCACACATACTCGGGGCCATCCAGTACACGGCATGCTTGAGCGTCCACACACTCGGGGCCATCCAGTACACAGCATGCTTGAGCGTCCACACACTCGGGGCCATCCAGTACATGGCATGCTTGAGTGTCCACATGCACTTGGGGCCATCCAGTAGACGGCATGCTTGAGCATCCACACACACTTGGGGCCATCCAGTAGACGGCATGCTTGAGCATCCACACACACTTGGGGCCATCCAGTAGACGGCATGCTTGAGCGTCCACACACACTCGGGGGCATCCAGTACACAGCATGCTTGAGCGTCCACATGCACTTGGGGCCATCCAGTAGACGGCATGCTTGAGCATCCACACACACTCGAGGCCATCCAGTAGACGGCATGCTTGAGCATCCACACACACTCGAGGCCATCCAGTAGACGCCATGCTTGAGCATCCACACACACTCGAGGCCATCCAGTAGACACTGTAATGAGCATGTTACTGGTCTGACCTCCAGTTCTCAAGACAGCTGTTGAAGTCAGGGTGATATACCTTCCATTGTGCAATTGGAGAAGGAAGGGCAAGGGGAAGGAAGTCAGTGGGAGAGGCAGGACCACAGC
Source organism: Rhizomys pruinosus (assembly GCA_009823505.1). Lineage (NCBI taxonomy): Eukaryota > Metazoa > Chordata > Mammalia > Rodentia > Spalacidae > Rhizomys > Rhizomys pruinosus. The sequence continues at coordinate 1,191,446 of VZQC01004206.1, forward strand.
GGGGCTGAAACTCCTTCCGTTCCCTCTGTTTGTGCAGTGCCTGATGGGGCCTCTGTTCCCTGTGTGTCGTCACTCTGGTGGGAGGAGAAGCCTAGTCAGAGGTTTCAGATGGCGGTGGGAGCAGAGGCCTGAGTGTGCACGTGTCTGTGGAGGTCACGGGTTGGGGGGGACGAGGAGGACACAAGTGTGGGACAGAGAGATGGGAGACACAGCTGCAAGGAAAGGGTGTACAAGGTAGGATCTTGCTGTGTAGCTCTGCTTGGCCTGGAACTCAGAGATCCCCTGCCTCTGCCTCCCAGGGCTGGGATTAAAGGTGTGGACCACCACGCCTGGCATGGGAGTGGCGTTTTTGAGGCAGAGTCTCATGTAGGCCAAACTGGCCTAGAACTTGCTGTTTTGCTCAGGCTAGATTAGAACTTGCTGTGTAACTAGGGCTTGGCCTGGACTCCTTGCTGCCTATATCTCTCAACTGCCAGGATAACAAGCATGTGCCACCACACCAGCTTCCAACTATTTTTTTATGAAAAATAGTCCATGGCAGGTAGACCTACCAGCCGTCAGTTCCCATTCCTAGCTTGCGCAGCTGTCCACTGTGGCTGACGGCATCTCATGAGCTGGCTCATGTGCAGCTCTTCCACTTGTCTTCAGTCGTTACTGGACAGATGCTCCAGTGTGTACTACTCCTTTATTATTTATTATGTGTATGAATGTACTGTCTGCATGTAGGTTTGTGCACCCGTGTCATGCAGTGCGGAAGAAGTCAGAAGAGGGTCTCGGATTCCCCTGGAACTGGAGTTAAAGACAGTTCTTGGCCACCATGTGGGTGCTGGGAATCGAACCCGGGTCCTCTGCAAGAGCAGTCAGCTCTCTTAACCGCTAGGCCATCTCTCCAGCCCCATACTTCTTTCTTTTTAAGTTTGGGGACTTTTAGTAGGGGCAGGATAGCACACTGTAGCTCAGGCTGGCCTGGAACTCACTGTGTAGCCCACGCTGGGCTTGTACTCATAGCAACCCTCCTGGCTCAGCCTCTCAAGTGCTGGGATTACAGTGGGCTCTTCTGAGGTGGTGTTTTTTGGTGTCAGGAGGCAGTGATTACTTATCTTTCTATGAACTTGGTGGTAGCTCCTGGGGCCCCATTCTGAGTTCAGTAGGGGTGAAGTCGTCTGTATTGACAGGATGACTCTGGAAGAGAGTGGGGGGGGCTGGTGCAGAGCCGGGAGGCTGGGGAGAGGTTCCCACCATGGACAGCAGCAGCTAGCCTAGCATGGTGGATGTCTACGTGGAAGCTGCCCGGGCTGGAAACTCCCTCCGTCACTGTAGGGATGCAGAGCTCTGTCCCTGCCCAGGACTCCTTCACCTCAGGGCTCTCGGACTCCAGACCTGGAGCCCGCTTCGTCCACAGCCCTTCTCCTCACCCACTTCTGTATCCCATTCTGCCCCAGAAGAGAGGCCCTGGGCTGAGCTGGGATTCGGAGCCGCAGGAAGCAGGGGCAGCTCCCCTCTGTGGGAAGGCAGAGCCCCCACATGGCAGCATTTCACCCCTGTGCCAAGGTGGCGAGATCCAGCTAGCGCAGCTGGCTGAGTGCTGGGCACTCATCCCAGTTTGCTCTGGGCCACGCCTGGACCAGTCCGTCCACTTCTCTGCTTTGCTCACACCCTGCGCACCTATCTGTTCCTTATCTCTGTTCCTGTCCCCCTGCCCCTTAGCCTACCCTCCGTGCATGCCAGGCATACTTAGCCTCAGCCCTCCCTGTAGCCCTTGGGGGGAGCCCACCAGTGTAGGAGGTGTGGTCTCATCCACAGGTCCCCAGTGGGGTGCTCTGCAGCCGGATGAGACCCGACCACAGCTCTGCTGCGCTGTGTCCTCTGTGCTCAATGCCATCTCGTAGGGGAGCTCTGATCTCTCCCTCTAAGGAGAACTCACTGTCTTATCTATTTTCCCTGCCCCTGGGAATGTCATCTGATGATGCATTCATATGTGCTGCGTGAAGGCACTGGACAGGGTGGGGTAGTCAGGAGCTAGGTCTTTGGACAGAGCTGAGCACAGCACGTAGAATTCTGTATGGGCTGGGTGACTCAGTTTCCCCATCTGCAAAGAGGAAGCAGCAGCATCACCTCGTAAAGTTCTGTGATGATCAAAGGGTCAGAGGACGTGACACACGCAGCACCAGGCAGCCTGTAGTAGCGTGCACCTAGGTGTCGCCTGTTGCTGCCTTGGCGCAGGGTCAGGGGAGGGCTGTGTGGACAGCAGTGACTCAGGCAGGGGAGGGCTGTGGCAAGCGTACTCATCTACTCTCTTGCTATGGAACATCGTGTCCTCCCTTCCTGTGCTATGCTGTGATCTGATCCAGGTCAGAGGTGGACTGAGGAGAATTGCCTCATCTGTAAAGGGGCCCGAGGACTGGATGGGCAAAGACAGGAAAGGCCCTAGGGGAGAGCCTGGCATGGGGGGACGCCAACAGTGGGCAGCTGGTCCCCATCCTACCTGTGACAGGCCACCTTCATCCTGGGTGCCTTGTGTTTGGTAAACACCTGTGGAATGAGAGATTAAACAGGGACTCTGTCCTCCCTCTGCCTGATGGGGCAGGACCTCTGGGTAGATGAGACGGAGGATTTCCACATGAGCCAGGAACGTAGACACGGAGGGGGAGGGAGGGAGGGCAGCAAGTAGGGCCCTTGCACTGTGCTTTGCTGGGTGAGTGTGGTGGCGTGGGGAGAGGGGGTGGACAGACCATTTTGTGAGGGATTGAGGCTTGTGCTGGGATACTTTGTGGTGGCCAGAGTGTGGGGAACAGGAGGGTTCAGCAGCCGCTGGGGAGTTGATGAAAGACCGACTTAGGGACCTGGTGCAGAGGTGAGGGCCTTGGCAGGGGCAGCGTGGGTAGACAAGTGGGTTTTGAAATGACAGTTCCTGTTCCTGTGGCTTCCGTATGCTGGGCCCTGACTGGGCAGTTGGACCCGTCGCTCATTCAGTTCTCATGACCACCATGCAGCAGGGACCTCTTGTTTGTTTGTGTTTTTCAGATGGGGAAACAGGCTCAGAGAGGTGAGGTCACACGCCCAAGGCCCCACAGCTAGAGCGTGGCAGAGCCGGGACTCACCTCCAGGTCTGTGGGGCCCCACTAGCTGGCTCCGCCTCTGCCTCTCCTGCTGCCCAGCCTTGTGTGCTCTTGGGGAGGGTCTGTTTCTCCCTCTCCCCTGATCCCCACCATGGTTGGGAGGGTGTGACCCGATGAGGGTGTGGCTAGAAGTCAAGGATGGGGCCCAGAGGGCTTATCTGGTCCTTAGGATGGAGGCAGCTGGGGCCCAGGGACCAAGAGAGGCCCTGGGGACTGAGGCTGGGCAGGCTTCCCTGGGCCTCTAACAGAGAGGATAGGGGACCCCTCAAGGCAGAAAGAGGAAGGGTTTGGCAGGAGGAGGAAGTGATGGGGTAAGAAGTCATGTGCGGGCACTCGGAGCCTGCCTTCTGGTCGCTGCTCTCTGCTGACACGGCAGTGTAAGGTGACAAGCCACAGCATGAGATTTGTCTTCCCAGAGCTTTGGTTTCCTGTGGGGCTGCAGGCGGCTACCCCCTTCCCCCAGAGCCAGGGCACACCACAGCCATTCCAGGAGTCCCCACGGGCAGTGGGCATGGTACTGGCCTGTTCTTCCTGTCTGCTCAGCTCTTCTAGGCTGGGACGGGTCCTGGTGTAGGCCGGAACCACTGTTGGCAGAGGTTGTGGTCTGCCCTGGGTTGCACCAGCAGCGCCCAAAGGTCTCGACTGGAACCATTCCTATCCACCAAGTCAGTTGCTGTCTGGATCTAGGAGGTTAAAAGATGTCAGCCAGGCCCTGTTAGGCCTGGCTGTGTGACCTTGGGCTAGTCACTTCCTTAACTTTGGCCTTCACTTCATCTGTAAATGGAGGGGAAGCAGGGCCTGCCTCACAGTGTGTGTCATTTATGGACTATGTTCCCAAGACCACAAGTGATGCGCGGGCTGCACAGCTTATGTCAGTGCTGCGGAAGAGCTGGCTGGCCCTCCACAGCCCGGTGGTGCATGTGCAGAAGCAGTACTTACAGCTGCTTCACAGTGGGTGCGTGGACATCCCAGAGGAGAGGTGACAGGGTGACAAACCTGACTTAACGCTTGCAGTGATAGCTCAGGAGTTGTGTTTGTCTCCTGCGTGGGGCAGCCCCCTCCTTTGGGCAGATGTAAGCAGGTGTAAGTGACAGAAACCCATCTCAGGGTTTAAGCAAAAGCGGGAACTGACGGGACCTGAACACCCCGGTGTCCTTCATGACGCGTGATGAGCTCAGGCCTCTCCCCTCTGTCCTTGACCCCGTGTGGCTTTGTTCTCTGCTCTGGGTGACCCTGTGGCCCCCGCAGCTACGGGCTTACCCTGCCATCGTACTTTCTGTGGAAAGAGCACTCGGCCCGCAGCAGGGCCTCACCTGGGCCTCTGAGGCCCCTCACCCCTGGAGCATGCTGGGAGGATGGCCTGCGGTTGATCTGGGATAGGCAAGTCCCTTAGCTTATGTGCCTGTTCCTTCACAGATACAGATACTGTGGACTTGCTCTGTACCCAGGGTACAGCTGAGCCAGCCAGCCAGAAGCCCCCTCTGGGGCTCCTATTAGGGGAAGACAGGTGACAGAGTGGACGGGGTAAATTAGAAGGCGACTAGCCCCTTGGGAAAACCAAACTGAGCACAGGAGCAGGAGGTGCTGCCAGGAGTGAGGTTGGGGTTAGACCTGCAGTAGATCTGGTCTGGGTGGGCCTCAAGGGGAAGGGGGCACGCGAGCAAAAGGCTGTAGGAGAGCGGGAGGAAGTCTGTGGAGATCTGAGGAAAGTGCACGATTCCCTCGGGAGAGGCAGGGCTGACTGGCAGCCTGCCCGGTGAACTAGGGAGCAGCGGAGGGTGGAGCTGGAACGCGGACATGGCATCTGAGAAGGGGTGTCAGGACTTCCTGGGGTATGGCTTTGGGAAGCGGGCGGGCCAGAGGGAGTAAGAGAGATGCAGCTCCTACTGATGAGCCCCCTCCTTCCTTGCAGACATTCGGCTCAGGGTTCGAGCAGAGTACTGTGAGCATGGGCCAGCCCTGGAGCAGGGCGTAGCCTCACGGAGACCCCAGGCACTGGCCCGGCAGCTGGACGTGTTTGGACAAGCCACCGCTGTGCTGCGATCGAGGGACCTGGGCTCTGTGGTGTGCGACATCAAATTCTCAGAGCTTTCCTACCTGGATGCCTTCTGGGGCGACTACCTGAGTGGCGCCCTGCTGCAGGCCCTGCGGGGCGTCTTCCTGACTGAGGCCCTACGTGAGGCTGTGGGCCGGGAGGCTGTCCGCCTGCTGGTCAGTGTGGACGAGGCTGACTATGAGGCTGGCCGGCGCCGCCTGTTGCTCATGGAAGAAGGGGGGCGGCGTGGGACTGAGGCCTCCTGATCGTGGATCTGGCAGACTGACCCCACTTCTCAGTCTAGGTCACCCTCTTCCCTGGAAGAAAGACATTATCTTTGCCCCACAGGACCGTCACTTCAGCAGCTGTGAGGACTGGGACAGGACGCAGCCCTGCAGCCTTTCCTACAGGATGTGGGCTTTGAGGCGTACACCACTTGCAGCTCAGTTTCCTTCCCAAACCCCCACCCGTGGTGGGTTTCCTCAGCCTTGGGGGCCCAGGCTTGCAAACCCCCAAGCAGGAGGTGTAGCCACACTCACCAAAGCCCCTGCACATCATGTCTCTCCCCATGGGCTGACACAGGCTGGTCCCACACACTTTAGTCCAAGGGCTTCTCTCTCAGGATCTCAGAATTTTGTCCCCATCTGGGCCTCGGCCACACAGTGGACTCTGGGACCATGGGGCTTGCTCACCTTGCCCACATCTAACCAGCCAGGGCTCTGCCTGGCGTCTCCGCAGACATCCAGCTCTCGCCACATTCCCCTGCTCCCTAGAGCTAGCTACAGACTTGCCCGCAGACCCCTAACCCAGTGTGTCACACGTGGGCAGCCGCGGGCTTTGTGGCTGTGTCAGTTCAAGGTCAGCTGTTGTCTGTTGGGCTAGGACCAGAACTAGACACCAAGTCATGAACGGAAGGCAAAGACTGGGGACTGATGGAAAACAAGTCTACAAATGGCACCAATAAAAGTGCCCTGGAAGGGGCTAGGTGGGCACCCAGGCTCTTGAAGGATTCTGTTGCTGGCTAGGGAAGGAGTATTCCCCAGGCCAAGTTAGGGCTTGTGGGGGGGGGAGCAGGATGTGGTCACCTGCCACCACCACAGGCGTCTGCTCTCGGCCTCATTTTCTCTTCTGTCAAAGAAGGCTTTGGAGTCATCAGCTCTCAGCCCTGTTCATGTGCAGTGTTTCCATATGTCCTTGGAGGGGACTCCAGGGTTTTTAAGTAGTTTATTAAGGGGCGTGGCCCCGAAGATGGAAACCAGACAGGACAGGAAGCCACGGCTTCTCTGCTTGGTGGAGGAATTCCTTCCACGTGGCTCCTGGCCCCTCCCACCTCCTAACCTGGTTTCTGTTGGTCTTTCTGAGGCTAAACCACTTTTTGCTGCTGCATGGTTGTAGGGGAGGTTCTGAGTGCTTGTCCGTGTTCCCTGCAAAGACAGGCTCAAGAGCTCAGGCTTCCTGTATAATATCCAGGTTTTCCATCCCTAGCAGGAAGGGAGCAAGGACTTGAGAGTTGAGGATCGGGTGGCTAGAGACTCCTGCAGGTGGCCTTTTCCTGGGGGAAACGGATGTACCTGCTCAACCTTGGAACCCTTCTGGACCGAGATTGGTGTGCAGGGATAAAATGGTGAGCTGAGGGGTCTTGCCAACAGGCTAAGACTTGTGTAGCCAGCCTTGTGCCATCTCAGACTGTCTTTTGGTAGGCTTTGTGCTCAGAAGGGAAGTGACCTGAAAGATACATACCAGAATAGTTAGGTGGGACTGTCTGTGATGCTGGCTTCTAGCCTCTCCAGGGGACGCTGTCAGACCTGAGAGGAGCCTAGGTCTTGACCGCAGCCTAGAGTCCAAGGTTCCCCTCTGCTGTATCTTGACCATAGCTTAGGGTCCGAGGTTCCCCTCTGCTTGTGTCTTGACCACAGCCTAGGGTCCGAGGTTCCCCTCTGCTGTGTCTCGACCATAGCCTAGGGTCCGAGGTTCCCCTCTGCTGTATCTCAACCATAGCTTAGGGTCTGAAGTTCCCCTCTGCTGTGTCTTGACCATAGCCTAGGTCCAAGGTTCTCCTCTGCTTGTGTCTTGACCATAGCCTAGGGTTCGAGGTTCCCGTCTGCTGTGTCTTGGCCACAGCCTAGGGTCTGAGGTTCGCCTCTGCTGTGTCTTGACCATAGCCTAGGGTCTGAGGTTCCCCTCTGCTGTGTCTTGACAACAGCCTAGGGTTCGAGGTTCCCCTCTGCTGTGTCTTGACCATAGCCTAGGGTCCGAGGTTCCCCTCTGCTTGTCTTGACCATAGCCTAGGGTCCGAGGTTCCCCTCTGCTGCGTCTTGACCACAGATTAGGGTCCGAGGTTCCCCTCTGCTGCGTCTTGACTACAGCCTAGGGTCCGAGGTTCCCCTCTGCTGCGTCTTGACCACAGATTAGGGTCCGAGGTTCCCCTCTGCTGCGTCTTGACCACAGCCTAGGGTCCGAGGTTCCCCTCTGCTGCGTCTTGACCATAGCCTAGGGTCCGAGGTTCCCCTCTGCTGTGTCTTGACCACAGCCTAGGGTCCGAGGTTCCCCTCTGCTGTGTCTTGACCACAGCCTAGGGTCCGAGGTTCCCCTCTGCTGTGTCTTGACCATAGCCTAGGGTCCGAGGTTCCCCTCTGCTGCGTCTTGACCACAGCTTAGGGTCCGAGGTTCCCCTCTGCTGCGTCTTGACCACAGATTAGGGTCCGAGGTTCCCCTCGTGCTTGACGCTGGGCCAGTTCCCTGTATCTCACCTAGCTTAGGGTCTGAAGGTTCCCCTCTGCTGTGTCTTGACCACAGCCTAGGGTCGAGGTTCCCCTCTGCTGTGTCTTGACCACAGCCTAGGGTCCGAGGTTCCCCTCCGCTGTGTCTTGACCACAGCCTAGGGTCCGAGGTTCCCCTCCGCTGTGTCTTGGCTGCTGAAGTGGTAGCTGCTGCTGCCCCAGCCTGTTTGGCTCGAACTGCCGCTCAGGCCCTTACTTGGCCTCTGCTACAGGCTCTGGCTTATGCCTGGGCACATTTCCGGCTCTGCTGCCTGCATTAATTCCTCCCTGTACACTCTTGGAGGCCCCTCCCACCTTTTTAGCCAATCCCCATGCACCAGCCGGTGGCTGGCACATGACTGGGCACCGGAAAGGAAGCCTAAACCAGGCTGAAGCAAGGAACCTGTGTGGGTGCAGCATGTAGTCTGTAGTGGTGGGAAAGTGAAGAAATGCCTGGGTCCCTTGTGTCTCCACGGTGCTCTCTTGTCAGAGAATTCGGGGTGTCTGAGATGACAGACAGACCCTGGAGAGACCAGAAGTGGGTTAGATCAGCACAGTGGGGACAGCGCAGGAGATAAGTTTAGGAAGTTCAAGTCAGGGGCTGAAGAGAATGGCCTAGCGGTTAAGAAAGCCAACCGCTCATTACAGAGGACCTGGTTCGATACCCAGCACCCACAATGCGCGGCCGAGAACTGTCTGAACTCCAATTCCAGGATCCAGTTTCAGGAATCCGACGCCCTCTTTCATGCTCCGCGGCATTGCACGACACGGGTGGCACAGACCTTACAATGCCAGACAGTATATCCATCACAACATACAGAAATAAATAAAAAAAAAAAAAAAAAAAATAAGTTCGAAGTCAGAAATTCTGTAGCCAGCAGTGGACAGACTCGCAAACCATCAAAGTGTGGGGGGCTTGGAAGGTGCTCCATCCAGCCTCAGATGAGCAGACACCCCTGCCCACTCTTGGAGGGGCAGGGCCATAACAGCTGTTCTCCAAGGCCTCAGAGAACATTCCTGAATGGGATGTAAAGAGACGGATGAGGAGAAGGTAAGTGGGAAGACTTACTCCCTCATTCGGTCTGCAGTGAGCTGTCAGACATGGCCCCTGGCAGGGCTCATGGAACATGATGGGAGGCAGGTCCGGTGCCCCTGGGGCTTGGCAGCAAGTGTTCCACTAGGCCCCCACGGGCCAGGCCTGAGCTGGGCTGAACTGTAGACCCTGAGGGGATATATCCTGGGCTGGTTCTAGAGAGTCTGTATTCTGGGTTACAGGGTCCCAGCGAGTCACAGGCAGAGTGACCAGAGCCATGATTGGCCACCTGGAATAAGCTGGAGTAGCCCAAAGGACAATTGAGTGGTGGGATGGACACAGGAACGGGGTCAGGAAGGACACCGGCCTGACAAGACACGTGGCCGTCAGTCGTGGGAGGTGGAAGCTGCTCGTCCTCATCCACATAGCACGTTTGAGGCCAGCCACATTAGACCCTGCCTTAAACCAAAAATGAGCTGGAGAGATGGCTCAGAGAATGTACTACTCTAGAGGACCCAAATTCAATTTGAAACACCCATGTTGGGTGGCTCACAGGGTATCTGTTACCTCTGGCCTCCGAGGGCACGTGCACATTACCCACGTGTACCCATGATTTAAAAAAAAAAAAAGGCTGGAGAAATGTTCAGTGATGAAAAACACTGGCTGCTCTTGCAGAGAACCTGGGTTCAGTTCCCAGCATCCACCCAGCAACTCACAACTCTTGGTAAACACCAGTACCAGGGGAATCTGATGCCATCTTCTGGCCTCTTTGGGCACTGCAGGCACTAAATGGTACACACACACACGTGTTCAAAACCCACAGCCCATAAAAACCTACCATACCACCAAGTAATATTTGAGTCATGAAATATAACATTAGGGGCTGGAGAGATGGCCTAGCGGTTAAGAGCACCTACTGCTCTTGCAGAGGACCCGGGTTCGATCCCCAGCACCCACATGGTGGCTGAGAACCATCTGTAACTCCAATTCCAGGAGAACTCCAGTTCCAGGGGAATCCGAGACCCTCTTCTGACCTCCGCAGCATTGCACGACACGGGTGCACAAACTTGCATGCAGAGAGTACATTCATACACATACACAAATAAATAAAATTTTTTAAAAAATTAAAAAAACTGTGTCTCATGTCTTTGAAGAACGGCAAAAGCAGTGGCAGCCACAGAGTAGATGCACTTGCCAGTAAGAACTGAGGACAGGCCAAACAGTGCTCTCTTTTCTTTTGCTCTTTTTACTAAGATCTCGTTTTATATCTGAAGTATAATTTCCCAGGCCTTACTGATTATTTAATTCTGGTTTTACTTTCTTTTTGGATGCTTAAGGCCACACAGCCCAGATTAACCAAGGTTGTTGTTTTTTTGTCTTTTTGAGACAGGGTCTCCCTTTAATTCCAGCTGACCTGGAACTCACTCTGTAGACCAGGCTGGCCTTAAACTCACAGGGATCCATCTGCCTCTGCCTCCCAAGTGCTAGGATTAAAGGCGTCCGCCACCACACCCAGCTGGTTTTTGTTTTCTTATCAAGGTCAGTTGAGAACCTGGTCTTTAGGGGTCCCTTGGGTTTTTTTTGTGGGGGAGGAGCCCCTGGCTCCTTTCAGCTTTTCCAGCTTTTTTTTTTTTTTGTCATTTTGAGACAGGGTCTCCCTGTAAGCCCCAGGCTGTCCTGGAACTCACTCTGTAGACCAGGCTGTCCTGGAACTCACTCTGTAGACCAGGCTGGCCTTGAACTCACAAAGATCTGCCTGCCTCTGCCTCCCAAGTGCTAGGATTAAAGGCGTGCACCACCACGCCCAGCTCATTTATTTTTCAGATAGGGTCTCACTATGTAGCCTAGGCTGCCCTAGAACTCCTTGTGTAGACCAGGCTGGAACTCAGAGAGATGCACCTGCCTCTGTGCTCCCACACCTGGCCTTTATTTCTATTTTTTACACAATATGTTTTTATGTCTGGTTTGACTTATTTTGCTCATTGATGTGTTTGTGAGATTCTTCCATGTTGCAATTACCTGACATTGACTTACTTTAACTGCTATCTGGCCACTGGATGAATGTACTTTGGTTTGGTAACTGCTAACACTGTTTGCTGTAATCTTGATAACCACAAACATGGTGGCTCAAGACAACAGAAATTTATCCACTTACAGTTCTGCAGAATAAATCTAAAACCAGTTTGGTCAGGCTGAAGTAAAATGTGCCCAGAGCCACACTCCTTTAGGTTCTAGAGGAGAAGCTTCTGGGCTCCCTACTTCTGGTGGCTCGGGGCGCCCCTTGACTTGGAGCTGCTCCCCTGGTCTTCTGGGCCACCTAGCACTTAAAAGAGCAGAACCCACAGCCCTCACCTTTTCTGCTTGGGTCAGATCTCTACCTCTTTAAATAATTAATCCTAGCACTCGGGAGGCAGAGGCAGGTGGATCTTTGTGAGTTCATGGCCAGCCTGGTCTACAGAGTGTGTTCCAGGACAGCTGGAGCTACATAGAGAGAGACCCTGTCTCAAAAAGACAAAAAAAATTCATCCCCCCAAAATAACAATTCACCCCAAAACCCAGAATACTTTCTTCATCTCAAAATCATCACATCTGCAAAGAGTCCTTTTAATCAGTATAATACAATAGCCACACATTCTAAGAATGAGGAATGAAGTTTGGGTGTCTTTGCTTTTTATTTTTTTGTTTGTTTGAGTCAAGGTCTCATTGTGTAACCCTGGCTGGCCTGGAACTTACTATGTAGACCAGGCTGCCTCAAACTGGCCCACACCCAGCTTGGGTGTCCTTTTTTTTTTTTTTAATTTTTTTTTGTGTGTGTCTTTTAAAAGTTTTCTTACTTGCTGAGTGTGATGGTGCATGTCTTTAATCCTAGCACTTGGGAGGCAGAGGCAGGCGGATCCTTGTGAGTTCAAGGCCAGCCTGGTCTACAGAGGGAGTTCCAGGACAGCTGGGGCTACAGGGAGACTATGTCTTGAAAAAAAAAAAAGACCAAAAAAAAAGTGTCCTTACTTATTTTTATGTGCGTGAGGATACATGGGGGCCATCTGCACACGTGGACATCAGAAGACAGCTTACTGGAATCCATTCTCTTCCTTCCACCATGCGGGTCCTGAAGATTGAACTCAGGTTATTAGGTTTAGCAGCAAGTGGCTTTATCCACTTAGCCAGCTTGCCAGTGCTAATACTAGACATCTTTGGAGGGACATTTATGTGTCTGAGTGCTTTGCCTGTGTGTATGTAAGTGTGCCTGTGTCGTACACTGACCAAAGAGGCCAGAAATGGGCATCAGATTCCCGGAACTGAAGTTACAGGTGGTTATTAGCCTCTATACGGATGTTGGGAACTGAACCCTGGGGTGCTCTACCAGAGCTGACAGTGCTCTAACTGCTGAGCCATCTCTCTAGCCACCAGGACTTACTCTTAAATAAGGCACCTCTGAGGAGATGAAGTGGGCAAGGGTATTCATTCCAGCGCTCCTCTCTACCCAGGCTGGGCTGTCCTGCTGTGCCCTTGACTATGCTGTGATGACCCATTATTTAGCCATTTTCTTTCCAGCCTCACCCGCTGATGACCTTCCTCTGACTCCAGGATCACACACCTTTGGCTGAGTCATTACCCGGAAGTGTGCAATACACAGGGCACATTCACCGAGTTCTTATACCACATACCAGGCACCGTGCCAAAGGCTCTGTGCCTGTTTAAACCCCATACAAACCTGCCAGGCTGTGTTAGAAGCCTCATTTAAAAGAGGAGGAAATGCAAGCAGGTGAAGTCACTTGTCTGACACAGTGGGCCAGAAGTAAGATTTTTTTTTTTTAAAATTTTTTGTATTTTTTTTTCTAGTTTATTTATTTTGTATGTGTACGAATGTACTGTTCTGCATGCAGTTTGTGCACCCCGTGCGTGTCAATGCCACCGAGGAGGTTCAGAAGAGGGTCTCGGATTCCCCTGGAGCTGGAGTTCTCCTGGAATTGGAGCTTCAGACGGTTCTTGGCCGCCATGTGGGTGCTGGGGATCGAACCCGGGTCCTCTGTAAGAGCAGTCGGTGCTCTTAACCGCTAGGCCATCTCTCCAGCCCCAGAAGTAGGATTTTTAAGGACACTCAGTCCCAAATTTAAAATTCCGAGGGCTAGTGGTCGAGTGATAGAGAACTTGCCTAGCATGTATAAGGTCCTGGGTTAAAGCCGGACGTAGTGGTGCGCGCCTTTAATCCCAGCACTTGGGAGGTAGAGGTAGGCGGATCTCTGTGAATTCAAGGCCAGCCTGGTCTATAGAGTGAGCTCCAGGACAGCTGGTACTAAAAGGGAGACCCTGCCTCAAAAATACCAAAAAAAGGAAAAAACTAAAAAAGATTAAAAAACAAAACAAAACAAACAAACAAAAAAAAACGGCCCTGGGTTAAATCCCAGCATCACACACAGAAAAATTCCTGGGTTTATTTTTAATTTAATTTTAAAATTTTATGTGTATGAGTATATTCCCTGTATGTATCTAAGAGCACCTGTGTCAGGCAGTGCCTCAGAGGTCAGAAGAGGTAGGGTGTTGGATCCCCTGGAACTGGAGTTAAGGACAGTTCTACCGGGTGTGGTGGTGCATACCTTCTTTAATCCTAGCACTCGAGAGGCAGAGGCAGGTGGATCTTTGTGAGTTCAAGGCCAGCCTGGTCTACAGAGTGAGTTCCAGGCCAGCTGGGGCTACAGGGAGACCCTGTCTCGCAAGACCAAAAAAAATAAATAAATAAAAATAAATAAAAAAAGGACAGTTCTTAGCCACCGTGTGAGTGCTGGGCCCCAGGTCCTCTTCAAGAGCCATAAGTGCTCTAACTGCTGAGCCATCTCTCCAGCCCCTTCTTCTACCTCGTGGATTCCAGGGATCAAATTCAGTACTTTTTTTTTGTTGTTCTCTTTTTGGGACAGGGTTGCCCTTTAGTCCCAGCTGGCCTTGAGCTTGCTATGTAGACCAGGCTGGCTTTGAACTCACAGAGATCCGCCTGCCTCTGCCTCCCAAGTGCTGGGATTAAAGATGTGCACCACCATGCCCGGCAAATTCAATACTTTTACCTGCCAAACCATCTTCCTGGCCTTAAATTCCTGGTTTTGATCCCAGTCCCAATACCATCTTCCATGTCTTCAAAATCCAGTATCCTTGCTGACTGATTCCAGCACCTGCCTTCCAGGTCTGACAGGCTCTGATGGCTGTCACCTCCATAGCATCAGGGCCTAGGGCACTCTACTCCCTTGATCCTTCTGTTGTCTTCCAATCTGCCAGACCCCTCAGACTCTGATCTCTCTCACTAACTCTCTTGATAGTCAGGGCCTCAGCAGGAAACAGAACCGACCACAGCTGGGATTTTGAAGATAATTTAATGGAGGAACTATTGGCAGAGGTATGGGCAGGGTAGAGGGACCCTCGACTGGAAGGTTATGGCCGCAGGAAACTGTGACCACCCTTAACTCTGAATAAACCATGGAATAACTGGAGCCCACGAGAGCCACAGAACAGTCCAGAGAGAAGCGGAAGTTGTGTAGGGTACCGTAGAGTGACCGCCAGAGCCGAGATACTGAGCAGAGCTTGGAGTGTGCGGAACGTCTAGCTGCGGTGCATGCTTTCCCGCTCCATGCTGTGCTGGCACTTCTAGGAAGAATCTGTTTACAAGTTAAGAGGCAATTGCAGGCCTGGTGGTACTGGGCTGTAATCCTAGTTACCTGAGAGGCCGAGGCAGGAGAACGGAACGCCAGCTGGGTACATGATGAGATCCTGTTTCAAGATAAAAAGTGAAGGGCTGCAGAGTTGGCTCAGTCTATAAGGTGCTTGCCATGTGAGCATAAGGCCAAGTTGGGGTCTCTAGTTCCCACGTGGGAAGCTGGCCATGTCCCTATAAAGCTACTGCTGGGAAAGGAGAGACAGGTGCAGGCCCAGGTCTTGCTGGCAAACTAATCTAGCCAATAGGTGAGCCTCCAGGTTCAGTGAGGGACCCTGTCTCAAAAAGATGTGCTGTGAGCCATGCCTAAACGAGCATGCCCTTAATCCCAGCCTCTGTGAGAGTGAGGCCAGCCTGTTCGACATAGTTCCAGGTCAGTGGCAGCTACAGGGAGATTCTGTCTCAAAACAAAAACAAAAACAACAAAAAAACCCCACAAAAGGTAGAGATTGAGGATGACAACAAAGTCAACTTCTGGCCTAAGTAAACTCATACACACACACACACACACACACACACACACACATCAATAATTTGAAAAAAAGCTGGTAGAGCACCTGCCTAGAATCTTCCAGTGACTGAGGGCTTAGGGATTTGGGTCAGTGGTAGAGCACTGCCTAGAATCCCCCAGTGAGGGGCTGGGGTGTGGCTCAGTGGTAGAGCCCCTGCCTAGAATCCCCCAGTGAGGGGCTGGGGTGTGGCTCAGTGGTAGAGCACCTGCCTAGAATCCCCCAGTGAGGGGCTGGGGTGTGGCCAGTGGTAGAGCACCTGCCTAGAATCCCCCAGTGAGGGGCTGGGGGTGTGGCTCAGAGCACTCTCCTAGAATCTGAGAGGCCCTAGGTTCAAAAAAGGGCAAGGACGCTGGGCATGGTGGCACACGCCTTTAATCCTAGCACTTGGGAGGCAGAGGCAGGTGGATCTTTGTGAGTTCAAGGCCAGCCTGGTCTACAGAGTGAGTTCCAGGACAGCTGAGGCTACAGGGAGACCCTGTCTCTAAAAGACCAAAAAAAAAAAAAAAGGACAGGGAAGCCCAGATGAAGCTATTTACAAGGATGGAGGAGGTGGAGGGTGAGACTTGGGAGGTTGGGAGGTGGTGGGATGGAAAATGACCAGCTCATGCTTCCTTGTCTTCTAGCCTTCTGCCTCATTTTCCAGCCTGGCCAAGCCTCGTTAGTGGCCGATGGGGGCTGATTGTGTTGCGCTAGAAGAGAGATGGTAGCCAGGGGCAGCAGATGAGTCCATGTCTCGAACGTTTCTTGGCACAGCGCTCGTCCTGGTGCTTTTATCGACATTGGGTGTATTGGGTGGTGTTGTGGTTGTGCTTTTTTATTTTGAGTTTTATTTTTGGCGAGCCCTGAGTTTAACTCAGGCGCGAGATCGTCGTTTTGGGGGGGGTTGTGTGTGTGTTGTTTTAGTTTTGTTGTATTTTGTTTTTTTTGTTCTTTGGCGTAGAGACGGGGTTTCCTCACTTGTAGGCGATCCAGCTCTGAAAGCCACATGCGGTTCTGTAGTAACTATGGCCTGGCCATTGAAACATGCACCAGAGGAGGGTAATCCACCTGCCTCTGGCTCGTCCCTAAGTGTTGCTAGGACTAAGGCGTGCGCCACCTTACGTCCCGAGGGTGGGCTAGGTTTCAGTCCTGCAAGCTTATAATTAGAAATTCGAGGCAGGAGCTAGGTTTAGTGCTCCTACTTCAGCTCCTGGTTCAGAACTGTGGAGCAGAGCATTCCACTAAACGCCATTTTTTACCATGCATCTTTCCCAGGACTCTGTTCCGGTTCCTCCAACCTGTCTTTCCATTTCTGTCGGCAGCTCCTCTCACATATGTTGTTTCATCTTTATTCTTTTCCTCCTCTATCTTTCCTTTGCTTGCCTCCTTTCTCTCTTCTCTAATCCAGTGAAAGCAACGTAGTGGAGAGAGAGGATGGAGAGAGATGTTCTATCCACAGGGGGAGTGTGGTGGGTGTGTTGAGAGATGAACCTATAGACGAGGCTTGGGATGAAATTTGCCTAGCTGTTAAGAGCGCCCGACTGCTCTTTCAGAGATGACGGAGCGAGTTGTTCGGGGGTTGTCCGGGCGGGGGTTGGCGACGGCCTTTGACTATGAAAGCTTACGGGTCCACTTGGGAGTGCAGGAGGCGAGGCGGATCTTTTAGGTTGAGGTTCAAAGGCCAGCCTGAGGTCTATGCAGGAGAGTGAGTTCGGCAGGGTCGAGGTGTGGGCGGGTAGATAGCATGGAACAGAGGACGGGCGTTGGGTGCTAGTGCGAGAAAGTGAGCCGATAAAAATAGTATAACAAAATAAAAACAGAGGACCCGTTCGATACCATGCATCCCACAGGAATGTCTGGCCGAAGTACCTGGTCTGCTGAAACTCCATTTCCAGGCAGAACTCGCAGTTCCAGGGGAGATCCGTAGACCGTCCTTCTGATCTCGTGGGCCGCGCGATGGTGACAACTGTTTGGTGCACGAGACACGGTGGCGGTTCTCAATGGAGCTGCAAGGCAGGCGAGAGGAACATGGACCAAACAGTAGAGCTGAAAGAAGAGAAAAAAAAAAACCAACCAAATTCTCCCCGGCAATTGGCTCAGCTAGCGTGGGGCCGTGTGGCCTACATTCTGCCTTTAATCCTAGGCGACTTAGTCGGTGGAAGCGCAGATGTGTGTGGCCTAGTAGTGCTTTGTTTGAGATTTTTGCAAGTGGCCAGCCTGGTCCTGCTGCAGAGTGACGTTCCACGTACAGTGACGCCTCAACAACGGAAGAGCGCTGTTCGAAAACTACAAACGAAAACAAAAC
The DNA here is from genome assembly GCA_009823505.1 of Rhizomys pruinosus. Lineage (NCBI taxonomy): Eukaryota > Metazoa > Chordata > Mammalia > Rodentia > Spalacidae > Rhizomys > Rhizomys pruinosus. The sequence continues at coordinate 1,208,886 of VZQC01004206.1, forward strand.
ACGAAACAAAACAAAAAAACCAACTCACAGCTAGGGCTGTAGCTTAGTGGTAGATGTGGTTGCCGTTAAGCGTGTCGTGAGGGTGGTGAGGGTGGGTTGTAGCCCGAGCTGGCAACTGCAAAAAAAAAAAGACAAAAGAAATAATCAGAATTCAAAAAGCGATGCAACACAAAGGAACACAACAAACAAATAAAAGCAGTCCTCATCACATCCCAAATTCTTTTTTTTTTTTTTTTTTTGGTATTTTTGAGACAGGGTCTCCCTGTAGCCCCAGGTGTCCTGGAACTCACTCTGTAGACCAGGCTGGCCTTGAACTCACAAAGATCCGCCTGCCTCTGCCTCCCAAGTGCTAGGATTAAAGGCGTGCGCCACCACACCCGGCCACATCCCAAATTCTTTTTTTTTTTTTCTTTGGTCTTTTCGAGACAGGGTCTCCCTGTAGCCCCAGCTGTCCTGGAACTCACTATGTAGACCAGGCTAGCCTTGAACTCACAGAGATCCACCTGTCTCTGCCTCCCGAGTGCTGGGATTAAAGGCGTGCACCACCAGGCCTGGCTTGAAATATTTTTTATTGGGGGCATGGGTACAGGCGGAGGTCAGAGGACACTTCGTACAGCCAGTTCTCTTCTCCCACCTTTATGTGGGTCCTGAACATCGAACTCAGGTCTCCAGGTTTTTGAGGACCTGCTGATCCATCTTGTAGGCCCCTTGTCTGGAATTCCTGAAATAACATGTATGAAGAATCATGGTTCTCTGGCCACAGGAAACAGAGACCGATTCCTGCTGAATTGAAGGAAATGAATTAAAAGGAAATAAGAGTGGACCCAAGAACCAGTTTCAGAAAAGACTGTAAGGAGGTCAGCAGGGCGGGTGGGAGAATGGCGGTTTGCGTGAGGCTCTGACTGCAGCGTGCATCAGCTTCAGCCACCTTGGGGCCTCCTGTCACGTGAGCTCCAGATTCGGATTCCAGGGAGAGTTCCTGATTGGTGCAACTTTAGACACGTGGTCTCCCCTTGGCCTGTGGACAGCTTGGGCTTCTTGATGGACAGTCTCGTGGAAATGTATTTCAGTAGCCCATGGTGTCCAGAGGAGCCAGGGAGCCTCACTCCACAAGGAGGTGGATGCTAGAAAAGGAGGAATATGGCTGTCCGGTTGAGCAGAGTGCTTCTCACTGTCGGTCCTCCACATCCCTGACTAGGGGGTGATAACCTCTCATCCAACCCAAGGCTGTTTCTCAGGCTTTGTGTTTCGCTTTTAGCTCTCCTCGCCCCCACCTCTCTCTTGGAGTCTTTACCTCCTTGGCTTTTGTTTAACGAATCAACCCAAAATTTATCATCTGAAAACCACAAACATCTGTTACTTCATAGTTTCTGTGGATTAGAATCCAGGAGCAGTTTAACAGAGGGGCTGTGGTCTCTTCTAAAGGTTTTGGGGGTGCTGGGGAGCACTATGGCATAGTTTCCCTATGATCTGTGTCTAACAGAGGAGAGGAGAGGCGATGCGAAGAGGCGATGCAGAAGACGAAGACACAGACACAGACAGACACAGACACACACACACACACACACACACACACACACACGAGTCCAAAGTCTCTCTGTATCTCTCTTAAAAATAATTGCTGGGCTGGAGAGATAGCCTAGCGGTTAAGAGCACCAACTGCTCTTGCAGAGGACCCGGGTTCGATCCCCAACACCCACATGGCGGCCGAGAACCATCTGTAACTCCAATTCCAGGAGAACTCCAGTTCCAGGGGAATCCGACACCCTCTTCTGACCTCCGCGGCATTGCACGACACGGGTGCACAAACCTACATGCAGACAGTACATTCATACACATACAAAAATAAATTAAAAAAT
>VZQC01004206.1:1213827-1233771 GCA_009823505.1 Rhizomys pruinosus
CCCCTGGCACCCACATGGTGGAAAGAAAAAAAAAAAAAACCATCTTTAACTCCAGATTCCAGGGAATACGACGGGACCCTCTACGTCTGTCTGCCGCAAAGTGTGTTGCATCGACACACAGGCGCACAGACCTCTGCATGCGACAGTACAGTGTAATAAAGCGCACATTTGAGAAAAAAGGCTATTCAAAAAAAAAGTCAGTCAATAAGGGAGGGGCTAGAGAAGCGGCTCGTCTGGTAGAAGCGAATGGGTGACGTGGTTTCTTCGCAGTGGGAGTTAGCACAGGGTTCTAGTTTCCAGCAGCCTAGCATTGGAGATTTCACACCCCCATCCTTAACCACTTTCCATGGGGTATTTGACGCCTTCTTTCCAGACACTTACCAACGGTGATCTTAACATAGGTGTCAAGCAGACTATCTCGTCATATCGACCGATAAAAACGATAAATAAAATCTTAACAAAGAAGTGAATCACTAGTGGAAACCACAGTTGAGGTTGACACACGGGATATGAAGACCCGGAGGTGGGGCCAACTGGGGAGCTCCATCGCGCAGCTTCTCCCCTCGCTCCAGGACATCTCTGGTCCACTCTGCAATGTGGCCTCTTCCTTGGCCCCTCACATTCTACTTATTTGTCTTGAGAGACTTCACTAGTTCACATGATTTCACCTACTAATTGTATGCTGTTTGTTGTTGTTTTTTTTTTTGCGATAAGGTTTCATGTAACCTAGGCTGGCCTCAAACTTTTTGTAATTAAGGTTGGCCTTGACTTCCTGGTCATTCTGCCTCCATACCCTAAATGCTGGAAATAAAGGTGGGTGCCCCCACATCTATCTCTTACCTGTATGTTGATGCTATCCAATGCTTCTCTCGAAGATAGTATGCACATAAATATATCCCAATTTAGACTTCCAGTACCAATCTAACTCATTTATTTAATTTATTTATGCTTTTTTTTTTTTTTTTTTTTTTTTTTTTTGTTGTTGTTGAAACTGTTTCTCTTGCTGCCCTGGAACTTGCTAATGATACAGCAATGCGTGGGCCTCAGTTTCACACAAAGATCATGCCTGACTCTGTCTCACAAGAGCTGGGATTAAAGGCACATGCCACCATGCCAAGCCCGACCTAATTCTTTGCTGAATCTACAGCATGTCTTGTGGGAAATTAACACATAAGACATTCAAAAGAGACCCAACTTGATATATTATAATTCCTGTGCTCTTATTAAGTTTTTTCCTGTTTCTTAGTTTTTAATTTTTTTATTTATGTGTGTATTAGGCATGTGTGTGTCATTCTGCGTGTATGACAATTAGTGGACGACTGGTAGGAGTTGGTGCTATCCTTCATGTCTGCCAGGAAGATTAAACTTTGGTTGTCAGGCTTTACCTGCTACGAACCATTGTTGTTGTTTTTTTGCGCTCCCTCCTCCATCTCCCTCCCTCCCTCTCCCTACCCCCCCTCCCCCTCCCACTTCCCTATACCTTCCCTCCTCGCCGTCCGTCGTGCTGTCCCCTTGCCCTTCCCTGCCCCTCTCCCTGTCCCTTCTTCCCTTCACCCTTTTCATTCTTCCTTCCTTCTTTCCTATTCCTTCCTTCCTTCCTTCCTTCCTGTCCTTCCCTTCCTAGTCCTTCTTTCTTTGCTTTCTGTTCATTTACTTTTCTCATCTGGGTAATAATAAGGGATTGAACCAAGAGCCTTGCATATGCCTTATGGTCAAGTGCTCTGCCACAGGACATGTGTTCCTGCAGGCTCTCTCTTCTCCTGAGTCTCTCTTCTGAGGCAGGGTCTCACTAAGTTGACTTGGTTGGCCTTGAACTCACTCCATAGCCCAGGCTGGCCTTGAACTTGCAATCTTCTTTTCTCAGCCTCCTGAGTAGCTGGAATTACAGGTCTGCATGCCCAAATTGGGTTATAAGTGGTTCTTCCATCCACACAGAGATTTGAGTAAAAAATGTGGCTATCGGGCTGGAGAGATGGCCTAGCGGTTAAGAGTACCGACTGCTCTTACAGAGGACCCGGGTTTGATCTCCAGCACCCACATGGCGGCTGAGAACCGTCCAAAACTCCAATTCCAGGAGAACTCCAGTTCCAGGGGAATCCAAGACCCTCTTCTGACCTCCGCGACATTGCACGATACGGGTGCACAAACCTGCATGCAGACAGTACATTCATACACATACAGAAATAAATAAAATAAAAAAAAATTTAAAAAATGTGGCTATCATTTTAAAATATTTATTTTTTTAATTTAAAATATTAATTTATTTAAAATATTTTATTTTTATTTATTTATTTGTTTATTTAATGTGTATGAGTGTATTGTCTGCATGTAGGTTGGTGCACCCATGTGGGTGTTGGGAATTGAACCCAGGTCCTCTGCAAGAGCAGTCAGTGCTCTTAACCGCTGAGCCATCTCTCCAGCCCCTTAAAACATTTTATTTTATGCCTATGAGTGTTTTGCCTGCGTGTAAGTTCACCCTTGTTGTGAAATACCTGCAGAGTTTAGAAGAGGGCATCTGGATCCCCTGGAACTGGAGTTACAGATGGTTGTTAGCCACCATGTGTGCTGGAACTGGACCTAGAGCTCTTAACTGCTGAGCCCTCTCTCCAGCCCCGTTTTGACACCAGCCTCTCCTCTACTCACATCCAAACACAAGTCCTGTTAACTCAGGTTAGCTCTAGGTCTCTCAAACTCATCACCTTCTCTGTGTCCCCAGTACCAAGGATGTTGCCTAGGCTATTGCAATAGCGAACTGATTTTTCTTGCCTCTACTTTTGTCCCCTCAAATGCATCCTGTCTAAAATGCAAACCTTTCCTGGATGAGATCCTTCAGGGTGCCAGCCTTCATAATGCAGGTCTGTAATCTCTGATATGTGGCAGGTTGAAGAAGGAGGGTTGCAAGTTCAAGGCCTGCCTGGAGCTAGTCAAGACTAGTCGAGACAATTTGGTGAGTGTCTCAAAATTAAAAGGAAAAAGAAAGCTGGGGATAGGACTCAGGGGTTTAGAGCTTGCCTAGAATCCCTCCGTGAGGGGTTGGGGGCACAACTTCATGATAGAGCACCTACTTACCTAGAGTCCCCCAGTGAGGGGCCTGGGGGCGTGGCTTAATGGTAGAGTCCTTGCATGTTTGAAGTACTAGACTGAGTCACTGGTAACATGTAAACTCGTACAGCCACTATGGAAAGCAGTGTGGAGAACCCTTGGAAGACTCAAAATAAGCTTGCCATTTGACCCAGTGATATCACTCCTGGGTATATACCCACAAGACTCATCGTACTGCAGAAATATATGCACAGCTATATTTATTGCAGCTCTGTTCACAATAGCAAAAAGCTGGAACCAACCCAAATGCCCCTCAACTGACGAGCGGATAGAGAAAATGCAGTACATGTACACAATGGAGTTCTATGCAGCGGTAAAGAAAGACAACATCATGAACTTTGCAGGTAAATGGATGGAGCTAGAAGATATTATATTAAGTGAAGTAACACAGTCCCAGAAAAACAAACAATGAATGGTATCCCTCATCTGTGGATGCTAGCGCCAATAACCCAGTTATAAATATTTCTTGTGGAGAGAGATGCATAGTAAAATAACAATAACAGAAAGACTGCATATTTCTTGTGGAGGGGATGTATATTAAAAGAACAACAACAGAAAGACTGCATCAGAAAACTGACTGAAATGGTGAACCGGGAGGGGTGGGAGGGGCGGGAGAGGGANGATCCTCTCACTCTGTCACTTGCCTGATCACAGAAACTGTAACAAACCTTACAGTCATGAGAGAAGCAGCCGTGTAGGAGACAGCAGAAGCTGACTGTATCAGAAACTGACCTGGGAAGAAAGAAATCTAAGTAGGAAGACTTCATAAAAAATGGCTGCAGGATGACTGAGTAAAACTGGTACTGGAAGCTGGGGAGGGGCTGGGGTGTTGGAGATTGATATCGATGTAAGAAAGAAACTATGTATATCTTCCAAAGGATCAAAAACTGGACATGAAAAGAGAGACTGATATAACCCACAATCATAGCAGCTTTATTGCCATCGCCAAAACATGGCCGGGAGCAACGCCGTGTCTGGTGGGTGGATGGAGAAGCCATAGAAGGGCCACGGGTGGACTAACCATGGGCTGGGATGCAGCCCTCAGAAATTCCATCAGATGCTACATAGTGGGTGGATGAGATTTGAAGACATGGTGCTCAGTGAAATGTGAAGGTCAAATACTGTAGGATTGTCAACATGCAGGAACTCAGAGTCATCACCTTCACAGAGATAGAAAGCAGCGTGGTGGTTGCCAGGGGCTGGGAAGGGCAATGGGGAGCTGGTATTTAGTGGGGACTGAGTTTTGGTTTAGTAAGATTAAAGAGTTTCTGTGGCCAGTGGGACAGTTACGTAACAGTGAGAAAATACCTAATGACACTACAGGACATACTTGAAAATGGTTGAGTTAGAAAAATTTTAGGCAATGTATATATTTGTTTTGTTTTGTTTTTTTGACATAGGGTCTCCCTGTAGCCCCAGGCTGGCCTTGAACTCACAAAGATCTGCCTGCCTCTGCCTCCCAAGTGCTGGGACTAAAGGCATGTACCACCACGCCTGGGTTTTTGTTTTGTTTTGTTTTGTCTTTTTGAGACAGGGTCTCCACTCCACTCTTACACTTAAATCTAGACAAAGGTTTCTCAGCTCACTGCAAGTAAAGGCCAGTCGCTTGTACAATGCATAACAACCAGAGCCCCATCTTCTCATGCCATCAAGTGTACCCATCCTCTGCTCCCTTCCCTCCTGTGTTCCTCTGCTGGCCTCCTTGCTCTTCCAAACAAGCCAGGCTCACTTCTGTCTTGGATCGTCCTGTTGGCTGCTCCCTCTGACAGAACATCTTCCCTGAGCCACCTGCACATGCTCTCCCTCCCTTCAAGTACATGAGTTCCACGTCACTTGAGTGTCTATGTCAACCTTGAAACTTCCTTCTGCCACGTTTCTATTCTCAGATATTTCTGCTTTCCTCTCACAGGAATGAAGGTGTCAAGGTTTTTCACTACCAGTGACCTATATGTTACCCCCGACAACTCCTCTCTCCCAAAAAATTCTCCCTGACCTGCTTCTCCAGATCCTTTTCTTTTACCTACACAAATTATGCCTAAACTCTTCCAATTTGCTTGTTCACAGGATGTGCCACACAGGACTGGCTATCCTCAGAAGGTTCTTGTTTTTCCAAGGATACTGGATTGACTTTGAAGTTTGTATCAGTCAGGGTTCTCTAAAGAAACAGAAGCAACAGGACGAATATATAACTATATACAATTTATTGATTTGCTCATGTGACGGAGCTCAACAGTAGCGCCGAACTGGAGAGGCCAGGAATCCAGGGAACTGCTCAGTCCACAAGGCTGGATGTCTCAGTAGTCCCAGTCTAGTGCTGAAGGCCCGAATGGATTCCAGGAGATCTGCCGGTCTCAGTACACGCTGGAATCCGAAAGGTTGATCACAGCAGCAAGACAAACTCACCAGATGAGAGAAGCAAGCCGCAGGAGAAAAAGGGACCAGCTCCCGCTGCCGTGGCCTTAAATACTGCCTGCCGGCAGAAGGTAATGCCCACATTTGAGGTGGGCCATCCGGGTTGATGTGGTCCAATCAGAAGACCCTTTTTCTCTTATTTGTTCCTTAGTCCAGTCAAGTTGACACCCAGGATTAACCATCACAGTCTTTTCGAGATAGGGTCTCCCTGTAGCCCCAGCTGTCCTGGAACTCACTCTCTAGATCAGGCTGGCCTTGAACTCAGAAAGATCCGCCTGCCTCTGCCTCCCAAGTGCTAGGATTAAAGGCATGCACCACCATGCCTGGCTATCTTTTTATTAAAAAATGATGTATTATATATTTACTTATTTATTTTGTGTGTAATGTGTGTGTGTGTGCATGCAACAAAATTCCCATGTGGAAGTCAAAAATATAACTTTCAAGGATCAGTTCTCTTGTACCATCTGGGTTCTAGGGATCAACTCAGGCAGGCAGGCTTGGTGGCAAGCACCTTTACTCTCTGAACCATCTCCTGGCTGATGCTTTTGTGATTTTCATGTACTTTTGTTTCTCTTAGTGGATGATGATTCTCTGATAGCAAGAACTGGTTCCTCTTCCCCTTTGTGTCCCCACAACCTCCATGGAGGCTGTACAGGTCCTGAAGATGAGTGGATTGAGAGGTGACTTGGGACTCACAACAGCATAAGAAATACGATCTAGTTATTTTTTATTACTATTATTTTATGTGTATGAGTATATCGCCTGCATGGACATAAGTGCACCACATTGTGTGATGGCTGCAGAGGTGGGAAGACGGAGTCGTGTCCCCTGGACCTGAAGTTAGGATAGTTGTTAGCCCCCATGTGGGTGCTGGGAATCAAACTCTGGGTCTTCTGCAAGAGCAGCCAGTGCCCCTGTCTCCAACTCTGCTTCTGGAAGTTGAATAGAAGTTAGTGAGGAGGGCTGGAGTGGGGACTGAGCAGGACTTGAACTTCATGTGCAAGGTCCCAGAGGTAGGAGGAAGGAAATTTAAGTTGTAGTGGTCAGATGTGGCTGGACTGAAACGTGCATAGTGGACAGTGACCAAGGGTGTGGGGAGCCATATGTGGAGGTCCTCACAGGTGGGCTGGGAGTTGGGTATTGATCCTGTTGGCAATGGGGAGCCTGGGAACAGTTTGAAACATGAAAATGCCTTTTTAGCCGGGCGTGGTGGCACATGCCTTTAATCCTAGCACTTGGGAGGCAGAGGCAGGCAGATCTTTGTGAGTTCAAGGCCAGCCTGGTCTACAGAGTGAGTTCCAGGACAGCTGGGGCTACAGGGAGACCCTGTCTTGAAAAGATAAAAAAAAAGCCTTTTTGTGGGGGACAGGGTCTCATGTAGCTCAGGCTGTCTTCCAACACGCTGTGTAGCCAAGGATGGTCACGGATTCCTGATCTTTCAGCTTCTGCCTTTTCGTTGCTGGAATCACAGGTCTGTGCCACCATGCATGGTTTTTGCAGTGCCTGGGATGGAACCTGGGGCTTCACAAATATGAAGTGAGCACTACTGACTGAGCTACATCCCCAGTCTGGAGAGTGACTTGATGAAAGTCACACTATAGAATGATTGCCCCGGGCCCAGTGAGATGGCTTAGCAAGTAAAGGAGCTTGCCGCCAAGTCTCATGACCTGAGTTCAATCCCTGGGACTGACGTGGTGGGAGGAGAGAACTGACTCCCACAAGTTGTCCTCTGACCATTACCTACATGAGTGTCTGCTCTTCCACAAAATAACTCAATTAGAAAATATGAAATGAATAGATGAAATTCAAAATAAGGAAAGATTACCCCAATGGGTAGTGTGTGGGAAGAACTAGAAAAGGTAGGATGGGAGGCTAAGTGGTCAGACAGGCAGCCAGGCCAGGGCTGTGGAGGCCTGAACTAGAAAGTGGAACAGGGAAAAGAAGAGATTTGAAATATGCAGAGACTTACAAAATGGCTGTCTTGTAAGAAAAAGCCTGTTACTGGGTAAGGAAACTCATGCCTGTAGTCCCGGCACTTGGGACTTGGGCAGAGGCAGAGGACCAGGAGTTAAGGCCAGCTATTTAACAAATGTTTCTCTTCTTCCTCCCTCCCTCCCTCCCTCCCTCCCTCCCCTCTCACTCCCCCTCCAGGGCCTTTATAAGCTAGGAAAGTGCTGTGTCACCAAGTTACATCCTTAGTCTTTGCTTTATGTTTCTCTCTTTTCTTTAAATTTTCCTCTCTCAACTTTACAAAATATATAAATTTTTTTTGGGTCTTTTTGAGACAGGGTTTCCCTGTATCCCCAGCTGTCCTGGAACTCACTCTGTAGACCAGGCTGGCCTTGAACTCACAGAGATCCGCCTGCCTCTGCCTCCCAAGTGCTGGGATTAAAGGCGTGCACCACCAGGCCTGTTCTCTCCCACTTTTATTTGGAGACAGGCTCTCACCACATTGCTGAGACTCACTCTGTAGCCCAGATTGCCCTTGAACTTGGAATCCTCCGGCCTCAGCCTTCCGAGCAGCTGGAATTGTTGCCTGCCTTCATCACCATGCCCAGTATCTAATGATCAACTGTCAAGATTACAGGCATATGCTACCTCATGCAGCTAAGATTCTCTTTAATACTAGGTTGGTACACAAGCTGGGTGGGATTTTTGAGCCTGACCTTCTGTGTGGAAGAGAAACAGATCAAGGATAGGGGTCATTTATCTGAATTACATTGAATGGAGGTCACGGGGCAGGAACTCTTGTCTGGGAGCAGGAGACATGCCCGGACCTGACTTTTGAAGTGTTTTGGGAGCTTTCTGAAGGGTGTTAGGGAGAGACTACTAAATTGGAGACAACTCTAGGATTATCATCATGGAGACAGCCATCAATGATGCTGAGAGAGCAGCCCAGTCAGCTGAGCCAAGAGAGTGGAGTTTTTGTTTTGTTTTGTTTGGTTTGGTTTGGTCTCCCTGTAGCCCCAGCTGTCCTGGAACTCACTCTGTAGACCAGGCTGGCCTTGAACTCACAAAGATCCGCCTGCCTCTGCCTCCCAAGTGCTAGGATTAAAGGCGTGCGCAACCACGCCCGGCCGAGAGTGTTTTTTAGATGCCAAGAGGAGTTTTGCGGAAGAAGGCTGTGACCACGTGCTGCAACGAAGGGGAAAAAAAAAGGAAGGACTGAAAAGTGCGTATTAGATTTAATAAGCTGGTCTGCAGCAACAAGGGTGGGGGAGTGGGGTGAAGGGAAGGGGCAAAGGGAGTGGCCTGGACTGGGCTCCGGAAGGGCAGAAATTGAGCTTGGCCTTGGAGCTGACAGTAATGCATCACTCCAGCCGCCAGGGGGCAGCAGCCACATGGACTCTTGGAAGGAAGACTCACTGCAGCCCTCAAGCTGCAAGGATAAGATGTAGGTAAACTTCTTTGATGAGTGGTGACTGGCATACTTGTCTGTAAATATAAGGATCCAGATGAAGTCTATTACAGAGTTCCACAACTATTCACACACAGAGATTCTCTGTGATTTGCCCAACCCTAAGTGACACATCTACAATGGAATCTCTACACCTAAGGCTCATGGAACATAGTGGAGAATACTAATGCATCTCTCAACGCTCATTAACGAAGCCCCCTCATGCAACAGAGGGCCCTGAATGCAAAAGGACACAAATGGCCAAAGTGTGAAGAAAAAGAGTCTGCAGAATGTGCCACCCAGGGCTCAGGGGCCGCCAAGGGGGAGGGAGGCAAAAAAATGTAAGAGCTAAGGGGCGGCTGGAGAGATGGCCTAGCTGTTAAGAGCGCCGACCGCTCTTGCAGAGGCCCCGGGTTCGATCCCCAGCACCCACATGGCGGCTGAGAACCCTCTGAAACTCCAACTCCAGGAGAACTCCAGCTCCAGGGGAATCCGACGCCCACTTCTGACCTCCGCGGCATTGCACGACACGGGTGCACAGACTTGCATGCAGACAATACATTCGTACACAGAAATAAATAAAAAATTAATAAAAAAAATTAAAAAAAAAAGAGCTAGGGGAAGAGCCAGTTGTGGTGGCGCACGCCTTTAATCCCAGCACTCAGGAGGCAGAGGCAGGTGGATCTCTGTGAGTTCAAGACCAGCCTGGACTATGTAGTGAGCTGGGGCTATAGGGAGACTCTGTCTCAAAAAAGACAAAAAAAAATTACTGCATTTGTCTCTGGGGGGAGCGTATGCACATGCCATAGTGTGTATTCAGAGGACAGAGGACAGTTTAAGATGGTTCTTGGGGGCTGGAGAGATGGCCTAGTAGTTAAGAGCGCCGACTGCTCTTGCAGAGGACCCGGGTTCCATCCTCAGCACCCACATGGTGGCTGAGAACCGTCTGCAACTCCAATTCCAGGAGAACTCCAGTTCCAGGGGAATCCGACACCCTCTTCTGACCTCTGAGGCATTGCACGACACGGGTGCACAAACCTACAAGCAGACAGTACATTCATACACATAAATAAAAAAAAATAAATTTTTTTTAAATGTTAAAAAAAAAGATGGTTCTCTCCTAGCACTCTGGAGGCAGAGGCAGGCGGATCTTTGTGAGTTCAAGGCCAGCCTGGTCTACAGAGTGAGTTCCAGGACAGCTGGGGCTATAGGGAGACCCTGTCTCGAAAAGACCACACACACACAAAAAAAAGATTATCTTCAAGCCAGGCATGGTGGCATGCACCTTTAATCCCAGCACTTGAGAGGGAGAGGCAGGTGGATCTTTGTGAGTTCAAGGCCAGCGTGGTCTANGGAAAAAGAAAAAAGAAAAGAAAAAGATCAAAGGACGGAAAAAAGCACGAAAAGGAGAAGAAAAAGAGAAGAACGAAGAAGAAAAGCGAAAAGAAAAAGAATAAGACGTCAACAAGGAAGACCGAACCGTAAAACGGAAAGAAAAAAGGGAAGATTAGAAAGAAAAAAGAAAGAAGACGCCGAAAGACATGAAAACGAACGCAGAAGAAAACAAGCCGACGAAGCAAACGACAAGAAAAACAATCAGCAGACTCAACACGTAATCTTCAGACGCATAATAAAAACGCAGAAAACCATATTCCTTTCCTCCCCTCATTACTCCCCATACTCCTTCCCCCCTCTCATCCTCATCCACACCATCCTCCTCATCATCATTTCCTCCCCCCCCTTCTCCCCCCCTCCTCCTCCCCCTTCATCTGGCCTCAGACCCCTGGGCTCAGTTGCCCCTCCTGCCTTGGTCTCCCACATAGCTGGCACTGTGGGTACAGGCTCCACCCCTTGCTTCAAGTTCCTTCTCCCAGGTCACTTCAGTTCTCTGCAGGTTCCCTCCCTTTCTCTTTTCTGGGCCTCCATTCCCTCCCCCTCCCTTTTTTGATCTTTTTGAGATGGGGTCTCCCTGCAGCCCCAGCTGTCCTGGAACTCACTATGTAGACCAGACTGGCCTTGAACTCACAGAGATCTGCCTGCCTCTGACTCCCCAGTGCTGGGATTAAAGGTGTGCGCCACCATGTCTGGCTATTTCTCGTATCTTAACATATTTTATCCTCAGGGATTGTGAGGCAGACCCAGACCAGTGATTCAGACACCAAGAAGCACACGCACACACATTCACGCAGACGCACACACATTCACGCAGACGCACACACATACACAGACGCACATGACCACAGGTGCATGGGTCGACATGTTGTTTATTGAGCATGTCCATCTGTCTACACACACACACACACACACACACACACACACACACACACACACACTTAAGAGCATTTATGGCCAGAGCCAAGTATGGCTGGCCCATAATCTCACCACTCTGGAGGTAGAGGCAGGAGGATCCAGAGTTCAGGATCGATCTCAGCTACATTTGCTAGTTGGAGGCAGAGGGAGAAGGGTCTTCCAGGGGACTCAGCAAGCAGGCAAAGGCAGTTGCCATTAAACCTGGAAGTCTGAATTCCTTCCCTGGACCCTCATGGTGAAAGGAGAAAATCAACTGCAAGTTGTCCTTTGACCTCCACGCATGTACCCCACACATACACAATAAAAAAGAAGGAAGACATGGCCTCCTCATTCTGCCTGGTCACATTTCAGAAGCATGTGTAAAAACAGTAGTGTCTTCGGGGTATGGTGGCACATACCTTTAATCCCAGCACTTGGGAGGCAGAGGCAGGCAGATATCTGTGAATTCAAGGCCAGCCTGGTCTATGTAGTGAGTTCCAGGACAGCTGGGGCTACAGAGGGACCCTGTCTTGAAAATACACACACACACACAAATAAAATAAAATAAAATAAAATAAAATAAAATAAAATAAAATAAAATAAAATAATAAAATAAAATAAAATAAAATAAAATAAAATAAAGTAGCAGTGTCTGTGGGGCATGGTGGCATGCAGCTTTAATCCCAGCACTTGGGAGGCAGAGGCAGGTAGATCTCTTTGAGTTCCAGGCCACCCTGGTCTACATAGTGAGTTCCAGGCTGGCTGGGGACCCTGTGTCAAAAAAAAAAACAAAAAAAAAGGAAAAGAAAAGAAAGAAAGAAAGAAAAGAAAGAAAGAAAAGAAAGGAACATAGCTTACAGCGTATTGCAAATTGTTTTTTTTTTAAAGTTTTCATTATTACTTTTTTCACATACATATTATTTATTTATTTTTACAAATCTAGACCCGTATTCCCGCTCATTCCCCCACCCCGCAGAGCTCCTGCATTCTGCCAAACCTGCTTTCCATCTCTCAGTCTTTCTCAGTATTTTCCATGGGAAAGTTGACTGTTTTGACGCAGAAGTTTACTGCCTCAGTCAGTTCTTTGATGCCGTCTTTTCTGTTGTTGTTGTTGTTTGCCAAATGTATTATGCCCAACTTGCTTTGTACAAAAGCTCAGGGGCCCTACACAAGACACTACTTACCAAAACTGGATAGTGGCACAGCATCCACAGATGAGGGATTACCTATTGTGTTTGTTTTTCTGGGCTGTGTTACTTCACTCTAGCCTGCTGTCTCTAGCTCCAGCCATTTTTTGCAAAGCTCATGATGTCGTTCTTCTTTACTGCTGCATAGAAAGAACTCCATTGTGTAGCTGTACCACATTTCTGTTATCCACTTCAGTTGAGGGGCATTATGGTTGGTTCCAGCTCATTCTATTGTGAAGAGAGCTGCCAATAAACATGGCCGTGTATGTATCTCTGTGGTTGGATAAGTCTCTTGAGGGTACATGCCCCGGAGGGGTATGGCTGGGTCGGGTGGCAAGTTCGTGCCAAGTCTTCCAAGGGTTCTCCACACTTTGCTTTCCATAGTGGCTGTATGAGTTTACATTCCCACCAGCAGTAGATGAGTGTTCCCTTTCCCAAAACCTCTCCAGGCACTTGGTATCATTTGTTTCTTTATCATAGCCAGCTTATTGGAGTAAGATGATTCTTAAATTGGTTGTTTTTTCATTTGCATTTCTTAATGACTATAGTGATGTTGAGCAAGTTTTGAGGGTTTCTCAGACATTCTAATTCCTCGCTTGTGAAAGTCTTGTTCAGTTCTTTGCTCCCTCTATACGCGTTCATTTCATGTATTGCTGGGTCATTGTTTTGGGGGGTGTCTTTTTTTTTTCTTTGTTTTTTGCGTTAGTTTTTATATATTCTGGAAATCAATAGCCTTTGTCAGGTTGTATGTTGCAGTGAAGGTTTTCTCCCACTCTGTGGGATATTTCCTCTTCCACTTTACCTTGTTTTGGTTTTTGGATGTACAGTAAGCTTTGAGTTTGACTAGATGGGTCCCATTTGTCAATTGTCGACCTTAAGTCTTGTGAGCTGCTGTCGATATGACCAATTTAAAGGAACCGTCTTTTCCTACGCCTATTGTCTTAGGTCTGCTGCCAACTTTTTCTTGCTTCTATCATCTCCTCGGTTTGGGGGGGTGTTTCACTTGTTGAGGTTTTACAATCCATCTGGAGTTGTACGGAAGGGTGATGTGGGTGTAGCAAGGGGTTTGGAGGAGGTAGGAGTTTAATTTCATTATTCTTCTACAATTGTTGCTGATCTCAGTTTTGCCAACACCACTTGCTTGAGGATGCTGTCTTTCCTCCCATTGTGTCTTCTTGGCCACCTTGTCAAATAGAGATGGCTGATCTGAATTGCTTATGTGCTTGAACTAGTGCCATCTTTGGATCTTCTGTTTTGTTCCTCTGGTCAAACAGGTCTATTTTTTGGGCCAGTACCAGCTTGTTTTTTTTTTGGACTACTAGTCTGTAGTATAGTTTAAAATTGGTTATCAGGATCCTCCCTGGGGTAGCCTCTTTTCATTCAGGGCTTGATTGGTCTTTATTCGGCGGGTCTTTTTTTTTTTTTTCATGATTTTTTGTACTTGGGTTCTCCCAACTGTGTGAAACTCTTGGGGATTTTGATGTGGGATTGCATTATAACTGTATATCAAGAGTTTTGGTAGAAAATGGACATTTTACAATGTTTAATTTTCCCAATCCATGAGCATGGGGAAGGTTTTCCATCTTCTGAGGTTCTTCTCAATTCTTTTTTTTTTTTTTTTTAGTTTTTTTTTTTAAATTTTTGTTGTGAGAGTCTTTGTGTCTTTGGTTAGGTTTGTTACTAGGTATTATGTTTTTGAGGCTATACTTGTGTTGTAGTGGGAAGGTGTTTTCCTTATTGATTCCTTCTCACAGTTGCTTGCTTGTTCTTTGGTGTTTGTTAAAAGTAGCAACAAGGCCATTATTTTAAGGTTAATTTTATATCCTGCACTTGGTGAAGCTGTTGTTAATTCGTTTCTAGGAGGTTTTGGTCGTTTGTTAGGGAGTTTTTTGCATCCCTAGAGTAAACTATCATTCATCGAAAGTAGGGATAGTTTGTCTTCCTCTTTTCCAATTATTACTCCTTTTACTTCCCTTTTCTTGCCTTATTGCTCTAGCAAGTGTTTCAAGCACTATATTGAAGAGGAGTGGTGATCTAGGGGGCAGCCTTGCCGGTTCCTACCTTTCAAGGGGAATGTTTCTTGTCATATTCCCCATTTAGGATGATATTGGCTGTGGGTTTCCTGTATATGGCTTTGATTACATTGAGGAATGTTCCCTCCAATCCAATCTTCTAGGACTTTAAGCCAGAAGGGATGCTAGCGTATTGCAAATTGTATATGCCATATGAGAACTTGGGTGGAGTTAGTTCTCTTTTCACATGGGTTCTGGGGATTGAACACACTCACCAGTTTCCACAACCAGCCCATCTTAACCTCTGAACATTGATGGTCTCAGACACTGCTTTTTTTTTTTTTTTTGTCTTTTTGAGACAGGGTCTGAAAAAGACCCTTGAGGCAGCTCCAGCTGTCCTGGAACTCACTCTGTAGACCATGCTGGCCTTGAACTCACAGAGATCCGCCTGCCTCTGCCTCCTGAGTGCTGGGATTAAAGGTGTGCATCACCATGCCCCGAAGACACTACTATTTTCACACATGCTTCTGAAGTGTGATCAGGCAGATTGAGGAGGGAACGAGTGGTGAGCACACAAGTTCCCTCACCTGGGAAGGGCCATGTGTGTGTGCAACCCATCCTCAGAGGGGTCTCTCACTCACGCACATGCACCGTCCTTAGTGGAATCCAGTGCTTCCAGAACTGGGGCTCTGTCAGAGCAGGGTGCATGCTCATTTCCTGTATGCTGTGTGTCCAGTGTGCCTTGTACATCTTGGTGTGTGCTGGTAAGTACACAAGTGCTCCTGGGGTCATGACTCTGGGCTTCGTGGAGCCCTAGAGACCACTTAGTATAAGCTGTACCCAGGGTTTGCTTGAGTCTCCTGTGAGATCTGCTCTGGTAAGTAGGTGAGGAAAGCTATCTCCTGCTTAATATTGGCAGTCTAGATAGTCAAGAGACATAAAGGAGTTTGCGCTTGTGATCCTAGCACTTGGGAGATTGAGGCAGGAGGACTGAGGTGAGTTTAATTAAGGCCAGCTAGAGCTAAGCTACAATGTGAGACTCTGTCTCAAAAAGCAACAAACAAACCAAACCAAACCCCTGGGCTGGGAAGATGACCTGGCCAGTTAAGTGCTTGTAAGGCAGCTGAACCTGATTCTGATCCCCAGAAACCACATAAGAAGCCAAGTGTGGTGGGTAGTATGCACCTGTAATCTGTCCCTCGCAGTGGAGATGGGTGGATCCCTGGGGCTGGGTGAACATCCAGCTTAGCCCAATTGATGAATTCCAGACCAAGGAGAGACTTTGTCTCAAAAAACAAAGTGAGCTGGCATAGTGGAGCATGTCTTTAAGTCCAGCACTGGAGAGGCAGAGGCAGGCGGATCTCTGTGAGATTGAGGCCAGCTTGGTCTACATAGCCAGTTTCAGGCCAGCTGAGGCTTCAGGAAAACCCTGTCTCAAAAAAGCCAAAAGCCGAAACCAAAACTACAAAATAAAATGAAATAAAATAAAATAAAAGGCAACGTGAACAGCTCCCAAGGAACAGTGCCCGAGGTTGACGTCTGGTTTCCACATGTATCCTCACACACATGTATACCTGAACACACACAAACACACATACAATATTTTTTAAATTAACCTCCCCCCAAAGAGAGACCAGTCATAGGTAGCTGTGGTCCACAGATAATATACTCAGAAAAAAAACCATGATACTTAGCATGTATCAAATGAACTTTCTTAGGTCTCTAACTCCAGTATTCATGTGGTATTTACCTGTTGTGTTCGTAATGATGAGATGCCTGATTACTCTTAGGAAGGTGGTCCCTGAACCCATAAGGTGAGGAGAGAGCAGCACACCCCTGACCCCTCCTTTGTGTTGGAACCTGCCTTCTAGAAGGTGCATAAGTGACTTTGACCTCTTGGGTCTGTTTTACAAAGTATTCAGCAATCTACTGGGTATATTTATTGCATAATTCAGTGTTTGTTTATTTTAGATCAGAAGAAGACATCAGGTTCCCTGGAACTGGAGTTAGGGACAGTTTTTTTTTTTTTTTTGGGGGGGGACGACAGTATTTTTTAAGACTTTCTTTTTTTTAATTTTTAAAATTTATTATTTTTTATGTGTATGAGTGTACTATCTGCATGTAGGTTTGTGCACCCGTGTCGTGCAGTGCCATGGAGGTCAGAAGAGGGAGTCGGCTTCCCCTGGAACTGGAATTAAAGACAGTTCTTAGCCGCCATGTGGGTGCTGGGAATCAAACCCGGGTCCTCTGCAAGAGCAGTCAGCGCTCTTAACTGCTGAGCCATCTCTCCAGCCCCAGGGACAGTTTTTAGCCACCATGTGGTGCTGGGAACCGAGCCTGGGTCCTCTGTAAGAGCAACCAGTGCTCTTAACCACTGAGCCATCTGACAGCTGCCCATTCTTTCCACCTGTGTGTGAATTCTGGGGATTGAACTCATGTTGTCAGGATTGACACCAAGTGCCTTTACTGGTTGAGCCATCTTCTGCCACCCCATTTCTTTTTTACGGGTGTGTGCGCCACCACATCTGGTTTCTGATGGGTTCTTTCTCTCTTTCCTTCCTTCCTTCCTCCCTCCCTCCCTCCCTTCCTCCCTTCCTTCCTCCCTCCCTCCCTCCCTCTCTTCCTTCCTTCCTTTGTGTGTGTGAGTCATTCCACGACACGTGTATGTAGGTTACAGGACAACTTTTTGGGAGTTGGTTCTCTCCTACCTTTACATGGGTTTGGGGGATTGAGCTCAGGTTACCCGCTAACCTATCTCCCTAGATTTTTTTTTTTCTGTGACAGGGTCTTGTTATGTAGCCCTGGCTGGTCTGGAATTCACTATATAGACTGGGCTATCCTCAAACTTTCAACAATCCTGTGGCCTCTGATCATACACATATGACTGCTTAGGTGTCAACCCTAGGACTTTGATTACTCAACCTAATAAGCTATACCTCAGCTCCTGTTTTGTTTTTTTTTTTTAAACAAGGTCTCGTGTGGCCCAAGAAGATCTCGAACTTACTGTGTAGCTGACACTGGCCTTGAACTCCTGGTCTGCCTGCTTCCATTTCCTGAGAACTGTTATTACAGGAGTGCCCTACCACACCCAGCTGTCTCTGTCACTAATGTTTATACCCCATGGCCCATATGACTAGTTTGTGAGGATATGGGGTTGGGGAATTCCTGTGTTTATTTGCTCTGGGCACATGCTGCGGGGTCCGCTCTGTGCTGGTACACTTAAGTTGGTGTGTGGTTATTATGGATATACTGCCCAAGACCCTGTACCGACTTTGAATGCACCACCGGGCTAGATATCTCTTACATTCATTGGTTTTGTGCACACAGAGTGAGTCCCACGGGGCTGCTCCGCACTGGGAGTAGTAAGAAGTTCTGTGTCGGTTATGCACACGCTGCGCGGGTCCCAGGTACTTACTCTGTAGGCCCGCGGGGTAGGTGTTTTCCCGTATTTATTTCTGCTACGAATTGCACTTGCAGTGTAGGTCCCTGGAGCCCTCCCTGTACACGTGGGCAGGTGGTGATTCGGGTATTTTTCCCACATCGCAAGTATCTGGCGTTCCCAGTCAGTATACACAGGGAAACGGGGCAGCCTTCTCAGTAACAAAGCCAAGGGTGGCTGCGGCTAACAGGCTATCAGTCGAGATTGCGCAGCGCGTGCTCGCGGCTGCCCTCCTCTTCCTTCCTCCCTTCCCCAACACCTCCCCCCTCCTCCCGGGTCTGGGTACCACACCGACTTCCATATTCTCCTTCCTGCACCTCCATGCCCCTGCCAGCAGGGGGCGGAAGCCTGGCGCCCTCTGCTGATCCGATGAGGACTGGTCCGTGGCCCTTTTCAGTTCTGCCTCCTTTTCTCCCTGCCCTCCCACAGGGGTACTGGGTCTAGCACCCGGGAGGTGCTTGTGAAGGACATATGGCCTCCTCTGCCCCCGCTTTCTGCTGTTCTTCCCCTTGCCCTCTCCTCGCAGTGCTCCCCGGACTTTCGTGTCACCCTCTGGGCTCTGCCGTCCTCCCAACCTGCCCCTTTCCTAGTTTTCTGGGTCTCAGTCTCTAGGTCCGGCTCCATCTCTGTCTCGAGACTCCCTGTGCATCTCTGTTCACCAGAGAGCCTTGGCCCCATCCACTTGGCACCATCTCTCTGTCTCCTTTTGTTTCTCTCTCGGTTTGTTCTCGTTTGTTTCTTCTCGTCACCTCTCTCGAAACCTCAGTCTCTCCTTTTGTGCCTCCCCCGCCCCCCGCGTGGCCTCGTCTCTGCGTGTCTTTTCCGTCTCTTAGCTTGCTTCTTTCTACCCACTTCTCAGAGTCTCTGCGTGTAGGTCTCCGCCTTGACGTGTCACGCAGCAGTGTCGCCCTCTCTGCGCCCCTTTCTCTGGCGTCTCTCTGGTGTTGAGATTCCCTCTCTTTCACTGGCTCTTCTCTCTCAGATTCTGCGGGTCTCTCTCGTTCGCTTGCCTCAGTTTCTCTCTATCTCTGTGTCCTCCTCCTCTCGGTCTATCTCTCTCGTCTCTGAGGAGTCTCTGTCGCTTTGGGGGTCGCTTATTCTCTCTCACAGTCTGTATCTCCCTGTCTCTGTGGGCTCACCTTCTCTGAGCTAACTTCTAGGCTCGTGTCTCTCTCCCTGGCGTGGATCTCTGCTCCTTGTCTCTTTGTCTCTGAGGTTCTCTGTGTCTCTCCCTGTGGTGATGTCCCACACGTTTCTCACTCTCCCATCCCTGGGTCTGTCCCTGTGTCTGTTCCTCTGTCTCTCTCTGTATCTTGCACTGCCCTCCGTCTCCTTTCTTCCTTTCTCTTTGTCTCTGGGTGTCTCTCTGCACCTCTCTGGCTTTAGGGCCTCTCCCGGCCTTTGAGTCTCTCTCATGCCCACTTCTCTCTATCTCTCCTTGTCAAAGCTCCGTGTGTTTCTCGGAGTCTCTGTGGATGTCTCTGTATCACTGAGAGTCTCTGCGCCTCTGTCTCTGGGTGTCTCTAGATGTCTCTGGGTGTCTCTGGGCCTCTGGGTCTCTCTCCCCTCGTCTTTGGCTCCCCCTCAGTTGTCTGCCGCGCTCTCGTTTTCCCTGCGTCTCTGTGTCTCTCGCGCCTCTGAGATCTCTGTGTCTCTCCCTGTGTCTCTCTGGCCTCGTCTCCCTGCCTCCGTGTCCCCTGCGCTCCCCGCCCTCTCCCTCTCCCTCTCTCCCCCCTCGCTCTCTGGCTCGCGCTCTCTCTCTGAGCATCCTTGGGCCCGGGGTTGCCATGGGGACAAGGTGGGAGCCGGGGATGGCGCGCGCCTGGGCTCGCGCCGGCAGCTCAGGCGAGGAGCAGCGGCCAGAGCAGCGCCAGCAGCAGGCAGCGAGCGGGCGCGGGAGCGGGAGCGGGAGCGGGGGTAGCGTTGGCGGCGGCGGCTCCTCCTCGGCCATCCCCTCGGAGCCGTGCAGCTGACGCGCATGGCGAAGACAGCGGCGCCTACCGATGGGAGCAGCGGTAAGGCAAGGCGGCGCGGCGCAGCCGGGCGGGCGGGCGGGCGGCGGGCAGCCTCCTCCTCTCCGCAGCTCGCCTGCGCGCCCGCCCGCTC
>VZQC01004206.1:1235359-1560944 GCA_009823505.1 Rhizomys pruinosus
CCCCCCCCCCGTAGGTCCCCTCTCTCCCCTCCCTCAATCTCATCTTTTTGCCACTTTTGCAGAATCAGCATTGAACAGGGTGCCAGAGAGAGGAGCTCTGTGCAAAAGCAAGGACCCCCTAACTCCCCCTCACCACCTAGTCTCTGTGCCCAAATCTCCCAGATTTCTGTCCTTTTCCCCCTGCTGGGGGAGTGGGGGCTGGGTCTGTCCTGGAGGTCTGGAGGCCACCCCTTATTTCCTTCTGGGCTCTGGAGGAGTCCTGCTTTTAGGCTCCCTGGGGTATGGGAGGGGGAGAGGGTCCCAAGTGAGCACTCATGACCGTGAAATGAGCCCCACTGAGAGAGAAGGGTGTGGACCACAAGAAAATCACATGGATCACAGGAAGGGAACAGAAGAGGAACTGGAATATGTGTGTGGGGGGGCTGTCTAGCTAAGAGGGTCTTTAGAGCTTTTGAGTCTCAGGTAAAAGATCCCAAGAGAAAGGCTCTGGCCTGCTGACCACTCCCAACTGTCTTCGTCCTGGGGCCCATGGAACTGGGGACAAGTAAGTCTTGGATTTAGAGAAAGATCCTATCAGCCGCTTAACTCTATAGCTTGTAGTCTACAGCTATCCTGACAGGTGAATTTGCCCTGCAACCCAGGGGTTTGTAAGGGGCATGTGAGGTGTCACTGTACCGTGGGAGGCTGGTCCGTACAGAGCTAGACCATGGCGGCAGCTTGTCTATACAAGGCCTGTGTGGTACAAGAGGTGTTTGGGACGGACTAACTGTGTGGAGGTTTCTAGAGCCTCAGCAGGGTGCAGAGCCAAAAGTGTGAAATCGTGACATATGTTTTCAGCTGGGGGGGTGGGGGTTAGGTACCTAGGGTACCCCCAGTGGGTTATACAGGTACAAGAGGGAGTCAGCACATGTGCGGGTCTCTAGCGCCTTGATGTTTCTATTCTGTATGTTGTATGTGCACTCAGGAAGCCCTCTCTGGCTCTTTGCCTGAAAGTGTCCACGCGTGTGCAGGTCCATGAGTGGACACATGACACTTTTAGGTGCAGCATGTTTGGCGTAAAAACCTTTTCGTGGGGTTACTAGGTCTGAACGTAGTGCGTACACATTAAAGTCACGTATGTGAAAGTGCCATTTCTGTACAGAGCTGTTATTATTGTTGTTATTGGAGATCTCTGTGTGTCCTGGACAAGAGAGAGTGGGTGGGTTTGTGAACTAAGGTCTAGATCGAGTGTGGAAGGATATGTTGCTCATACACCGAGGTAGTGGGCACCCGGGTGGCTTTGACAGTATGCTGGCACAGCATTCTTGCAGCTGGATTCGAGAGAACAAAACAAGAAAATCTCTCCTCTTGTGCAGTCAGTCAGCCAGCCCACGAAAATCTTTCTTGGCCTTTCTGTAGTAACAAAGTGTCCTGTGGCAAGGGATGGTTGGCTTGCAAGGAAGGAAGTGGACCACAGCCACAGGCAGGATCTCCAGTTGTTGGTAACACTACTCCTTCTACTTCATGATTTGTAGGTAAAGCTGGACTGAGGCCCAGCCATGCACATTGGAGACATCTAGACACCCATTTTCCCGAGGCTGCTGACCACCCTCACACAGGTTGCAGTGTATCCTTGGTTTGTGCATGCATCTGCACCCATGTTGTGTGTGCAATAGAGATTGTCAGCCTGGATATCCTACATAGCACTTCAGCCAGCGGATTTATCTGTGGTCACTCTGGGCCACCTCCCGTCTGGTTCCTATCCTTTCTGTCCTTGTATGCAGAGCCTGTGAGCCAAAACCTCTCCCCCTATCAAAATGACAACCAAGCAGGGACTACGCCCTTCACACCCCATTGGTTTTTTTTTTTTCTTTTTTTGCCCCAGTGCATATTGATAATGGGGGGGGCATGACTCATCAGGGGCAAGGGACAGATGGTCACACCAAGAACTGGCTGGACATTGATGGGTACAAGGGAGCAGTTTTCTTCTCCGGCATGCACTGGTTAATATCCAAGATTCGTCGGGATAGAATGGGTTGAGAAACCCAGGCTCTGAGAATTGTTAGAAGAGATGGTGGCCATGGGTCTTCCTTGGATGCGTCTACTCTTCCTTCTAGATACATCCTTCACCATTTTCCCCCTGGTCCCTTCTTGATATAATCATAACAGTGCCCCCTCCCCCCATATTCCCCCAGCTCTTCCAGCGGCCCTGACAGTTCCTCTTTTACAGATGAAGATTCATTCCAAGGGCTATTCTGGACTCTTGGTGCTAAGCTTTGTCTGTAAAAGTCTCTTCCACTCCCCTCAGCTGTCCCAGCACGATTTCTGTGGCTGCTTTGGACCCTTTCCCTGACTTCCTCCCAAGAGAGGTCTGTTCACGGACCTGTCTCCCAGGACCTGTCAGGTGGATGAATGTCTTATGTGACTCAATGAGGGCTTCAAAAGCCTGGGTCTTGCTTTATATCAAGAGAAGAAAGCTGGAAAATGAGTAGGGTTGATCGTGTTCCATCAGATGGTTTGGGTAGAGCCTATTCAAAGACAGGCGGATGGAGGAGTTCATGGCACCCTGACCCCTCCTGGTGAGCTCCAAGCTTCTTTCTGAGAAGCAAGTGGTGGCCTTGGGAGCTGGATGTGCCTTCCTTCCCTTACCCGCCTGTCCATCTTCACCTTGAAGCAGGCAGTTTTTTTTTTTTAATTTTATTTATTTCCGTATGTGTATGAATGTATTGTCTGCATGCAAGTCTGTGCACCCGTGACGTGCAATGCCGCGGAGGTCAGAAGAGGGCGTCGGACTCCCCTGGAACTGGAGTTCTCCTGGAATTGGAGTTTCAGACGGCTCTCGGCCGCCATGTGGGTGCTGGGGATCGAACCCGGGTCCTCTGCAAGAGCGGTCGGCGCTCTTAACCGCTAGGCCATCACTCCAGCCCTGAAGCAGGCAGTTTTACCAGCTCTGACCCATTCTGGAGGAGGTTGGAGGTTTAGTATTTATTGAATGGCAAAAAAATCAGCACACAACTGAAGTACAGTAAATTCTCTGAGGTGACTGGGACAGAACCATGATCACTCTTTACCTGAAAACCATTTTTAGGCAGGGACTACTGACTATCTTGGACTTGGATTCAAGCAGAATCAACCTGGCCTTAGACTAGGTTCCAGTGTGGTGCTGTGAGCACAAAGGGAGCTTCCGGGTCATTCAGAATCAGAGAGGAGTGGCACGTTGTTCCAACTAGGAGGTGGGGATGCAAGGATGGACAGGTGTTGGGAAGGGAGAGTGGTGGGAGGGCATGAAGATGCCTAAGAGAATGGGGGGGGACAGCTCACATTAGAGACTTGATCTGGGGAGCAGAGGTGGACCCTGTATGGCAAGGCCGTGCTATAGCGGCTCAGTGGGTACTTGGAGAAGTTTGAGCTTGATCTGGCTTGCAATAGGGGACATCAGGCACAACCACACACACATAAGCAGTCCAATGCATCTGGAAACATTGTGTCTTGGACAGCCAGGGCTTGTGTGTGGACATGAGTGTGCTCATGTATAGAACCTTCCTCCCAGTGTCTGTTGAGAATCTCCTTGTCAGAAACCAACAGGGGAGGTACTTTAGTCCTTACCCTGAGATCCTGTATGTTCAGAGTTGTGGTCCACACATGTGAGTGTGAGAGCAGGCCAGGGACCCTCCCCCACCTGGGGTTCAGGGTGCGGACTCATGTGGCATTCACAGACTTAATCCGCCGCAGTGAGGCCAGGGAGGCAGCATCTGTCACTTTCACAAACACAGGCAACAGAGTCTGAGAGACACACTCCACTTGCTCACAACGGCCTGAGAGGCCAACGCCTGTACTGCACTACCCCCCATGCCTGCCCCACACCAAGCCTAGACCTGTGCGTCTAACCATTCTTGCAGCTAACACACACACACACACACACACACACACACACACACACACACCGCACATGCATAGATATATACACATGTGAAGAATAGCCAGTACCATTCCATGCTACCTCCCAGATGCAAAACCATATGCTCATGGGCCCTTTGACTTTAAGCACAGCTGCTGACATCCTAACCTCTCATACATACACACACACACACACACACACACACACCCCTTTTGACTTGAAACACAGCAATAGCCATCCCACTATCCATACACACACATACCTCCAAGCCGACTCACACACATACACACACACACACACACACACACACTCAAACACATCAGAACCACTGTGGCTAGCGGTCATTGAAGAATGACAGACTGAGCAGTGTGCTGAGGAGGGGGGGTCGCCCTGAGGCATGGGCGGCTGAGGGTCACACCACAGGGTACATCGGACTCTCTTGAGGAAAGAGTCAGGCAGACCCCCGAAAGGGTCTGGATGGTTCTGCCAGGTAAGGGAGATTCAACAAATGCAGGCCAAAGGCAGGAGCCGGCTAATGGCCGAGGCCGCCGATGGCCGAGAAGGCTGGTCAGTGTGAGGAGGGGAGGTTCTGCAACTGATGTGACTCAGGGACGGACAAATGATGGCGCATTTGGCTGAAGCTGGCTTGGCGGGTGGGAGCACGGACCTGAGACCACGCAGCCTCTCTCGCCTGAGTGGGGAAAGGGCCAGAGTGGTCCGTGGTGCCGCAGGGTGTATTCACCCGCCTGGCTCTACCAGGCGTCCTGTATCCCGACTGGTATAGGTGTCTTGGGGTCTTTGTATGTGTGAGGGTGCATGTTTGTGCACATGGGTGTTCGTACATTTATCTGCAGTTGTCATTGTGTTCCTGGCTCCTTAGAACTTTGTGTCTTTGGCACTCTTGGTATGCATCTTGCTTGCGTGTATATGCATAGCCGGCCCACAGAGTACTCAGGGACCTTTTAGGTTGAACCCTGTGTACCTCTGTGTCTCTCCGTGTGTATTGAGTGTGCAGGGACATTTCTCACTGTAAAATGCTATGTGCTCAGGTGTGCTTATATAAATATATTTCTGTATAATATAGATAGATACATAGATTGCACTGGTGTGAAGGTTGAGCTTGAGAGAAAGAATGGGTTTGGCTTTAGACTGTCAACTGTCCATGCATTTGGTGGCCCACGAGGCTGTCTTTGTGTGTCTGTTTGTGCCTGTCTCTGGATACTGGGGGCGTGGGCTTCTGTGCTTGTCTGCTTCAGAGTTTGAATATTTGTGTCCACAACTATCTCCCTCTGGACATGGCCGTGGGTGGGGTGGGCCAGGCTAGGCTGAAGGGGACATCTCCCTGAATCTCCTCATCCCTCTAGAGAGGGGTCATACAACTCATGCTGGGCTCAGCTGAGATCTAGTAGCCTGGCACAGTGCAGACCAGCCCCCTCCCTCCCCCCATGACCTTTGAGCACAGCAGCCCCAAATACATATTTATCAGAGGGGTTGCAGGGAGCAGCCCCTCCCCCACCAGTCCCCTCAGGGCCCAGCCTGCCTGGCTGCGGAGAAATTAACCTTGTGACACAGGAGCTTTGCTGACACTCGGGCCCCCTCCTCATCCAGACGGCACATATGAGCATGGGTGTGTATGAGTGGGAGAAATAGAGAAGACGGACTTTATTCTGTCTGGGAAGACAGCAGTCAGCCAGAGGAAGAAAGACATGGGCTATACATGTCTGTAACACACACACATACATATATATATATATATATGCATATATCCCCTATACTCTTCAAACTAGAGGGGCCACGTAAGACTTTAGCACATTCACAAATATACACCCAGATGTAGGCATTGATTATGAAATAGACTCTAACAGAGATGATGGGTTTGGGTATGTAGTTCAGTTGGTAGCAAGCTTGCCTTGCATACCCAAAGCCCTGGGCTTGATCCCCAACACCACAGAAACCAATCTTGGTGGGCTCATTCCTGTAACCCTCAGCACTCAGGAGGTAGAGGTACAAGGATCAGGAGTTCAAGGTCATCCTCAAGTTACCTAGAGAGTTCAGGTTCAACCAGGGTTACACGAGACCCTGTCTAAAACGAACAAACATAAAACAAAAATATATATGACATACATAGGCACCCATGAGTCCTGAGCCCCACACACTGGTGCCCTGGGTCAGAGATTCTCTTAGAAAATGCATAGGCCCTAAAGCCTGCCGGTCCACAGAGACCTCTGTGTGTATGTCTACAGAGATGCTGACATGGACACATGGGATTTGGAAACAGGAGTAAGCCCCTATCTACAGCTATGAAAACCCAGATGTCTATGCCAGCACATAAGTACTGAGACATCACAAGCAGGCCAAATTCCAAAATACCAGGATGCGCCTTATATGGAGGGCTTGTTTTCAATAGAAAAGATACAAATACATACATAAAACATGGCAGCGCCGGGCGTGGTAGCGCACGCCTTTAATCCTAGCACTTGGGAGGCAGAGGCAGGCGGATCTTTGTGAGTTGAAGGCCAGCCTGGTCTACAGAGTGAGTTCCAGGACAGCTGGGACTACAGGGAGACCCTGTCTCGAAAAGACCAAAAAAAACCAAAAAAAAAAAAAAACCATGGCAGCATCCCAGCTCACATGCCTTCGAGTGCACACCGGCCACTTCACATGCCACAGGGAAGCCACGTATGGTGGCTAAAACAGACACACGCTGAATGAGAGCACACAGACATTGTCCAGCCTAGCTTCATCATCATGTAGATGCCTATGTTGGAAAATACTTCTGGATGACTTTTTTTTTTTTTTTTTGCTGCACAGCTCCTGAGTCCCTGCACAAGTCAAGCCTTGTCTTAGAGCCTGCAGAAATGGCTGTTTGTGGGACACACCTACACCCACAAGACCAGCCCTGACCAGACCCGGGTGGATAATTAGCTATAAACAGTGATGGAAGGAGAGGACCTGGGGGCTCTGGGGAAATCATGGGGTGCGGTAGGTGTAACGCCTTGGAGAAAAGGATAGGCGCGAGTATGCGTGCACACACACACACACACACACACATTCATAAATAAAGATGTGACTCCCTTGCTGTGCCGCATCTCTCCCTCTAGGAAACTCCTCTGGCTATGCCCCTAGGTGGGACTTAGGTTTGGGGCTGTGACAAGAGGCTTGAAGCACATCAGATGGAGCCAAGGGGGAGTACAAGGGACTCTGTAGAGGTCTAGATGGGTGGATAGGTGGGGGGTCGAGAGAGTGTGCGACGTCCCAACAGCTCGTGAAGGCCAAGGTCACTGGATGTCAGGAGTGAGAAGGGAGGGCTTTAACATGATCAGGAAGGGATATGAGTTTGCATTTATTCTGGGTGTGCTGTATCGCCACAGAAGAGTTTGGGGAGAGACTGTATGAGACAGGCTGGGCTAGCAGAGGGGTCCCCAAACCTGATGTGGAGGAAGGATGCAATGCGGACCCCGCAGGAAGATCTGGTAAGTAGATGAGCAGTTCCATGGCTTCCTGTCCTCCCTGTTCATGCAAGGACCCCTGGTGATGGCCTGACAGGCAAGTGGTGTGGAGTCGACTCCTTGCTGTTCCCCCCATCGTTTGGCCACTGGCTAGAGCCAAACAAGGCACAGCTTGTCCTCGAATGGAGGCTTATGGGGGGTTAGGGTTGAGTTTTGGTCCCCTCTAGCCACTACTGTCACTTGATAGGTTCTCGAGGCCTGTAGTGGCCAGGCCTGAGCTGGGTACCAATACAATACACAGATAAGTCAGCCCCGTCCCTTTCTGGAGGTGTCCCTGTCTGGGGAGGTGCTTCTTGATAAAGCCTTGCTGGGAAGTTTGAGGGTTTATCGAAGGCTTTGGGGCTTGTACTTGGAGATGTGTGGATCGGACATCCCATAGAAAATATGGGGAGTGGGTGAAGAACCTGGTTTTGAGGATTAGAGGATCCCCACATAGAGAAAGCCAGGCAGGGGCTGATGAAATGGTTCAGTCACTGAGGTGCTTGCAAGTATAAGGACCTGAGTTCACATCCCCAGCACAGATCCCACATAAAAAGATGTTGTAATAGCCGGGCGTTGTGGCGCACGCCTTTAGTCCTAGCACTTGGGAGGCAGAGGCAGGCGGATCTTTGTGAGTTCAAGGCCAGCCTGGTCTACAGAGCGAGTTCCAGGACAGCTGGGGCTATAGGGAGACCCTGTCTCGAAAAGACCAAAAAAAAAAAAGATGTTGTAAATCCAGGTATGGTGGGGCACACCTTTAATCCCAGCACTTAGGAGGCAGAGGTAGGTGGATCTCTGTGAGACTGAGGCTGAGTTCTAGGGCAGCTGGGGCTCCAGGGAGAGACCCTGTGTCAAAAGAAAAAAAAAATGTCGTGGCAGCACATGTCAGAGACAGGGAGACAGGCAGACCCTGGGAGCTTGCTGGTGACCTCCAGGTTAAGTTAGAGACTCTGTACCAAAAAATAAGGTGGATCTGGGCATGGTGATACATGCTTTTAATCCTAGCACTCAAGGAGGCAGAGGCAGGTGGATCTCTGTGAGTTCAAGGCCAGGCTGGTCTACACAGTGAGTTCCAGGCCAACTAGGGTTACAGGGAGACCCTGTCTCAAAAAGACAACAACAACAATAATAATAATAATAATGATGATGTAGAGAGGGCTAGTGAGATGGGTCAGTGTGAAAGCCTTTGCTGTGCAGGCCTGACAGCTTGAGTTCAATCGGTGGAATTCACAGAGAAGAAAACCTACCTCCGCCATGCATGCTGTGACACATATGTGCCTGCACACACACACAGACTCAGTAATAACAAATAAAAATAATAGGCAGATGGAGAGGGTTTTATGAAGACATCTGACTTCAACCCCCGTCTTCCACATGCACTCACACACACATGCACACCTGTACACACATAGGCACTCACATGGATAGGTATACACTTACACACAACATATATATGTATACACACAGAAAAGAAGAAAAGTCAGATATTGCAGGGTGTGGCTGTAATAATACGAGCACCAAGAAGATGGAGGCAAAGGACCAGGAGTTCAAGGCCAGCCTGGGCTACTCTCCTAATTTGGTTTCTCTTGCTGGAATAAAACATTGACCAAACACAACTTGGGGGCTGGAGAGATGGCTCAGTGGTTAAGAACACTGGCAGCTCTTCCAGAGGACCCAGGTTCAGTTCCCAGCACCCACATGGCAGAAAACAACCATCTGGGGATCAGATGTCCTTTTCTGACCTCCACAGGCAGTGCTCTTAATTGCTGAGCCATCTCTCCAGCCCCCTCAGTTACCTTCCTTAACAGCCCAGGCCCACCTGCCCAGTGATAGCATGACCCACAGTGGACTGGGCCTTCCTACATCAATACCTCCTCAGACATGCCCATGGGACAGTCCCATGAAGAGATTCCCCAGCTGAGATTCCCTCTTCTTACAGTGTGTCAAGTTGACAAAAACTAACCACCCCAGCTACATAGCAAGTTCCAGGCTGGCCAAGATTACATGGGAACCCCTTCCCTCAAAAAGGAGGACCACTGCTGGGCATGGTGGTGCACGCCTTTAATCCTAGCACTTGGGAGGCAGAGGCAGGCGGATCTTTGTGAGTTCAAGGTCAGCCTGGTCTACAGAGTGAATTCCAGGACATCTGGGGCTACAAGGAGACCCTGTCTCAAAAAGTCCCCCCACAAAAAAAAGGAGGATCACTGTCCTTCTTGGCTTGTAAGGCCCACACGCTACACTAGCAGGTGTCTGTCTGCTTATTGAACTTACTTCTTTCATCTTAGCCCCCGAAGCTCAAGCCCCTGACCTTCTCACTGTTCTTCAAACTCATCTCCTTCCTCAGAGCCTTTGCATTTGCAGTGAACTTTGCCAGGACAGCTCTTGACTTCCCAGAGTTCACTTGGGCCGCTGCTCCAAACACACACCATTCAGTCTAAAATAACGTCCTACGATTTACCCCCACCTGCTTTCTTTTTGTTCTTAGTCCTTAGGTGTATATTCTTGTCTACTCTATCTCTTCTTCCATGACGGCAGAAACGTTGTCTAGTTCAGAGCCACGCCCCCAGCGCCCAGCCCAGCACACACAATAGGCCCTTTGCAGATGTTTGCACCCAGATGCCTGCTCAACCTGTGTCCGCTCTCATGGTGGAGGAGGGTGTCGGACGGGGGCTGAGGGGGAGCCACAGCTATTGGCGATGTGGGGATATTGACAAGCTGGTCGTCTCCTGCCTGCTGAAGCCTTGAAGAATCTAGAATTGAAATGGCTATCGGGGTCGAGTTCGTCCCCCTCCCCCACCTCCCACTGCCCTCGCTCCATTTTTCTTTACTACAGAGTCACATCTTCACACATGCTATTGTCCCTTCCCTCCTCTGTCTCTGACATGCTGCCTCCTGGTTTCTCCATCCAGTCCTCAGCAAGGGATGACCACAGGCCGTGGAATCAGATATACCCAACTTTGTATTGAGACAGGGTCTCATGTAGCCCAGGCTAGCCTCAAACTCTCTATGTAGCTGAGGATGATCTTGAACTTTTGCTCATTCTGTCTTCCTCTTTCCCCCAAATGCCCTCCAGTGCTAAGTAACAGGCGAGAGGTGTCGTACCTAGACTATGTGGTGTTGGGGATCAAACCCAGGGCCTTGTGTATGCTAGGCAAGCCTTCTACCAACTGAGCTACATTCTCACCCTGACCTTGAACCCCTGATCTTCCTGCCTCCAACTTCCCAAATGGTGGGATCACAGGCATGTGCCACCATGCTGGGTTTATGCAGTACTAGAGATCCAATTCGGAGCTTACTCAGCAAGTACACTTCCCAGTCCTGTTTTGTTTTGAGACAGGGTCTCACGTAGCCCAGGTTGGCCTCAAACTAAGTAGTTGAAGATGACCTTGAACTCCTGATCCTCCTGCGTCCTAGGTACTGGGATTACAGTGTGTGCCACCATGTCTGGCTCAACATGCCTAGCTTTGAGTCTTGGCTGTGGGACCATGGGTAAATCAGGAGTTTCTTCATAGAGCAGACAGGGCTTTTTGTCAGGATGTAGAGAGTGGCACGTGTGACGGTGACACTAATAGTGACACTAATAATAGCTGCTATTTATTGAATACCTGCCAGGTGTTAAGCATTATGCTAGAGGCTTTGAACTTTTTTTGTTCATTAAAAAAAAAAGGAAGGAACAAAACTAAGCTTGGAAGCCCCCAGAGAGCCGGGCCTGGCTCTGGACACTGTGATTTACAAAGATGAACACACCCTGTCTGGGCGTCTGTGATGTGCACATGCTTTCAAATGTCTGAAGTAGCACACTGGTCAGACCGTTGAAGGGGGTGCTATGACACTCTTGCTGAAGAGCCCCAAGTGATACTTTAGTGGGGGGCATTGAAGCAGTGACTCTCAGAGCAGGGACCAGCTCCAGCATATGGATTCCTCCTTCTCAATCCACTGAGAGCATTCATTGTTCACATCTGGATGGCAGAGCCTAGGGGAGTCAGGCCTAGAACTGTACTCAGAGAAATGCTTATTGAATGAATGAATGAATACATGAATGAACAAAGGAATGGATGCAGGAACATATCTAGTCAGATGTTTTCATTTCATCGATTCATTTTTTTCAGGTTACCGAAATGCCCCTCCCCCTCCCGTCATCTTTCTGGTCAGCCGTGGCACTTACAACAGATCATTGCTTCTGCTTGCCACTAACTTGCCCCTTCTCTGTATCTGTATCCTGCTGAGTGTCTTAAAAGTGTAGATCCCTCGGGGCTGGAGAGATGGCCTAGCGGTTGAGATCTCCAACTGCTCTTGCAGAGGACCCAGGTTCAATTCCCAGCAGCCATGTGGGGCTGAGAACCATTTTTAACTCCAGTTCCAGGACAATCCGATAACCTCTTTTGACCTCCATGGCTCATACACACAAAAAATAATAAATAAATAAATAAATCACGAAAAAAAGATTTATTTAAAAAAAAAGTGTAGACCCCTGGGGCTGGAGAGATGGCTCAGTGGTTAAGAGCACTGACTGCTCTTGTAGAGGACCTGGGTTCAATTCCCAACACTCACATGGCAGCTAAGAACCGTCTTTGACTTCAGTTCCAGGGGAATCTGACACCCTTTTCTGACCGCACGACCCGGGTGCACCAACCTATATGCAGACAGTACACTCATACACATAAGATAATAATAATAATAATAATAATAATAATAATAATAAAGTGCAGACCCCTATGTGTGCCTTCTCATGGTGACATTGTGAGACAGGTATTAGTCACCTCATGTTATAGCTGAGCAAACTGGGTTCAGAGGTGAAGTGACCTGCCCAGGTTCACAGAGCAAAGGGGGAGCAGATCTGATGTTTTTAGTTGTTTTGTTTTGAGACAGGATCTCAGGCTGGCTTGAAACTATTTTGTTATTATTTTAAATATTTTATTTATTACTTTTATTTTATGTGTATGAGTATATTGCCTGCATGTAAGTGCACCCATGTCATGCATTGCCTGTGGAGATCAGAAGAGGGCATCAGATCTCTTGGAACTGGAGTTATGGATGGATGTTATCTGCCATGTGGGTGCTGGGAATCGAACCCGAGTCCTTTGAAAGAGTAGCCAGAGGTCTTAACTGCTAAGTCATCTCTCTAGCCCCTGTTGTTGTTGTTATTATTATTATTATTATTATTATTGAGACAAGGTCTTACTGTATAGCCTTGGCTGGCTCAGAACTTTCTTTGTAGACCAGGCTGGCCTCAAATTAACAGAAACATACCTGTCTTTACCTCCCAAGTGCTGGGATTAAAAACATGCATCCTCATACCCAGCTTATTTTAACAAATTTTAAAAGGCCTGTTTATTTTTATTTTATGTGTATGAATGTTTGGCCAGACATATATACACCATGTGCATACCTGGTGCTCACAGAGGCCAGAATAGGTAGTTGGAACCCCCGGAACTGAAGTGACAGACAGCTGTGAGCCTCCCTGTGGGTGCTAGGAATTGATTGTGGGTTCTTTGGAAGCAAGTCCATTTAACTTCTGAGCCAACTCTCCAGCCCCTTCATTTTATTTATTTATTTATATTTATATTTTTGGATATATATGTGGTGTGTGTGTGTGTGTGGTGTATGCACATGAGTGTGTGGGACAAGCACCTGTGCAGAGACCAAAGGAAGATCTCCGTGTCTTTCTCTCTCTCTCCCCCCATGCCTTAAACACAGGGTCTCTCCCTGAGCCTGAGTCCGCTATTCAGGCTGGGTGGGCTAGCAGGCAAACTCCCATCTCCAACCCCCAACTCTGGGGTTACAGTCGCATACAGCCATGCTCAACCTTTTATATGTGACCTCGGGATTCCATCTCAGGTCCCTCTTCATGCCTGCACAGCCAGTCCTCTTATCCACTGAGCCATCTCCTCAGCCCCATGGCCTGGACCTCTTCTCCACTCTTTTTTAAAATTTATTTTAATGTATTATTTATGTGTATAAGTATACTGTCTGCATGTAGGTTGGTGCACCTGTGTCGTGCAATGCCGTGGGGGTCAGAAGAGGCCGTTGGATTCCCCTGGAACTGGAGTTAAAGACGGTTCTCAGCTGCCATGTGGGTGCTGGGGATCGAACCTGGGTCCTCTGCAAGACCAGTCGGAGCTCTTAACTGCTAGGCCATCTCTCCAGCCCCTTACTTCCACTCTTAAGTTCTGGTGCTACCACACCAAGCTGGATTTGTTTGTTTGTTTGTTTGTTTGTTTGTTTTGAGCTGGCCTCGAACTTGCCATATAGACCAGGCTGGCCTTGATCTCATAGAAATCCACCTGCCTCTGCTTTTGGAATGCTGGGACTTAAAGCATTTTTAAACACCATGCTCTTCAGCACTAGAGAATTATACACTACACTCAGAAAGTGTAGACTTTCTATAGTCCTCGATTGCTTTTTTTCTCACCTGGTAGGAACCAGGAGCCCAAGTTCCTAGTCCTGGATCGTTCATAAGCATCTGAGTAACTTTGGGCTAACCTCCTCACTGTGTTCCTCTGGGTGTAAGTGCGCTCAGACAGTTTCCTGAGAGGAACTGGTTCTATCTGCTCACTTACTGAGAGCTGAAGCTGCAGGGTAGGCTCTCCTTCACTCTGGAATTTAATTCACCTACATTTGTGAAGCCTCAGAGCTCAGTGGGGCTTGGACATAGAAGGACAAGCTTGGCTGGGATTCTCCAGAGCTCTTGACTGAAGTCCAGCTGATGGCATATTTGTTAACTCCACTTCTAACAGTCACAAACATGTAATGTATGTTCATTGTAGAAAAATTCACCAGAGATAAGAAAGAACTACCAGGACAGTCTAGTTAAGTGAAAAACATAGGTACACACCTATAATCCCACTTCTCAGGAGGCTGGGACTGGGAGATGGAGAGTTCCGACCTAGCCTGAGCTATACAGAGTTCTATTTTTTTAAAAAATAATGGAATGGTCGGCCTTTAATCCCAGCACTTGGGAGGCAGAGGCAGGCAGATCTTTGTGAATTGGAGGCCAGCCTGGTCTACATAGAAGTTCCAGGCTAGCTGGGGCTACAGGGAGGCTCTGTCTTAAAAAAAAACAAAAAACAAAAAAACAAGCGATAAAGCTGGATGAGGCTCATGCCTTCAATCCCAGCACTGGGGAGGCAGAGGCAGGTGGATCTCTGTGAGATGGTGGCCAGCCTGGTTTTTACAGTGAATTTCAGGCCAGCTGGGGCTATAGGGAGACCCTGGATTGAAAAAAGAGCAATAATAATAATAATAATAATAATAAGAGGCCGGGCGTGGTGGCGCACGCCTTTAATCCTAGCACTTGGGAGGCAGAGGCAGGCGGATCTTTGTGAGTTCAAGGCCAGCCTGGTCTACAGAGAGAATTCCAGGACAGCTGGGGCTACAGGGAGACCCTGTCTCGAAAAGACAAAAAAAAAAAAATAATAATAATAATAATAATAATAAAAGTTAAAAAAAAATCAAGGCATTTGAACTTGAGCTCAAATCTCCCAAACCCTCTGCAAGCCAGATGCATACAGGAACAAGTGGCTTAGTGGTAGAGCACTTGCCTAAAGTCTACTGATGAGGAGGTAGGGGCATGGTCCACCAACTGAATACTTGCTTAGAATTCCATAATAAGGAGCTGGGGTGTGGATCAAAAGTAGAGAGCTTACCTAAAACCACCAGTGAGGGTCTAGAGGTGTGGCTCAAGTTGTAGACCATTTTTCTAGAATGCACTAGTGAAGTCTTGGGGGGTGTGGCTCATCTTTAGAGTGTTTGCCTAGCATGTGTGAGGCCCTTGCTTTCATCCCCAGCCCCAGATCATTAACTTTTTTTATTTTTTGGTCTTTTTGAGACAGGGTCTCCCTGTAGCTCCAGCTGGCCTGGAACTCATATAGACCAGGTTAGCCTTGAACTCACAGAGATCTGACTGCCTCTGCCTCCCAAGTACTAGGATTAAAGGCTTGTACCGCCACACCCAGCTTCATTAACTTCTTTTTTTTTTTTTGGTCTTTTTTGAGACAGGGTCTCCCTGTAGTCCCAGCTGTCCTGGAACTCACTCTGTAGACCAGGCTGGCCTTGAACTCACAAAGATCCGCCTGCCTCTGCCTCCCAAGTGCTAGGATTAAAGGCGTGCGCCACCACGCCCGGCTTCATTAACTTCTTTATATGACTTTCTCTATATAGTGTATCTTCCAAACTGGCTGGAATGCAGATGTCTAGGATCCAATTTCAGGGTCCTGATTTCTGCTCCAGCCCTTTTACTTTTGGGTTCAATATGTGTTCATAAAAATAAGATTATATGGGCTGGAGAGATAGCCTAGCGGTTAAGAGCACCGACTGCTCTTGCAGAGGACCCAGGTTCTATCCCCAGCACCTACATGGTGGCTAAGAACCATCTGTAACTCCAATTCCAGGAGAACTCCAGTTCTAGGGGAGTCCGAGACCCTCTTCTGACCTCCGCAGCATTGCATGACATGGGTGCACAAACCTACATGCAGACAGTACATTCATACACATACAAAAATAAGTAAAATTTAAAAAAATATTAAAAAATAAGATTATATTCTTAACACTTGTGGGTATACATCGCCTTTTTTTCCCTTCCGACAATAGATTATGAGTGACGCTTCTGTGTCAGTGAATTTATTTCAGGATTATTTCCCCCAACTCCACAGTGCTCCTTTGTGCGGCTACTGTGACATCATGTCAGCTCTCCCCTACCCCCCAGTCATAGGACATGGGAGTTCTTTCCCAGCTGTCCCTATTGTAACTGTCCCCAGTTAACAGATGGAGACACTGAGATTGGAATGTTAAGTCTCTGACAGGTGTGCAAAGTGAAGGCATTGTGGAAAACAGGCAGAGGTGGTGTGGGGACAGTTCCCGGCTTTACCTCATGCAGAGAGGCCCTGGAGGAAGAGTGCTTGAGTGACATTCCCCACACACAAGGCATATACCCTGTCAGAAGAGAGGAAGGGGCCTTTGAGGAAACCCCCAAACCCAAGGCATGCTCCAAGCCCCCGATCGGGGGATTCCCCTACCGCACTGGCCGCTTCATTCCCTGAGCCCACTCGCCGCCCGCTCCATCCTGGCCAGCTTATCAATAGGTTAAGTGGTCAGGTCAGCGATATTGACCATTTGATTAGGACCTTGTCAGATCAATCCCCAGCTCATCTCGTGGGCTTCCTCCAAGGCCCACATGCTCCCTCCTGCTCTTCTGAGCCTGGGAGCGGTGACTGCAGAAGCATCTCCCTACATAGAACCCCAGAGCTGGGATACCCCCCAGCCTTGCCGGCCTACTCTTTCCCCATGGGACTGTCTTACTTACCAGTCACCAGATTTTGTTTATTCTACATTCAGCCAGAACTGCCCATTCTCCGCTGTGTGACCTTGGCTAATGGGCCTTAACCTTTCTGAGCCTTCTTCATGTCCCCAGCATGTTCACCAACAGTTGAGAGGACTCTGAGGTCTCGCTTGCAGACCGTCTAGCCATACCTGGTGTGTAGGATGTGCTGGGCAGCCGCAGTGTTGGTGGGTGCTGCTCTCTGTCCCTCAGGGGAGTCGCGCATGAAGAGGTTGTGTCTGTGGGGACAACTGACACTGTTGTCCTTAGGCGTGCCACCGAGTCTCAGCATGCAGCCATATCCTATGCTAGTTGATGCTAAGGGTCCCCAGAGGACTCTGTCCCTCCCCTCAGGTAGCTTACCAGTCCGGCAGGCAAGTGGTATATGACCCCAGGACAGAACAGAACATTGTATATACTGGCAGGGAGAAGAGCTGTGGGGCTGGAACCCAAGCCTGAGCTCACTGTATCCTGTGAGCACTAGAATCTGTGTCTTCTGTGGTGTATCCCCCAACGAGTAAGCTTCAAGTCCTGGATCCATCTCTCCCTGTGCCTGGTAACTGCCAGCTCTGTTCCTCTGAGCGCCAGCTGTAAAAGGGGGTGTGCCAGGCTCCAGGTACTGATGGAAGACAGCTCTTGGCCCACTGGGTTCTGCCTACAGATGTCTGCTTGGAAAGGGGTTTTCTCCTCTCTGCTGAGGACCTGTTGGGGTTCCGAGCCCGGAGAGTGGCATGACAAAAGTTGGAGGGGAGCCAGCCAGGCTGGGTGCCTGGGCGGCAGAAGGATGACACAGGTGGGCTCTGCACTGCTGCCTTGGGGGAAGACCCCAGCCCTAAGGTGCTGTCTGATTGGAGGTGGGGGCCTCTGAGACTGGGGATTCCCCTCCTGCCTGCCATCACTTACACCAATATTGACGGTTAATGCCGTGTCGCCACCGTGTTCAACACTCAGCGCGGCTAATTGTTTTGACTGGGAATCGGCAAGGCGATTAAACGCCATCGATTTTGCCCTGCGCGCTGCATCGATTTTTAAATTTCCTATTGATCCCAGCCCTAAATCTCCTTAACCAAGACCTCACCGTGGAGATGACAGCCACTGATTAGCTCTGGGGCGGGGGGGGCAGCCCCCGAGGGGTTGCCACCCCACTTCTCCCTCCCTCAAGGGACCAGGGTCCTCATCTCCCCTCTGTCCCTAGAGGTGGAGACCCAGCTAAACACCCAGACAGAAAGGACAGAATGGGGGGCTCCTGTACCCCTCTTTTTCCAGTTTGGGCTATTCTTGGTTCTCTCTGCATAGTCACACTTCTCATCTCCCCATCTTTTCTCTCTCCCTCCTTCTCTCCTCTCCATTTCTGTCTCTTTTCTCCTCCTGAACTCTATGCTTCCCTTAACTTCCCAAATCTTTATCTGATCCTAAGCCTGTCTTCCCATCTGAGGCAGCAGGGCAGCCATGACATGGAAAAGTTGTCTCCAGAAGTCCATGGCCAGCCTGGCCCCCACTTTTTTTAAAATTTCTGTATGTGTATGAATGTACTGTCTGCATGCAGGTGTGTGCACCCGTGTCGTGCAATACCGCGGAGGTCAGAAGAGGGTGTCGGATTCCCCTGGAACTGGAGTTCTCCTGGAACTGGAGTTTCAGATGGTTCTCGGCCACCATGTGGGTGCTGGGGATCGAACCCGGGTCCTCTGTAAGAGCGGTCGGTGCTCTTAACCGCTAGGCCATCTCTCCAGCCCTGGCCCCCTACTTTTGCCCCCCCTCATCCCTTCCCTTCTTGGGAGCTTGCGTAGAAAGGAGCTCATCATACATGTGTTAGGTGCCGGGCCGGGCTTACTGACTTTGTGATCTTACCCACAGGACTCTTCCTCTCCGTCATTTTGTTTGGTTTTCTGTTGGAGACGGTTACACTCTATAGCCCAGGATAGCCCTGGAACTCTCTTAAACCTCCCATCTTAGACTCCTGAGTGCTGGGATTATAAGCACGAGCCTCTGTAACCAGACATTCCGGATTTCTTTTATGTATATGTTCATGTGTATGCAGGTTCACTGTGTGTGTGTGTGTGTGTGTGTGTGTTTGTGTGTGTGCATGTGTGTGTGTGCACACACGTGCACATGTGTGTGGGGTGTGCAATTGGAAAGCAGGATTCAGCCTTACATGTCTTTCCTCAGGGGCTGTCCACATTGCTTTTTGAGATAGTCTCTCACTGGGATCTGGGGAGTGTGTGTGTTAGGCTGGGCTAGCTGACCAGCGAGCCACAGATCCTCCTGTCTCTCTGCCTCGGTGATTACAAGCACACGTTACCATGCCCACCTTTTATTTATTTTTTTTTTACATGGGTGCTGGGCATGTTTGTGTGGTGAGCACTTTACTGACTGAGCCATATCTCCAGTCCCTATTCCTGATTTTGAGGCAGAGTGTTGCTATAAAACCCAAGCTGGTTTTGAATTCACGATCTTCCTGCATTGGTCTCCCATGTGCTAAGAGTGTGCTCTCCACCATCCCTGGGCAGGCTTCTCCCCCTCACTGGGCCACAGCTCATTGTCCACTTGTTGCTATCTGCCTGATGGGAAGGTCTCCTGGAATCCTGTCCCCTTGGGAAAGTTTCCTTTTGTCCCACAGTCCCCGGGCCTTTCCCCGAATGCTACAGCAGAAGGGAAGGGTGGTCTCTGTATGGGCTTGGGAAGCCTGTTCAAGGAGCCTGCACGACTTCCAGGAAGCAGGGAGATCTGAGCTCTCCATCCAGGTCTGCCTGTCAATAAGCTGAATAGGACCCTGGCTAGCTTCAAGTCATGACCCCTTTGTCTGACCTGCAAAGGGGAGATAATGCCAGCCTTCTCCCTTCCATGCTGTAAGACTGGGAAAAGCTGTGGAAGTTAGTGCTGAGACCGTCTCCCCACCTCCTGTCCGCTCCATTCCTACACAGTGTGCAGAACTGCCCTGCCAAAGACAGCCTTGTGTCCCTGCCCTTCAATGAAGGCCCGGTTGCTTTAACCAGGTACCAGAAGCCCTGCAGGGGACAGTGCGTTCCTGTGATCTCTGAAGACTCACCGTTGTTCCCCACTCTATCACAAGGCAAAGCCTTCACTATATTCTCATTCCCCTGGCTCTGTGGCTCAGTAAAGTGTATTCACTTCCTGGATTTGCCTTGACTATTGTTTCCTCTCCGGTCTTCCCTGGCCTCCCCTAGGATTTCCCAGCACTGTCTGCCTACAGCACGGTAGCAGCTCTTTACTCTGTCTCCCCAACTTGCGTGTGGGTGCCCCAGGAGGCAGGACAGACACCTTGCTTAATCTATGTCTTGGCTCTCACACTTGGTTCAGAGACAGTTTAGGGGGCTGGAGAGATGGCTCAGCGGGTGGGAGCATCGACTGTTCTTGCAGAGGACCCGGGTTCGAGTCTCAGCACCCACATGGCGGCTAGGAACTGTCTTTAACTCCAGTTCCAGGGGAATCTGATGCCCTCTTCTGACCTCCGCGGCATTGCACGACATGCAGACAGTACACTCATACACATAAAAATAATAAATAAATTAAAAATTAAAAAGACCAAAAAGAAATTAAAAAAAGAAAACAAACAAACAAACAAACAAACCCATTATGCTGAGTGTGGTGGCACACGCCTGTAATTCCAGCATTAAGGGGCTGAGGGAGGATTGTGCGTTTCAGGTCATTGTGGACAAGGGGTAAGCTCTAGGCCAGCCTGGGCTACTGTGTCTAAAAAAGGAAGGAAAGAAGGAGAGGAAAAAAAGGAAGGAAGGAAAAAGAAGGAAACTGCAGTATTTTTTATCTAAATGAACAAACACACAAAGGTTCAAGGCAGAAATAGCATTACAGCTTCATTTTTATTTATTTTATTGTTTGCTTTTTGGAGACTGGGTGTCACTATGTAGCCCTGGCTGGCCTGGAATTCACTATGTAGACCAGATTGGCCTCAAATGCACTGAGATCCACCTGCCTCTGCCTCCCGAGTCTTGGGATTACAGTCATGGGCCACAATATCCGGCATCATTACAACTTTATAACTTATATTTTCGTCTCTCTGCTGCTCATAGGCACTGAGTAATGTGCAACCCTTTCAGATTTCTCTCTCACTGGATCCTTCCAGCAGTCATTTGAGATATAGATTACTAATTAATTTACTTATCCATTCATCAGTTCACTCAATCATTCATTACGTTCTTACCAGATTTGGTGAATCCTTTGCCAAATGCAGGCTCTGCCCTTTAAGGAGCTTCCTGAAGTAGGATGTGGTGGTACACTGTAATCCCAGCACTCAGGAGTCTGGAGTAGGACCTTTATGAGATGAAGGCCAGCCTAGTCCAGACAGGTACATAGCAAGACTATGTCTCAAAAAATCAAAACAAGGGCTGGGATGGTGGTATATGCCTGTAATCCCAGCACTCAGGAGGTATGGGCAGGTGGATTTCTGTGAGTTTGAGGCCAGCCTGCTCTACACAGTGAGTTTCAGTCCAGCTAGAATAACATGTTAC
The DNA here is from genome assembly GCA_009823505.1 of Rhizomys pruinosus. Taxonomy (NCBI): domain Eukaryota; kingdom Metazoa; phylum Chordata; class Mammalia; order Rodentia; family Spalacidae; genus Rhizomys; species Rhizomys pruinosus. The sequence goes on from VZQC01004206.1 coordinate 1,256,528, forward strand.
ATAGTGAGACCCTGTTTCAAAGAATAAGAGTCAAAACAAGGAGCAACAAGAAGAAGGCTCAGTGGGTAAAGGCACTTGAACTCACAACCTGAGTTCAATCCCTGGGACTCATCTGGTGGGAGAGAACCAGCTTCCAAAAGTTGTCTTCTGCTGGAGTGTGGTGGCACAGGCCTTTAATCCCAGCACTTGGAAGGCAGAGGCAGGCAGATCTCTATGAATTTGAAGTCAGCCTGCTCTACATAGCAAGTTGCAGGCCAGTCAGAGATACATAGGGAGACCCTGTCTCAAAAAGCCATAAAAAGTTGTCTTCTATGCCTGGTGTGGTGGTGCACGCCTTTAATCCCAGCACTTGGGAGGCAGAGGCAAGCAGATCTCTGTAAGTTCAAGGCCAGCTTGGTCTACATAGTGAGCTCCAGGCCAACTGGGACTAAAGGGAGACCCTGTCTCAAAAAGACAAAAAAAAAGTTGTCTTCTGGGGCTGGAGAGATGGCTCAGCGGTTAAGAGCACCGACTGCTCTTACAGAGGACCTGGCTCCGAATCCCAGCACCTATATGGTGGCTAAGAACCATCTTTAAACTGGGCGTGGTGGCACACACCTTTAATCCTAGCACTTGAGAGGCAGAAGTAGGCGGATCTCTGTGAGTTCAAGGCCAGCCTGGTCTACACAGGGAGTTCTAGGCCAGCTGGACTAAAAAAAAAAAAAAAAAAATCTTAAAAAAAAAAAAGTTGTGCTTGGGGACTCCCACACTAGGCGCAGCTGTTAAGGCTGAAGCTAAGAACTGCAAAAAAAAAAAAAAAAAAAAAAAGAAAGTTGTCTTCTGACTTCCACATGTGCACTGTTGTACACACACACACAAAAATTAAAAATGAAATAAAATAACAACGAAAAGCAAAAGCTTTCTACTTGATGGGAAAACAGGCTTTCGGCAAAGGTAGGCACCAGTGTGCCCATTGTGGAATGGGAACACTGAGGCTTGGGGACCAGAGATTACCATTGAAACAATAAGTGCATGGCTGGACCTGAGCCCCAGGGACCCGTGTCCATGGTTCAGGGACTTGCAGCTACTGAGGAGGAGCGGGGGGGGGTGCCCTTCTGCTCCAGGGGATCTTCACCCCTCATGAGGCTCACACCACTGCTCTGGGATACTCATTCCATCCTCTCTTTCCCTCCAGGTTCTTGGCTGGACCAGGTTGGTGGCCTGAATGTATTAGCTTTGCTGCGTCTGCCCAAGAGGTAAGGGTCATGGTTTGTAAGCTGCTTATTACTGTGGTCTAGGCTTCTTGTTCACAGAAGCTACGCTTTTCTATCCCTGTCCCTGGCCTCTTGGGGGTGGCCACCCTTTGTTGTGCTGCTTCTGGTTGGTGTGTTTCCTTTCTCTGTGCATCCTATGGCTTTCTGGCCAAACAAGTGTTTGGGGGTATTGGTGCTCATGGGCTCTGTAGGAGGGAGAAGACAGGGTAACTTGGTGGCTTGGATTACAGCCTTGGAACAAGTGTGTCTGACTACAAGAGATATGGAAAGGTTGATGCCTCGTGCTCTCGACTGTAAATGAGAACAGGGACCAGCAAGATGGCTTGGTGGATAAAGGCACTTGCTGCCAAACCTGATAACCTGAGTTTGTTCCCAGGATCCCATACGGTGGAAGGAGAGAACCAACTCCTGCGAGTTGGCCCCTGACCTCCATACCTGCACCATAGCATGTAAACCCTCCAAGAAAAATAAATGTAATTAAAAATTTTTAAATGAAATAAGAATGGGGGATGGAGAGATGGCCTAGCGGTTAAGAGCACTGACCGCTCTTGCAGAGGAACCGGATTCGATCCCCAGCACCCACATGACGGCTAAGAACTGTCTGTAATTCCAATTCCAGGAGAACTCCAGTTCCAGGGGAATCCGAGACCCTCTTCTGACCTCCGGAGCATTGCACGACACGGGTGCACAAACCTACATGCAGATAGTACATTCATACACATACAAAAAGAAAAAAAAGAAAATGAAATAAGAACAATAACAAAATCTACTTTAAATATTGGTCCTGATGACAAAGGAAGGCAGAGGAGGGACAGACAGGTTGGTCGTATGATCCAAGGTGTAGCTCAGTTTCTCCATCTGTTAAAGCAATGTATGAAGATCAAGGAAGTTCTCCTCCAAAACCGGTAGCCCCGGGAAAAGGGAGCTGGAAACACAGCAGAAAGCATTCCCCTGAACAAACGGGGTTTCTTGGAGCCCAGCAAGGCTCCCAGACTCGAGCCAGGACCCTTCAGGGGCTTAGCGCTGGGCATTTGCTTTGCTGTTGGCCTTACTCGGGTTGATGCCCCTCCTGCCCTCGCACTGGGCAGTGAACATCAGGTAAGGGTGGACAATGAGGCCTCTGGAAATGGACTCCTGTATGCTGTCACCTCTATATCAACTGGAGTAGCTGAACCCACAGACCTCAGGATTCTGGGGAGCTGACTGCCACCCTCACAGGCCTCCTGGTCAGCAGTCCTTTGCTGGGCCCAGAACTGCAAGTGGACTTCAGGAAGTAGAGGAACATTCTAGGCCAGGGTTTGCCATTCACCCAGTGTGGTCGGGGACCTTGGTGGACTGGGCAGTGGGGGAGAGGCAGCGCTTTCCCAGCTGTATGGCTGTGCTCATGTACAGAAACAACCCTGAGGTTGTTTGCCAGGCTTTCTGAGTTTTCAAAAGAAGCAGAAGGCTTGGATGTGTAGTGCAATTGGTAGAGTGCTTGGTTAGCATACGTGAAGGCCTGGGTTCAATCCCCAGTACCACATAATCCTAGCACCTCAGACATGGAGGCAGAAAGATCAGGAGTTCAAGGCCATCTTAGGCCACATGGTGAGTGTGAGGCCTGCCTGGGTTATATGAGACCCTGTCTCAAAAGAAAAACAAAACAGGGGCTGGAGAGATAGCCTAGCGGTTAAGAGCGCCGACCGCTCTTACAGAGGACGCAGGTTCGATCTCCAGCACCCACATGGCGGCTAAGAACCGTCTGAAACTCCAATTCCAGGAGAACTCTAGTTCCAGGGGAATCCGATACCCTCTTCTGACCTCCGCGACGTTGCACGACACGGGTGCACAAACTTGCATGCAGACAGTACATTCATACACATACAGAAATAAATAAAATTAATAATAAAAAAAAAATTAAAAAAAAAAAAAGAAAAACAAAACAAACTGACTTTTTTAAAAAAAATTTAATTGGCTGGCCGGGTGTGGTGGCACATGCCTTTAATCCTAGCACTTGGGAGGCAGAGGCAGGCGGATCTCTGTGAGTTCAAGGCCAGCCTGGTCTACAGAGTGAGTTCCAGGACAGCCAGAGCTACAGGGGGACCCTGTCTCAAAAAGGCCAAAAAAAAAAAATTTAATTGAAGTTGTGTGCATTTCATGCTATATTTCTTAGTCAAATTTAGTTCCATTCTCCCTTCCTTCTCCTTCCCACCCTGCCAGAGCCCATGCATTCTGTCATACATGACTTTCATCTTTTTCTTAGATATTTTTTTGGTGGGGGGGGCAAAAGCTTACTGTTTCAGTCAGATCTTTGACCCAGTCTTTTTTTGTTCTTGTTGTTCCTTCCAATTTGTATCACTTCAAAACATGCATATATGCATGCCACACATATACCAAAATTATGACGTCTGAAAATAAACTATATGCTAATTCCAAAACATGTTTAGGGATTCACATTTTGACAGTAGAGTTGTAGGCGGGTAAAGAAAAAATATGACTTTATATTCCTACATTACATAGTTGATGAGTGATTTTTTTGGGGGGGGTATATTTGAGACAGGGTCTCCCTTTAGTCCCAGCTGGCCTGAGCTCACTCTGTAGACCAGGCTGGCCTTGAACTCACAGAGATCTGCCAGCCTCTGCCTCCCAAGTGCTAGGATTAAAGGCCTGCACCACCACGCCTGGCCTAGATTTTTTAAAAAATGAAAAATCTAGCTTTTAACTGCTGACAACTTATACAAAAACTTCAAAAATCTCCTTGTAGTACAAACCACTATCCAGGCCCGAAGATGTGTAGTTTTACAGAAGTACAGACCTGGTCCTAGGAAAACACATATCTGTAGGCTGTGCTACTACAAACACCTCAGCCAATGAAGTTCATTTATAAGTTCCTCTTTTCACTGATGAGTACGTGGGTATCTTGGTTCCCTACCCCCTTCTGACAGAGTCTCACTTTGTAGCCCAGGCTGACCTCCTCTTGCTTCAGCTTCCTGAGTACTGGGATTACAGGCTTAAGCCACCATGCCTGGCTTCTAATGTGCCTTCTTCAGGGAACCAGAATCTTCCAGATCTTTCCCAGAGATCTGCACAGAGAGTCTGGGGCTAGAGGCTGGCTTTGAAGAATGCCTGGGAACTTGTGTTAAAATAAACAGAGGGCTTTAATTATGTTTCAGAGTTGGTAAAAGTAGTTCTGTCTTCAAATAGATGTCCATTAAGTATCCAAGGTTTTATGGACATATGTGAGATAGAGTTAATAACTGGTCTTTACGAGTTGGTCACCAAGGTCTGTTCTGGATACTCTTTTTTTTTTTTTATCCTGTAAAATGAGATTTGGAAAGAAATGGAGTCATACAGAGAGATGGCCATTCCTTAAAGTTACTCAGCTTGTCAATGGTAGATGCAGAATCTGAACTCAACACGACCGCCTGAATCGAAACTCTATCTCTGAAAAACCCAGCATAGTTCTTGGAATCTCTGCAAATCTGTGGCTTTGGGAGTGAATTTCATTGCCAGAACACCTAAAGTCTGATTTAACACCAACAGTGCTTAACAGCAGAGAAGGGGTCGCGGATAAGGCTGGTGTTATTCGTGGGGTCTTTGGGTAAAACCAGGGACAGTTACATAGAGATATTTGCCTGGTGGAGTTTTATTGCAAACCATCCTTGAAGACTGTTTCCAAAATACCTGAGTGGTTCAAAGACAAGTTTAAACCCTGCCCTCCAACTCCCCCAGGGAGACAGCTCAGAAAGAGGCCATATCAACTATAACAAACACAGCCCCCACCCCACTGACTTCTTTAGAGGTACACCTGGAAGGTAAGTCATTCCCCAAATGTGTCCCCGGGCCTCCTTGGTGCTCCCGAGGAGAGCTGGAGACCTAGGATGAGTAAGAACCCCCTTCCAGCTCCCGTGTGGGGGTCTGCCTCTGCCACCATAGTTTGCCAAGGCATGGCTCCCTCTTCCCTGTTCCTTCTGAATCTTTCCTGGCCTTACCTCCCCACGTCTCTCTCTCTACTTTCCATCTAAGGCACTCTGCTCTGAGCAGCTCTCCGACCTTGCGCTGCATTTTCCCCTGGCTGCGCTGCTCAGCACTGTGCCTGATTAGATAGTATATATGTCTGATTATATAGTATGTGCTTATTTTAATGCCCCCCACCCAAGCTGGATAGGGAGGGAATGTCTCTACTGCACCTGGACCCTCCCACAGTGTAAATGCTCAATTTGAGTATTTGTTGAAATGAATAAATAAATGAGCAGACACGCACACGCCAACCAAATTCATATCCGTCATTTATTCTTGCAGCAAACATCCCCCCCCCCGCCCGGGATTTCTCAACACGCTAGGCCTGGAAGGGGAGAGAAGAGGGAGAACCTTTGAGGACTCAGAAGAGTTACCAGGCTGGGGGCGCAAGTATCATCAGCTCTGGACTGGGCTCAGCAAGGTGCTGAGTCAGGAGAGATAGGTGTTAGATGACCCATGCAGGAAGGGGGGTGGGAGTTGGGGGGGTGGGGTGAGGACATATTGGGGAGTAGGTGGTAGCTGAGGGAGTGTTCCTGAAGTTAGGAGAAGCCAGTAAGTTTCAGTTCCAGTGGGAAAATGAGGGACGGCTTGGCTGGCCACAGGCTGTTGTTTACTTGGAGTCCATGAATGATGGCCTGGCCTTGGAGCCCCCATGGCCAACGGCAGCCCCTTGGGCCTGATGCCCTCTGAATGCCAAGGCAGGAGCAGAGCTCTGTTATTGTCTTTCCCTCAGCCCCTCCACCCATGCATAAGAGCATACATGAGCAGACACAGGGTCACAGAGGTGACTGAGACAGACTTACCAGGGGTGTGGCCTGGGGCTCCCACACTACTGGCATTCTGGTACAGGAGGGAGGTCCAAAGGTCTCAGAAGGAGGAGTTCAGCTGCCAAGAAAAGGCTTGCACAGGGCTGGGTCCAGTCAGCTGCCTTCTGAGCTGCACCTGCGGCAGGGCATGGGGGACAGGGAGAGGGCTGTCTTGACTTTAGGACTAGGGTGTGTGCTAGCTGGCTCCAGATGTGGCTTGGGGCAGGGTCAAAGATGTGCTTTGGGGTGGGACAACTGTCTGGGTTTGGGGGATGGGACAGCTGCTTAGCTGGTCGTGTGTGAGCTGTGCGGTGGGCTGCAGCGTTCCTTGCGGGGATGTGAAGTCCTGACACGAGGAGGGAGCTGTTATCCCAGGAGGGGACAGGAGGCAGCCAGAGACAGTGTGCTGCTTTTGTCTGTCACTGATGTTTCCCAGCTAGGTGGGTGGGGCCAGCTCTCTGTTGGAAATGTCTCTTGGCCACAGGATGGGGCTTACAGATAGGAGGGACCTTAAAAAAAAAAAAAGAGCTCAGCTCTCTTAGCAGTCTAGAACCCATGGATCCCTGGACAGTCTCACAGCAAATGAAGGTCGGTCAAGTGTTCACTGTTCTGGCATGCCTGGAGTCCCAGGAGCCCGTGGCAGGCCCTGGGCTCTGAGTTCAGATAGCTCTGAAGTTTCCCAGTGTTCCACAGTGAGAGCTAGTTGGCGGCAAGAGGGCCTCAGAGCAGTTCTAGAAGCTGTTAGCAAGGTCTGTTGAGAATTTGTCCAGCTCACCACCCCACGGGTTTCTACTCCTGGCTTTCCTGTCTCGGCCACGCTTCCCTCTGTAGCGAACACCCTGTTCCTCATTCCAATCCTTTCTAAGACTTCATCTGAGTTTCCGCTTCTCCATCCTTCCTCTGCTCTTCCTCTTCCTTTAAGCCCTGATGTTCTGTTTCCAACTCTTACGAGTGTGAGGTGTGTATAGAGGGAGTCTTAGCTTCTGTGTTCAGAGGGAGCCATGTGGGGATGAGGGATCTGGTCGGGGGAGGTGGCGGCGACAGCGGGAAGAGAAAAACGCACTTGAAGGAAAACCTAGAATGGAGGTGGCCTCCTCAGCCTGCAGCTATTAAAGAACATTCTTTTTTGTGGGGAGAGGAAGTGGCTCTTGTACTACCCGCTTCCTGCTCTCCTCTTCGAGTGCATGGTGGACAGTAGGCTCAAAGGGATCCTCATCTGACAGCGACAGAAATGGGGGGGGGCAGGAAGGAGCTCTTAAGGATCCTCATCTGACAGCGACAGAAATGGGGGGCAGGAAGGAGCTCTTAAGAACAGCTCAGAGCAAGGGAGAGGTAGCAAGGGGAGTAGAGCACTCCCTACACGGGTACCGGGGTACCTCCATGTAGGTAACAGGAGAAGGCCACTGGTTAGTGGGCATGGAGGATGAACCAAAGATGAGGGCCTAGAACCCGGAAAAAGGAGGGCACAGCCATGAGGCAGGAAGGAGGTGCTTCACACCCGAGCTCCTGCCCGGGCCTCTGAGCAGGTGTGCGGACATGGCCCAGGCCCCAGTATGGGTGTGTGGAAGTTGACACTAGCTGGCTGGTGTGTTGTAAGGAAGATGTACTGTTCCCGGCTGCCTTTACTGTCACGAGCCCAGTCTTGGCTGAGCTCTGACGTGGCTGTCCATTCTATCCTCTCCTGGTCCTGCTCCAAGGGGCCAGAGGGCAATGGGCAGGGCTTGGTCGCACCTGACAATGGCCTGTGCAGTGGGGAGACAGCTGAGTGGGGGGGGGCTTTGAATTTCACCTCCCTTCAGCCCTCTCTGTCTTGGGGTCTCTACTGCATCACCAACATCCTTCTGTCCCTGTCTGTGTGTCTGCCTGGCCTCTCTCTCCACCCCCTCTGTTTTCTCACTCTCCCTGGCTGGGTCTCCCCATCTTTCTCTGTGTCTATGTCCTCTCTGTGTGCTGCTCACTCCAAGGCTTTCCTTCCTCTGTGTCCTCATCTCTGCATCCTCTGGTCTCTCTAGTGTGCTCTATCTCCCCTTCCCCCCTCCCACCCCGTCCGCCTCTGCCTCTTGGTTTCTGTGTCTCTATCCATCCTGGGTCTCTCTGTCTTTTTCTCCATCCCTGTCTCTTCAGGTCTTGGGCTGACCATCCCTGCCTCTGTGTGTGTGTGTGTGTGTGTGTGTGTGTGTGTGTGTGTGTGGTGTGTGTGTTGCTCCCCCTCCCTTCTCCCACTTTTTTTTTTTTTCCTGTTTCTAACACCCACACTCACATCCTACCTCAGGAGTAATTGCTTTTGTCTGGGTTGGACTGGACTTGTGGTGGGGGGAGGGCGGGGGGAGCGGGTGGCGCTGGGGGGGTTGGGAGGGACGGAGGTCGCTTGGTGGAGTTGAGGTGGTGTCCACCATAGCAGAGGGTGCTGAGGAGCAGAGGTGTGCCCCACCCAAGGTGGGAGAAGGACGGACGGGAGGGGTCTGGGCCAGTCCTGGCAGGGGTCTGGGGCCTCTGGCAGGGAAAGAAGGAAGGCAAGCGAGCCCTTACACTATGTGCAGACGATGTAGCTATAGCGATAAACCTCATAGCCAGAGTCTCTGTGGCAGCCCTTGCCGCCTCTTCCCCTCCCCCATTCAGGCTTAGGGATGTGACCTCCACCTCCATCATGTACACTGAGTCACCAGGACCCAGGAGGGACACACCCAGAGCCTCCATCCCAGTCCTGGGATCTCACTCGGCCATTGACACACAGAGGATCACACAGGCTCTGAGGCTCAGGTACAGTCACCCACCCACACAGGCACAGGGTCACACCAGGGCTCAGACACAGTCCTCTGGGACACGGACATGTCACCACATGCCGATTTTCTAGAACATAAAGGAATGTGTAGTTATCACATTTTCTAGGGATAGAGGATATCCTCTCGGGGTACAATCACATCTCCTCAAGGGCCACACGGATATCTGATGACACTCGGGGTCCGGGCTACACCCACAGCTCCTGGTACTTCCCGGGACACACCCACAGGCTCCTAGTCACACAGACATGACTCAAAGGTCAAGACACTCAGGAGACAGTTCCGTAGTGCCCCCCCCCCCAGAGCTCAAGGACCTGTGTACACCTTGTGTATATGGTGACAACTCAGACTCCACAGCCCCTTCGGCCGGAACGTCCTGTCCAAAGCCTGTGAGACTTCCACCCCACACACTCAACCCAGACCCAGTAATGAAGCCAAGATAGCTTCTACCCATGGGGCCCCACAGAATGGTGCAGCCATGCCCTGTAGGTAGGAGGTAGGCTTGCCTGCGGTGCCCACTCGTCCTTATAGCCATTCACCCTTCCAACTCCAGCACCCAGGCCTTCCTTCCTTTAGGACAAGCATCTCCCCATCCTCCGACCCAGCCAGGGGCCCCGCCCACCTCCCAAGAGTCCCTCACATACCTCGAAAGGGCCCCATTTCCCCCCGAGCTGATCCCAACTGAAGGGATGCTTGTTTCTTCCTAAGGGACTGTCCCTCTATTGATCCCAGCCGCTGTACCTGCGGGTGTGACCCCCACCCCCATCTGCTTCCCGGCCCACCTGCATACTCACCCCCTCTCCTGGCTCTCCAAGTTCTCAGCCTCCCTAAACTCTCCTGCAGTAGGGGAGCATGGGGTGGGGGCCGGCACCTCAGAGGTAAGGGTAAGGGGTGTACAGGGTGGGGGCCTGGGTGCGGCTCCGGGAAAGGAAAGGAAAGCAAGCAAGGGAGAGAGAGAGGCAGAGGCAGGCAGCCAGCCAGCCGGCTTTATATCCCTGCCGTATTGATCCACCATGTCACAGCCTGGTCGGTCGATAGCCAGCGAGAAAGAGAGGGAGAGAAGGGAGGGGAGGTTTGGGGGAGGGCAACTGGGACCCCTTAGTCCTAGGAGCATCTGGGGCCTCCTGGACAGGCCGCGGGGGCACATTTGAGTGCCCCCCCAAAGAGGCCTGTCCTGTTCTCCCCCTCTTCCCCTTGGCTGCGGCCCTTTCTCCTGAGAGCCCCCTCAGCCTTGGTGGAGGAATTTCGACACAAGATTTCCTCCATTTCCCTGTCTCCCAGGGTCTCTTCAGTCCCTGGGCAAAGTGGCCCTGGGTCCTGTTTATCAGCTTCTTTATCAGTCAGGCTGAGCAGGTGGGAGGCCCGAGGCGGCGTCTTGTTGGCACCGGGCAGGCCAGGTAGTGGCCTGTGTCACTTTTGCTGGGTGACAGCGAGCAGGAAAGAACCTTCTCTGAAAGCCCTGTTCCCCAGCCATGGTGGCCAGCCACTTGGGAACACCCTGGCTGTTCCTGTTCCTGTCCTTTCTCAGTGAATTTCTTACCATAGTTGAACCAGGACTGTGTCAGAGACATTGCACTGAAGGGCTCTTTCTTCTGGTCCCTCATCCTCCCGACAGGCCCGAGAGGAGGTAAAACTCAACCTCTCGTCCTCCTCAGCCTCCTCCTTCCTCTTTCCACAGCCTTCAGTCACCTGCCCCTTCCATGCCCTGCAGCCTGGACCTAGAAGGAAAAAGAAAGAAGGTGTGTCCCCTGGCTAGGCCGAGGAGATGGGCCCAACCGGCAGTTCTGGGAACCTAAGGCTGCTCCTGTCTCCTGCATTCTTCCTCTGGCCTTGTTTCCTGTCTCTGGGCCTCAGTTTCCCCATAACCTCCATCAAACCCTGCCTCAGCTCCGTGATCCTGAGGGATTGGTACAAAAGTGCCCTTGGCAGGGGGTAGCCAGGGCCAGGAGGGTGCCCGCTTCCCTCCCCTCAGTCAAGACTGTGGGTCCCAGATGCTCCCCCCAAAGCCCCGAATTCCCCAGAGCTCTTGTCCTTTGTTTTCCCAGATCCTCCTCCTCTCCCAGCCTGGAGAGGTTGAGGAATCACCTTAGCGTTGACCTGAGGGGGCGGGCAGAGGAGGGGCAGGCAGCACGCACCCTGCCTTCTGCCCATGGCGGCCCACAGCTCCTCTCCTGCTTCCCCGGCTACCAGCCCCCCCCCCAACAGTGATGGTCTGCTGTTCCCTTTGTTAGGAAGGGGGAGGGGGAAGAGATGAGCTGAGGGGACGTGGCCTGACCCCCGACCTCTCCCCCTCCCTCCTCCCATCTGGATCCCCAGGGGCTCAGAGCCCCCTTGACGGACAGTTCTGACCATCAGCCAAATGGCTCTACAAGGAAGCCAGGGGCCAGGTAGGGGGGAAGGGAAGGAGGTCTGGCCAGGGCCCTGAGCCCACCACAGCGTGGGTGTGGGGTACTGCATGGATGGAAGTCTTACGAGGGGTGGCAGAAGGAGATGGCACACTTGGGGTCAGACCCCAGGGAGAGCCTGATTGAACTGAGGTGGGGGCTATAGATATAAAGTGGGGTTCATCCCACAGCCAACAGCCCTGGAAGCCCATGGGTAGAGCCTGGCCTGGGCAGATGCCCCCACCCCACCCCCACCCAGCCTGCGGCATTGGAAGTGAATCGAGTTTAAAAAAAAAAAATTAAAAGAAAAAAAAAACCAGGAGCAGAAGAAGCTAGGGGAAAAATATATAAGAAAAAATATAATAAGAACTAAGCGGTGGCTGCAGGAGAAAGAAAGGGCAGGAGGCGGGGAGGGGGGCGCAGGGGGGAGGGCGGCTCAGGCCCTGGTCGCTGCAGAGGCCGGGCCGCCGGCCTCTGTGCTGAGCCCTCCGCGTCCCCCCTGCCGGCCCCCTCCAGCCCCGATCGATCCAGTTTCTTGGCAATAAAGCATTTTTATTGTCAGCTGCCCTGAATGGCAAATGTGAGCCTGGTCCTGCTCCCCCACAACCCGTTTCCTCACCACCCCTCCTCCAACCCACCATCACCCCTCCCCTGCCATCCCCCCACCAAAGAATCAGTATTGTCCATCACCAGGACCCCCTCCTCTTCCTCGTCATCCGTGTCAGCGGGGCCCTAGCACATACTCACCAGTACACCAAGCCTCCACCCCCACCTAGACACTGGCTCCCTTCCCTAACCCCAAACCCATTGGGGAACAGAAACGTGGGCTCAGTAAGTGGTTTTGGGGGGCACTGGACAAGCAGGAGCATGGTAGGGTGGATGATGGATGCTGTTCATAGGTTGAGGGAGGTGTTGGCTGAACACAGGGACAAGAACAGGTGGGTGTCAGCAGTGTAGGTACCTGAGGGGACAGGCAGGCCCCACCCCTTGGCCCTTTCCATACCTCCCAGGTCCCACGGCTTTGCCACACTGAACTTGGCCACTTCCTCTGAGAAGCTGGTAGCCGGAGAGAGAAAGACAGGCTGTAAGTTGGCACCGCTCTCTGTGTGCACATGTCTGAGCTGGCTCTATCCAGTCCTGGGGACAATGCCACATGCCCTCTGGACTATTGGTGTGAGGGGCAGGGACCAGGGTGTTGAGGAAGCAGTTTGCCAGGCCTGCAGCCCCACCTCAGGTGGACGGCTTGCTCTCCCTCCCTCCCTCTCTTTTCCTCGCCTTTTCCTTTGTCTCTCCTCTGTCTCGGCCTCTCTTTCTTTCTACCTCTTTCTCTGACTCTACTTTATTGCAACCTTTCCCCACCAGGGATTTAAAAACCTCCATGTTTTAGCTTCCAACAACCCTCGTTCTTTTTTCTTTTTACTTCTCTTTTTTTTCCACCCGGCTATAAGCCTTTCTTTCTGAGCTTGTGCCATGTATTCCAGCTCCCCCCGCCCCAACCTCTCTCCTCACACCCCTCTCCACAACCATAAAGATAAACAGAGACCAAAGGCTTCGGAACTTCAGAAGGAGAAGGGTCAGAAGCTTCTCCCCCCCCCCCATTCTCCGAGTGTGAGTTCGTGCATGCCAACTTAGGAAGAGCCAGAGACCCGAGGGGCATGTCCTTGTGTCTGCCACAGTCCTGGAGAACAGCTTTGTGAGGCTCCATGCTCTCTCCTCTGAGTCCTGGTCTCCTCGTTGCTCCCAAAGATGGTAGCTGCCGCACTCTTCTGTTCCTTTAAGATCCTAGTTTTTGTTTTGCTCCTAAGGAGAGACAACTCGAATAGGACCTTCACTCTGAGGAATATGGTCACTCGAATAGGACCTTCACTCTGAGGAATATGGTCACCCCATGGTCATCCCAGGGGTCCTTAAGTCTCGAAGACGCAGGCCTGTGTGCTCACCTTCTCTTCATGACTTGGGCTAAGAATTGAAGGAGGAGTTAACCTAGGATGCCAGGATTGTTCCTCCTGGCTGGACAGACAGGACCGAAGTAAAACCCTGTTTCAAAACTCCCGGCACTCAGGAGGCAGAAGCAGACAGATCTCTGTGAGTTCAAGGCCAGCCTGGTCTACATAGTGAGTTCCAGGCCAGCTGGGGCTACAGGGAGACCCTGTCTAAAAAAAGACAAACACATACACACACACCTGCTGGTGATATAGCTCAGTGGATAGAGTGCTTGCCTAACATGCACAAAAACGTGAATTCGAAGAGCCGGGCGTGGTGGTGCATGCCTTTAATCCTAGCACTCGGGAGGCAAAGGCTGGCGGATATCTGTGAGTTCAAGGCCAGCCTGGTCTACAGAGTGAGTTCCAGGACAGTTGGGGCTACAAGGAAACCCTGTCTTGAAAAGACAAAACAAACAAACCAATCAACAAACAAATAACATGAATTTGATCCCAAGCATTTGCAAAAATCTGTGTGTGGTGAGACACTTGTAATATTAGCCCTCGGGACGTGGAGGCAGGACGATCAGATGTGCACAGTCATCCTTGGCTATAAGGAGTTCCCAGCCAGCCTGGGCCGCATGAGGTCCTATCTCAGAAACAAATCAATACATATACACAAACACGTGCACACACATGCAGCATGAATACACATACAAGTAAATAAGTAAAGTGAAAACAAAGGGCCTCATGGGCCAGGGACCGTGGCATCTTGTGGGAAACACTCAAGATCTGTCTGTGGAGTTAGGGATGAAGGGAAGAAGAGCCTGTCATCTGACTGGCAGAGGGTGAGGAGAGATGGAGAGGAAGGTGCCCTGGAATGGAGCACAGAGCGTGGCTGCGGTGGGACTCGGACATCTTGAATTCATCTCGGGATTGAGTTGAGGAGAGGATGACAGATGGAGGCACTTGGGAAGAGGATTCTTTGCCCAAGACTCAGTGACCCAACCAGTCACCCCTGCTCCACCCCTACAGATGTCTTCTTTAGCGAAATTCACTTCCTTTCTGACTTTGGCTTCACAGCTTGTTGGTTGTAAAGAGCAGGGAGGCACCTTGCTTTAGAGAGGTCTGGCTGACCATAGAGATGAGACCATGGGGTTAAAAAAAGATTATGTATAAGCAAGGTATGGCAGTACACACCTGTAATCCCAGAACTTGGGAGAAAGAGGCAGTAGAATCGGGAGTTCAAGATCATTCTGGGCTACATGCTAAGTTCTAGGCCAAACTGGGGTACGTGAGACTCCAAACCAAGCAAGCAAGCAAGCAAGCAAGCAAGCAAGCAAGCAATGTGTATAGACATTCATACTTACCCTGTCACAGACCGTTTATGGCTCAGACCATTCTGTTCTCTTTCTAGTACTAGGGGTTGAACTCGGAGCCTCTGCAGTGCTTTTGTTAAGTGTTCTGCCACTGAGATACACTGTCTCCTCCTTTTAAAAGACCTATTCATTTATGCTATTTTATGGGTATGAGTGTTTGTTTATCCATCATGATATGTAGGTGCCCAGGGAGCCCAGAACAGGGTGTCAGATCTTCCAGAACTGGAGGTATAGATGGTTGTGAGCCACCATGTGGGTGCTGGGAATCCAACCCAGGTCCTCTGCAAGAGCATCAAGTGTTCTTAACCTGTGAGCCATCTCTCCAGCCCCTTAGTTCCTTTTTTAGGTTTTAATTTTTTTTTGACACAGGCTCTCCCTAAGTTACTCAGGTTGGCCTCAAACCTTGCCACCCTCCTGTGTCAGCCTGCCAAGCAGCTCAGATTACAGGCGTGTGCCCCTTTTGCCCAGCTCATCTCAGACAGTTCGTTCTTGGTGTTTTGTATTTCTGAGGTCTTGAATTTACCATGTAGCTGAGGCTTGGCTGACCATGAACTCCTGATCTTCCTTCCTCAGCCTCCTGAGTGCTGTGTTTACAAATGTATGCACAGCATCAGGTCCAGCTCAGGTTTGAGTTTTGAACCACCTTCAGATGAAACCTTTCCAGTCAGTAGAGGAAAGATCCCCCAGGGCCATGTGTGGAAGGCTGGAACAGAAGAGAGAGGTCCGGGTATAGAAAGAAGCTGGAAGGAGTGTGGGATTCTGGGAGAGGCCTGGGAAAGAGAGGAAGGCTCTGAGGTGCAGGCTGGAGAAAGGGGCAGAGAGGGAGAAGCCTTCTCTTGCAGCAATCATTTTCCCATTTCCCCGGCTTTCTGAGGACCTTTCCCTGGGCAGGGGCTGTTATTACATTGAGGGACCTCCTGCTTCACGTCTTTGTAGCAGATTTGGAGGTCCTGTGCTGACAAGATGGCTCAGCTATAGAGGCATTTATCCCCAAGTCTGATGATCTAAATTCAATACTAGGGACCTACATGGTAGAAGGAGAGAACTGACTCCTACAGATTGTCCTCTGACCATCACACTCACACTATGGAGTGCACAAAGGCACACACACACACACACACACACACGTTTTTTGAGGCAGGGTCTCACTACACAGACCTGATTGGCCTGGAACTCACTATGGAGACCAGGCTGGCCACATACTCGTAGACATCTGCCTGCCTCTGTTTCCATAGTTGGTGGGATTAAAGGTGCCACCACACCCAACTGCTAAATAAAAAATACCCCTGTAATTCCAGCGCTCTAGAGTCTGGGGCAACCTACAAACAAAGGCCTCAACAAGCAAAAGCAAAGGTTTGGAGATGAGAAGGGACAGGGGCTTGGGCTGCAGGAAGACAAAGCCAGCCATCCTGGACAGAGCAATCAGGACTGGGGGTGGGGTGGGGAGTAAGAGGAAGTGGTAGAAGTTGGCAGGGCCCCTGCTCTCTCTCTCTATTTTTTTGTTTTTTGGAGGGGGGAGGAAATGGCTTTTTGAGACAGGGTCTCATGTAGCCTAAAGCTACCCTTGAAATCACTATGTAGCCACGGAAAATGTCAACAGCATGGACCTCCTGCCTCCTCCGCCTGGTTTAGAATGAATCTCAAAGCTGTCTGTGGTGGGCAGCCTTCCCTGAAGCTTTTCAGGAGGGCTGTTAGGACCCTGGACAGCAGCCTCGGCATCAGAGTGCTTTAGCGGTGGGGCGCACCCTACTGAACACAGGCTTATATTGTTCTTTTCTGGGCAGCGACCTGGGAGACGGGATGGGAGGTGGATAATGCGCCTCTGCCCCTTTCTACAGGAAGTGCACAGTTGCTGGGTGAGACATAAATGCATCACTGGGGGGGGTGTCAAATGCTCACAGCACCCAAAAGCCCCCCACATGTATGTCCTCCTAACATACCCCCCCCGCTTCCTTGCTAGAGAAACTGAGGTTCTTACCTTTGGGACAACAATTTCTTTGCTTTTCTTCTGAATGTTATTATTAATATATATTTATATTTTATTAAATATATTTTATCTTTTTTTTTTTTTTTTTTGTATTTTTGAGACGGGTCTCCCTTTTAGTCCCAGCTGGCCTGGAGCTCGCTCTGTAGATCAGGCTGGCCTTTGAACTCACAGAGATCCATCTGCCTCTGCTCCCAAGTGCTGGGATTAAAGGTATGAGCCACCACTCCCGGATATTTAATATATTTTTTCAAAAACTTGAATTGAGTTCTGACTCTGTTGCTCACCCTGATCTCTAACTCCTGGAGTCATGTGACCCTCCCACCTCAGTTTCCCCAGTTGCTGGGATTACAGATAGGTACCACCATACTCGGCCCCCAGTCTCAACCTTTAATGTCAGGGCTGGAGAGATGGTTCAGTGGTTAAGAGCATTTGCCTGGAACCATCAGGACCTGTCAGATCCCACAGTCCACAGAACAAGGCAACCGTGGTCTCATGCATGCCTATAACCCCAGTGCTGTAGGGGGCAGAGACAGGATGATGGCTGAGACTTACTGGCTGCCAGCAAGCTCCAGGTCCAGGGAAAGACCATGGCAGGAGGACACCTAACATCCTTCTCTGGCCCCACACATGTGCACAGGCCTGCACATCTGCACACGCGTGCACGCGCACGCGCACGCACACACAACACTTCATTATGTTGCAAACACCTTTTTAGAGCATAAGGAAAGTGCATCTTCTATTGGAAATGAATGAAATTCCTGTCGAGTCCATGTTACCAGCCACATTTCCCACTTGAAGAGCTGGGGGCTCAGAGAGGTAAATCGCAAACGAGGTGTACGGCAAATGAGTAGGGGAACCCATTTCAAAGTCTTCATCTGCATAAACCTGAATCAGTCATTATGCCCCACTGCATGAATCGCTGTAGTCCTCGTTGAACACTTAGTCCTGGAGCCTTGGTAATATGCAGGCTCAGCCCACGGGGTTCTCACTCTGCAGGAATGAACGAAGCCCAGCGCTGTCTTCGAGATGCCCACAGTCTTTGGGGGACTGCCCCCCTGGGAAGCAGCTCCAGCCAAGGAAACTTGCACCGAAGGCCGGCATGCTGCCTGGAGCTGTGGGGAGACCGGGGACTTTACTTTTTTCAGACGTGGTCTCCCTGTGTAGCCGGGTGGGCCTGGAGCTTCATGTGGTCTCTTAATCTACCATCCTCCGTGAAACCAACAACCTGCCCACCCATGCCCCTCTTCTTGCTCCGGGTCCATTTAACTTGGGGGTCGCTAACTATGAACTTTATCAGACATCTCAAAATCTTCCTGCCTCTGCCTTTCTGGTGCTAGCTTTTTTTTTTTTTTTTAGATAAAACTAACACTTTTATTAAATCACTTAATTACATAAAAGCAACTTGGAGGGGCTGGAGAGAAAGCCTACGGTTAAGAGCACGACTGCTCTTCAGAGGACCCGGGCTTCGATCCCAGCCCGCACATGGCGGCTGAGAACCGTCTGTAATCCAATTCCAGAACTCCAGTTCCAGGGGAATCCGACACCCTCTTCTGACTCCCAGGCATGCACAACACGGTGCACAAACCTACATGCAGAGAGTACATTCATACACATAAAAAAAGAAAAAAGCAACTTGGGAAACAGAACTCTCAACTCAAGGGCTAAGACAGGCCAGTAAGGGAATATGGAATGAAAGGCCAAAGGCCAGTTAAGCTGAGGAGTGAGGGTCAGGGAAGAGGGTGCTTCAAACCTGGTGCTAGTTTTATAGGTGTGTGTCACCGGGCATGGGCATGTCTAAACTACTAATTGGGTTCCTCGTGGGGTGGGGGAAGGCTTCCATAGAGAGATTTAGGTAAAACCTGTGTAGCTGGCCAGGAAGGTAGGAGGAATGGGGCACTTAAGGGACACATTGAGAGAGAGAGAGAGAGAGAAGAGAGAGAGAGAGAGAGAGAGGAGAGAGAGAAAGGTATGGTTGTATGCACGTGCTACAGGGGATGGAGGTCAAAGGACTTGTACCAGGGCCTCAGTCTTCACTTTGTTGTCGCTACTGCATTTGTGCCAGGCAAGCTACTTTCCAGTTTCTGAGGATTTGCAGGTCTCCACCCCCCCATCTCACCTGTAGGAGTGCCAGGGTGACATGCACACGCCCCTGTGCCAATCTTTATGTGAGTTCTAGGGGTCTGAACTCCGGTCTTCACATTTGTATGGGAAGTGCTTTACTCATTGAGCCCTCTCTCCAGTCTTTTGGCCATGGGAGCCTGAAGGTGTTTATTCTTTTTTTCTTTTTGGTGTTTTTGAGACACCTGGAACTTGCTTTGTAAACACAGGCTGGCCTTGAACTCACAAGAGAATCTGCCTGCCTCTGCCTCTCGAACGCTGGCATTAAAAACATGCACACACATAGACCGCACGCGGGTACTTATTCTTTCAGCAGTATAATTCAGGTGCCCACTGTGTGCCTGGCACTGTGGACATTCCCACTGGGAGTAATACAGACAGTGAAACCTGCTTTCAGAAGGCTTACAGTTAGACAGGGAAAGAGACAACAAAATGACTCCAGATAGTAAAGAATCCAGAGTTCTGTGAAGAAAACCAAACTAGCCAGGCGTGGTGGCGCACGCCTTTAATCCTAGCACTCGGGAGGCAGAAGCAGGCAGATCTTTGTGAGTTCAAGGCCAGCCTGGTCTACAGAGTGAGTTCCAGGTCAGCTGGGGCTACAGGGAGACCCTGTCTCGAAAAGACCAAAAAAAAAAAAAGAAAAAACCAAAACAGCACGAAGTGGGATGTGGCGAAAGGAAGAGGCGGCTTCAGAGCTGAGTCCTGGCGTGAGGAGACCGGGAAGAGGCAGGCAGTATTGAAGGGACCCCCAGGGGAAAGGCCCAAGATGGAAATGAACTTTGGTTCTTTCCGTGTGTCTGGACTATAGTAGGAAGCAAGCAGGTCCTGCAGGGCCCCACAGACCATGGCGAGGTGGCTGGGCTTTCCCCGGGGAATGAACGCAGGGAGTCTAGAAGGCTCTGCAGGAAAGGACTTGGATTTCAGCCTTTGGACAGCTCCCCAGACAGCTCCCCGGACTGGGGAGACCTTGGCAGCCTTTGGAGTTGGTGTTTTGTGGTAGGAACTCCCTGCTGGAGCAGAGAAGGGGGCGCCCGTGGGCTGTGCCAAGTCTGAGTGTCGTGGGAAGTGCCTAGGCTCCTGGCATGGATCCTCTTCCAGGGAAGGCCAGGTGCCTGCTTCCTGGGAGACTGGGGTGCCTCCATGGGTACCCGGAACTCCCCCTGGGTGACCTGTAGTCTGGGAGAGATATGTACAGGCTGAGCAGGTGGCTCTCTGTGAGTTCCAGGCCAGCCTAGTCTACATAGTGAGTTCCAGGCCAGCCAGGGCTAATTAGTGAGACCTGGCCTCAAAAACAAAAAAAACAAAAATCAGGCAGAGAAAACGGAGGAAGATTATGTGTTTGGCTTTAGATTTCCACAGACCTCACACGCTCATGTAACACAGAGCATTACTTACACACATATGCATGCACAAATGAGCCAGGCATGGTGGCTCAAACCTGTAATCCCAGCCCTCAGGTGTCTGAGGCAGGAGAATTACCATGAGTTCAAGGCTAGTCTTGGACTATAGAATGAGACCCGTGTCAGAAGAAGGAAGAGGAGGAGAAGGAGGAGGAGAGAGGTGACCAGCTCAGCGTGAGCCCATCTTCTATTTAGAGATGGGGAACCAAGCATAGGGACCTGGCTCAGAGTCGCCACACTGTTGGTGTCAGAGCAGGGACCTAAGCTGATCTCTGATCTTCTTTGAACCACATCACAAAGCTTCACTTTTTACTTGAGGTGACCCGGAAATTCTGGTGGGTTTGGAAACGGTAGCTGAGTATGCAGAGGAGTGTATCCGTGTGAATTCATGAGGGTGTGCTGATCTCTGCTCTGTCCACCATGCTGTGCTACCTTAACATGCCTGCTCCCTGTCTTCCTTCACATGTGTCCCTCTTCCCACTGTCCGTCAAAGATAACCCCAGCACCTGCCTGTCTCCCTGGGGACTCTGCTTTGAGTTTGAGTTCTGATACTCATCTTCATCCCTATGTCCTCATCCTCCTATGCCCAGTCCACTGCCCCAGCCTTCCCACTGGCCACCTTGCTGCTGATTCAGTCCACCAGACTGTCCCCAAATCAGATCCAGAGACATCTCATCCCTCAGAATCTCTTTCTCAGAAAACTTCCATCAGTGCAAATCTCAGCACTCAGACAGGAGGATCAAAAGCTCAAGCCAGCCTGGGCTACATGGTGACAGCCTATCTCAGAAGAAGGAGAAGGAGGAGAAGGAGGAGGAAGAAGAAAGAGGAAAGAGAAGGAGGAAGAGGAGGAAGATGAAAGAAGGGAAGGAGAAGGAGGGGAGGGAAGAAGAGGAGGAGAAGGAGGAAGGAGGAGGACGAGGAGGATGACATGTGTGTGTGGGGGGGGGGACCTTCCATCTACATCAAAGGGTTCAGCTCTCTTACTACTCCAGCCTTCCCTGTGAGCTTAGCTCCCTGTTGTGGGTGCCTGAGATTCATTCGTGACCGCGCCACCTCCCCACCTTCCGTCCCCAGCGACTTGCCAAATCTCGGCTTTGCTGCTGGCGAACTGCCTCCAGAGACGCATGCTTCCTTCCTCCTCTACGGCCATGGCCGGCCGGGTCCCGCTGGCCACCCCAGGTTCCTCCAAGCTGCTCACGACATGGCCTTTCAGTGTGGCCTCCGTAGCCCCCAAACGCGCTCATTAAAATGCTCACGGAGGGCTGGGGAGATCGCTCAGCTGGCAACATGAGACAGCACAAGAAGAAGGATTGCAGTTCAGTCTCCAGCATGAATGCGAAAAACTCCAGGGCTGGGGAGGTGGGGACAGGTGGATGCCTGAGGCCTGCTGCGGGTCACTCAGTCTGGCCAAATCAGCACTCAGGTACCAGTGGGAGATCCTGTCTCAAAAAAGGTGAGCAGCTCCTGAGTAGCGACACTGACACACACACACACACACACACACACACACACACGCACACACACACACACAGAATTGTGCCACGCCCCACTTAAAACCCACTGTTCTTGGATTATTATTACTATTAATTATTATTATTATTATTATTGATATTTTGAGACAGGGTCTTCCTGTAGCTACAGCTACAAGATGGCCTTGAGCTCACAGATATCTTCCTGCCTCTGCCTTCGCGAGTACTGGGATTAAAGGCATGTTTTATGCCCGGCTCTTGAATTAATTTTCAAGCTTTTTTATTTTTTCTTCTACATTTTGTGGCACTCAGATTGGAAACTAGATCCTTGTTCCTCCTACATCTGAGCCATGCCATTAGCTCCTCACTGCGGGATTCTAGGCAGGTGCTCTACCACTGAGCCACACCCCCAGCCTCTCACTGAGGGATTCTAGGCAGGTGCTTTACCAGTGAGCCACACCCCAACCTCTCACTGGGGGATTCTAGGCAGGTGCTCTACTACTGATACACACCCCAGCCCCTCACTGGGGGATTCTAGGCAGGTGCTCTACTACTGAGATACACCCCAACCTCTCACTGGGGGATTCTAGGTAAGTGTTCTACCACTGAGCCACACCCCATCCTCTCACTGGGAGATTCTAGGTAGGTGCTTTACCACTGAGCCACACCCCAGCCTCTCACTGAGGGATTCTAGGCAGGTGCTCTACCACTGAGCCACACCCCCAACCCCTCACTGGGGGATTATTTATTTATTTTTTTGTCTTTTTGAGACAGGGTCTCTTTGTAGTCCCAGCTAATCCTAGAACTCACTCTGTAGACCAGGCTGGCCTTGAACTCACAAAGATCCACCTGTCTCTGCCTCCCAAGTGCTAGGATTAAAGGCAGGAGCCACCATGCCTGGCATGGATTCTAAGCAGGTACTCTACCACTGAGCCATACCCCAGCCTCTCACTAGGGGATTCTAGGCAGAGGTTCTACCACTGAGCCACATCTCCAACCTCTAAAACTATGGCCATGGTCAGGCTCTAGCTTCTCACTGTAGTCTCCTTGCTCACAGTACTCCATCTGTACAGGGCTCCTCACTGTAGTCTCCTTGCTCACAGTACTCCATCTGTACAGAGCTCCTCACTGTAGTCTCCTTGCTCACAGTACTCCATCTGTACAGGGCTCCTCACTGTAGTCGTCCTTTCTCACAGTACTCCATCTGTACAGGGCTCCTCACTGTAGTCGTCCTTTCTCACAGTACTCCATCTGTACAGAGCTCCTCACTGTAGTCTCCTTGCTCACAGTACTCCACCTGTACAGGGCTCCTCACTGTAGTTCGTCCTTTACTCACAGTACTCCATCTGTTTACAGGGTTCCTCACTGTAGTCTCCTTGCGCACAGTACTCCATCTGTACAGGGCGCCTCACTGTATCCCTTCCTTGCTCACAGTACTCCATCTGTACAGGGCTCCTCACTGTAGTCTTCCTTTCTCAGAGTACTCCATCTGTACAGAGATACAGAAGATAGTGAGTACCCATCCATGCAGAGATACAGGGATACAGAAGATAGTGAGTACTCCATCTGTACAGAGTTCCTCACTGTAGTCTTCCTTTATCACAGTACTTCATCTGTACAGGGCTCCTCAGTGTAGTCTCCTTCCTCACAGTACTCCACCTGTACAGGGCTCCTCACTGTAGTCTTCTTTTCTCACAGTACTCCATCTTTACAGGGTTCCTCACTGTAGTCTTCTTTTCTCACAGTACTCCATCTTTACAGGGTTCCTCACTGTAGTCTTCTTTTCTCACAGTACTCCATCTTTACAGGGTTCCTCACTGTAGTCTTCTTTTCTCACAGTACTCCATCTGTAAAGGGCTCCTCACTGTAGTCTCCTTGATCACAGTACTCTCTCCACCTGTAATCAGGGCTCCTCAATTCCTCACTGTAGTCGCCTTGCTCACAGTACTTAACTCCAACTGGACAGGGCTCCTCACTGTAGTCTCCTTTGTCACAGTACTCCATCTGTACAGGGCTCCTCACTGTAGTCTCCTTCCTCACAGTACTCCATCTGTACAGGGCTCCTCACTGTAGTCTCCTTGCTCACAGTACTCCATCTGTACAGGGCTCCTCACTGTAGTCTTCTTCCTCACAGTACTCCATCTGTACAGAGATACAGAAGATAGTGAGTACTCCATCTGTACAGAGTTCCTCACTGTAGTCTTCCTTTATCACAGTACTTCATCTGTACAGGGCTCCTCATTGTAGTCTTCCTTTCTCACATTACTCCATCTGTACAGGGCTCGTCACTGTAGTCTCCTTGCTCACAGTACCCCCTATGCAGAGCTCCGCACTGTAGTCTTCTTCCTCACAATACTCCATCTGTACAGGGCTCCTACTGTAGTCTCCTTTCTCACAGTAATCCATCGTACAGGCCAATCACTGTAGTCCTTCCTTTCCTCACTTGACTCCCATCTGTAAAGGGCTCCTCACTGTAGTCGTCCTTGCTCACAGTACTCCACCTGTACAGGGCTCCTCACTGTAGTCTTCTTTCTCACAGTACTCCACCTGTACAGGGCTCCTCACTGTAGTCTTCCTTTCTCACAGTACTCCATCTGTACAGGGCTCCTCACTGTAGTCTTCCTTTCTCACAGTACTCCATCTGTACAGGGCTCCTCACTGTAGTCTCCTTGCTCACAGTACTCCATCTGTACAGGGCTCCTCACTGTAGTCTTCTTCCTCACAGTACTCCATCTGTACAGGGCTCCTCACTGTAGTCTCCTTGCTCACAGTACTCCATCTGTACAGGGCTCCTCACTGTAGTCTCCTTGCTCACAGTACTCCACCTGTACAGGGCTCCTCACTGTAGTCTCCTTGCTCACAGTACTCCATCTGTACAGGGCTCCTCACTGTAGTCTCCTTGCTCACAGTACTCCATCTGTACAGGGCTCCTCACTGTAGTCTCCTTGCTCACAGTACTCCATCTGTACAGGGCTCCTCACTGTAGTCTTCTTCCTCACAGTACTCCATCTGTACAGGGCTCCTCACTGTAGTCTCCTTTCTCACAGTACTCCATCTGTACAGAGATACAGAAGATAGTGAGTACCCATCCATGCAGAGATACAGGGATACAGAAGATAGTGAGTACTCCATCTGTACAGAGTTCCTCACTGTAGTCTTCCTTTTTCACAGTACTCCATCTGTACGGGGCTCCTCACTGTAGTCTCCCTTTCTCACAGTACTCCACCTGTACAAGGCTCCTCACTGTAGTCTCCTTGCTCACAGTACTCCACCTGTACAGGGCTCCTCACTGTACTCTCCTTCCTCACAGTACTCCACCTGTAACAGGCTCTTCACTGTAGTCTTCTTCCTCACAGTAATCCATCTGTACAGAGCTCCTCACTTTAGTCTCCTTTCTCACAGTACTCCAGCTGTACAGAGCTACTCACTGTAACTTCCTTTCACTCACAGGCCTTCCACCTGTACAGAGCTCCCACTGTAATCTCCGCTTTCTCACATACTACGACTCCCACTGTAACAGGGCCTCCTCACTGTAGTCTTTGTTTCCTTGCTCACAGTACTCCACCTGTACAAGGCTCCTCACTGTAGTCTTCCTTTTTCACAGTACTCCATCTGTACAAGGCTCCTCACTGTAGTCTCCTTCCTCACAGTACTCCACCTGTAAAGTGCTCCTCACTGTGTAAGTCCTCCTTGCTCACGAGACTCATCGGGTACAGGGCTCCTCACTGTAGTCTCCCTTTCTCACAGTACTCCATCTGTTCAGGGCTCCTCACTGTAGTCCCCTCCTTGCTCACAGTACTCTACCTGTACAGGGCTCCTCACTGTAGTCCCCTTGCTCACAGTACTCCACCTGTACAGGGCTCCTACTGTAGTCTCCTTGCAAAGTACACTCCACCTGTACAAGGCTCCTCACTGTAGTCTCCTTTCTCACAGTACTCCATCTGTACAGGGCTCCTCACTGTAGTCGTCATTGCTCACAGTACTCCACCTGTACAGGGCTCCTCACTGTAGTCTCCTTGCTCACAGTACTCCATCTGTACAGGGCTCCTACTCTAGTCTTCCTTTCTCACAGTACTCCATCTGTACAGGGCTCCTCAATGTAGTCTCCCTTGCTTTGCTCACAGTACTCCATTGGTACAGGGCTCCTCACTGTAGTCTTCATTTCTCACAGTACTCCATCTGTACAGAGATACAGAAGATAGTGAGTACTCCATCTGTACAGAGTTCCTCACTGTAGTCTTCCTTTTTCACAGTACTCCATCTGTACATGGCTCCTCACTGTAGTCTCCCTGCTCACAGTACTCCACCTGGACAGGGCTCCTCAACTGTAGTCTCCTTCCTCACAGTACTCCACCTGTACAGGGCTCCTCACTGTAGTCTTCTTCCTCACAGTACTCCATCTGTACAGAGCTCCTCACTGTAGTCTCCTTGCTCACAGTACTCCATCTGTACAGGGCTACTCACTGTAGACTTCCTTTCTCACAGTGCTCCACCTGTACAGAGCTCCTCACTCTAGTCTCCTTGCTCACAGTAATCCATCTGTACAGGGCTCCTAACTGTAGTCTTTTCTTTTCCGCTCAACAGTCTCCACCACCTGAGTACAAGGCTCGTCAACACTGTAGTGCCTTCTGCCGGTGGCGACGGAGTACTCCATCTGTACAGGGCTCCTCACTGTAGTCTTCCTTTCTCACAGTACTCCATCTGTACAGGGCTCCTCACTGTAGTCTCCTTGCTCACAGTACTCCACCTGTACAGGGCTCCTCACTGTAGTCTCCTTGCTCACAGTACTCCACCTGTACAGGGCTCCTCACTGTAGTCTCCTTTCTCACAGTACTCCATCTGTACAGGGCTCCTCACTGTAGTCCTGGGGTGGCCGGTTTGCGGTGGGGGGGGGGCACAGTAACTTCCATCTGTACAAGCGCCTACGGTAGTCCTCCTGTCACATACTCCATCTTGTACAGGCTCCTTCCTCACTGTAGTTTCCTGTCTCAACTCCATCTGTACAGAGCTCCTCACTGTAGTCTTCCTTTCTCACAGTACTCCACCTGTACAGGGCTCCTCACTGTAGTCTCCTTGCTCACAGTACTCCACCTGTACAGGGCTCCTCACTGTAGTCTCCTTGCTCACAGTACTCCATCTTTACAGGGCTCCTCACTGTAGTCTTCCTTTCTCACAGTACTCCATCTGTACAGGGCTCCTCACTGTAGTCTCCTTGCTCACAGTACTCCATCTGTACAGGGCTCCTCACTGTAGTCTTCCTTTCTCACAGTACTCCATCTGCACAGGGCTCCTCACTGTAGTCTCCTTTCTCACAGTACTCCATCTGTGCAGGGCTCCTCACTGTAGTCTCCTTGCTCACAGTACTCCACCTGTACAGGGCTCCTCACTGTAGTCTCCTTGCTCACAGTACTCCATCTGTACAGGGCACCTACTGTAAGTCTCCTTGCTCACTGTACTCCATCTGTACAGGGCGCCTCACTGTAGTCCTCCTTGCTCACAGTACTCCATCTGGACAGGGCTCCTCACTGTAGTATCCTTTCTCACAGTATTCCATCTGTACAGGGCTCCTAACTGTAGTCTCCTTGCTCACACTACTCCATCTGTACAAGGGCTCCTCACTGTAGTTTTCCTTTCTCACAGTACTCCATTTGTACAGGGCTCCTCACTGTATTCTTCTTCCTCACAGTACTCCAGCTGTACAGAGCTCCTCACTGCAGTCTCCTTGCTCACAGTACACCATCTGTACAGGGCTCCTCAATGTAGACGTCCTTACTCACAGTACTCCATCTGTACAGAGTTCCTCACTGTAGTCTTCCTTTTTCACAGTACTCCATCTGTACAAGGCTCCTCACTGTAGTCTTCCTTTCTCACAGTACTCCACCTGTACAAGGCTCCTCACTGTAGTCTCCATCTGTACAGGGCTCCCCACTGTAGTCTCCTTGCTCACAGTACTCCATCTGTACAGGGATCCTCACTGTAGTCTTCCTTTCTCACAGTACTCCATCTGTACAGGGCTCCTCACTTTAGTCTCCTTGCTCACAGTATTCCACCTGTACAGGGCTCCTCACTGTAATCTACTTTGCTCACAAGGACTCCATCTGTAACAGGCTCCTCACGGGACTCTCCGTGATCAAAGTACTCCATCTGTGCAGGGGTCCTCACTGTAGTCTCCTTGCTCACAGTACTCCATCTGTACAGGGCTCCTCACTGTAGTCTTCCTTTCCTCACAGTACTCCATCTGTACAGGGCTCCTCACTGTAGTCTCCTTGCTCACAGTACTCCATCTGTACAGGGCTCCTCACTGTAGTCTCCTTGCTCACAGTACTCCATCTGTACAGGGCTCCTCACTGTAGTCGTCCTTTCTCACAGTACTCCATCTGTACAGAGCTCCTCACTGCAGTCTCCTCGCCTTGCCGCACAGTCTCCATCTGTGCGCGCTCTCAGTAGTCGGAGGGCCTTTCTCACAGTATTCCATCTGTACAGGGCTCCTACTGTAGTCGTCCTTGCTCACAGTACTCCATCTTTACAGGGTTCCTCACTGTAGTCTTCTTTTCTCACAGTACTCCATCTTTACAGGGTTCCTCACTGTAGTCTTCTTTTCTCACAGTACTCCATCTTTACAGGGTTCCTCACTGTAGTCTTCTTTTCTCACAGTACTCCATCTTTACAGGGTTCCTCACTGTAGTCTTCTTTTCTCACAGTACTCCATCTTTACAGGGTTCCTCACTGTAGTCTTCTTTTCTCACAGTACTCCATCTTTACAGGGTTCCTCACTGTAGTCTTCTTTTCTCACAGTACTCCATCTTTACAGGGTTCCTCACTGTAGTCTTCTTTTCTCACAGTACTCCATCTGTACAGGGCTCCTCACTGTAGTCTCCTTTCTCACAGTACTCCATCTGTACAGGGCTCCTCACTGTAGTCTTCCTTTCTCACAGTACTCCATCTGTACAGGGCTCCTCACTGTAGTCTCCTTGCTCACAGTACTCCATCTGTACAGGGCTCCTCACTGTAGTCTTCCTTTCTCACAGTACTCCATTGGTACAGGGCTCCTCACTGTAGTCTGCCTTTCTCACAGTACTCCACCCGTACAGGGGCGCCGTAACTGTAGGCTTCGTCCTCAATCAGTTACTCTCTCCAGCCTGTACAGCTCCTGCCTCACGGTAGTCCTTCTTCCTTTCTCACAGTACTCCATCTGTACAGGGCTCCTCACTGTAGTCTCCTTTCTCACAGTACTCCACCTGTACAGGGCTCCTCACTGTAGTCTCCTTGCTCACAGTACTCCACCTGTACAGGGCTCCTCACTGTAGTCTCCTTCCTCACAGTACTCCACCTGTACAGGGCTCCTCACTGTAGTCTCCTTGCTCACAGTACTCCATCTGTACAGGGCTCCTCACTGTAGTCTTCCTTTCTCACAGTACTCCATCTGTACAGGGCTCCTCACTGTAGTCGTCCTTGCTCACAGTACTCCACCTGTAAGGGATCCTCAACTGTAGTCTCTATCTCACAGAACTCCACCTGTACAGGGCTCCTCACTGTAGTCTCCATCTGTACAGGGCTCCTCACTGTAGTCTTCCTTTCTCACAGTACTCCATCTGTACAGGGTTCCTCACTGTAGTCTTCTTTCTCACAGTACTCCATCTGTACAGGGCTCCTCACTGTAGTCTCCTTGCTCACAGTACTCCATCTGTACAGGGCTCCTCACTGTAGTCTTCTTTCTCACAGTACTCCATCTGTACAGGGTTCCTCACTGTAGTCTTCCTTTCTCACAGTACTCCATCTGTACAGGGTTCCTCACTGTAGTCTTCTTTTCTCACAGTACTCCATCTTTACAGGGTTCCTCACTGTAGTCTTCTTTTCTCACAGTACTCCATCTTTACAGGGTTCCTCACTGTAGTCTCCTTGCGCACAGTACTCCATCTGTACAGGGCTCCTCACTGTAGTCTCCTTGCTCACAGTACTCCATCTGTACAGGGTTCCTCACTTTAGTCTTCTTTCTCACAGTACTCCATCGGTACAGAGCTCCTCACTGTATTCTCCTTGCTCACAGTACTCCACCTGTACAGGGCTCCTCACTGTAGTCACCTTTCTCACAGTACTCCATGTGTACAGGGCTCCTCACTGTAGTCTCCTTGCTCACAGTACTCCATCTGTGCAGGGCTCCTCACTGTAGTCTCCTTGCTCACAGTACTCCACCTGTACAGGGCTCCTCACTGTAGTCTCCTTTCTTACAGTACTCCATCTGTACAGAGATACAGAAGATAGTGAGTACTCCATCTGTACAGAGTTCCTCACTGTAGTCTTCCTTTTTCACAGTACTCCATCTGTACAAGGCTCCTCACTGTAGTCTCCTTGCTCACAGTACCCCATCTGTACAGGGCTCCTCCTGGAGTCTTCCTTGTTCTCACAGTAATCCTCTGTAAGGGCTCCTCACTGTATAGTCTTCTCCACACAGTACTCCATCTGTACAGGGTTCCTCACTGTAGTCTCCTTGCGCACAGTACTCCATCTGTACAGAGATACAGAAGATAGTGAGTACCCATCCATGCAGAGATACAGGGATACAGAAGATAGTGAGTACTCCATCTGTACAGAGTTCCTCACTGTAGTCTTCCTTTCTCACAGTACTCCATCTGTACAGGGCTCCTCACTGTAGTCTCCTTTCTCACAGTACTCCATCTGTACAGGGCTACTCACTGTAGACTTCCTTTCTCACAGTGCTCCACCTGTACAGAGCTCCTCACTGTAGTCTCCTTTCTCACAGTACTCCATCTGTACAGGGCTCCTCACTGTAGTTTCCTTGCTCACAGTACTCCACCTGTACAGGGCTCCTCACTGTAGTCTCCTTGCTCACAGTACTCCGCCTGTACAGGGCTCCTCACTTTAGTCTCCTTGCTCACAGTACACCTGTACAGGGCTCCTCACTGTAGGCTTCGTCATCACATTACTCCATCTGTACAGGGCTCCGCACTGTAGTCTCCTTGCTCACAGGACTCCATCTGTACAGGGCTCATCACTGTAGTCTCCTTGCTCAAAGTACTCCATCTGTACAGGGCTTCTCCGCACTGTAGTTTTCCTTTCTCACAGTACTCCATTTGTACAGGGCTCCTCACTGTTGTCTTCCTTTCTCACAGTACGCCATCTGTACAGGGCTCCTCACCGTAGTCGTCCTTTCTCACAGTACGCCATCTGTACAGGGCTCCTCGCTGTAGTCTTCTTTCTCACAGTACTCCACCTGTACTGGGCTCCTCACTGTAGTCTCCGTGCTCACAGTACTCCACCTGAACAGGGCTCCTCACTGTAGTATCCTTTCTCACAGTATTCCATCTGTACAGGGCTCCTAACTGTAGTTTCCTTTCTCACAGTACTCCATCTTTACAGGGTTCCTCACTGTAGTCTTCTTTTCTCACAGTACTCCATCTGTTCAGGGCTCCTCACTGTAGTCGCCTTTCTCACAGTACTCCACCTGTACAGGGCTCCTCACTTTAGTCTCCTTGCTCACAGGACTTACTCCCAGTGTACAGGCTCTCACTGTAGTCCCTTGCGCACAGTACTCCATCGGTACAGGGCTCCTCACTGTAGTCTCGTTGCTCACAGTACTCCACCGTACAGGTCTCCTCACTGTAGTCTCCTTTCTCACTGTACTCCATCTGTACAGGGCCCCTCACTGTAGTCTCCTTGCGCACAGTAACTCCACCTGTACAGGGCTCCTCACTGTAGTCTCCTTGCTCACAGTACTCCACCTATGCAGAGCTCCTCACTGTAGTCTTCTTCCTCACAGTACTCCACCTGTACAGGGCTCCTCACTGTAGTCTCCTTGCTCACAGTACTCCATCTGTACAGGGCTCATCACTGTAGTCTTCCTTTCTCACAGTACTCCATCTGTACAGAGCTCCTCACTGTAGTCTCCCTTCTCACAGTACTCCATCTGCACAGGGCTCCTCACTGTAGTATCCTTTCTCACAGTATTCCATCTGTACAGGGCTCCTAACTGTAGTCTTCCTTCTCACAGTACTCCATCCTGTAACAGGTGCTCCTCAATGATCGTCCCTTGCTCACAGTACTCCATCTGTACAGGGCTCCTCACTGTAGTCTTCTTCCTCACAGTACTCCATCTGTACAGGGCTCCTCACTGTAGTCTCCTTTCTCACAGTACTCCATCTGTACAGGGCTCCTCACTGTAGTCTCCTTTCTCACAGTACTCCATCTGTGCAGGGCTCCTCACTGTAGTCTCCTTGCTCACAGTACTCCATCTGTACAGGGCTCCTCACTGTAGTCTCCTTGCTCACAGTACTCCATCTGTACAGAGCTCCTCACTGTAGTCTCCTTGCTCACAGTACTCCATCTGTACAGGGCTCCTCACTGTAGTCTCCTTTCTCACAGTACTCCATCTGTACAGGGCTCCTCACTGTAGTCTTCCTTTCTCACAGTACTCCATCTGTACAGGGCTCCTCACTGTAGTCTTCTTTCTCACAGTACTCCATCTGTACAGGGCTCCTCACTGTATTCTCCTTGCTCACAGTACTCCACCTGTACAGGGCTCCTCACTGTAGTATCCTTGCTCAGAGTACTCCATCTGTACAGGGCTCCTCACTGTAGTCTCCTTGCTCACAGTACTCCATCTGTACAGGGCTCCTCACTGTAGTCTCCTTGCTCACAGTACTCCACCTGTACAGGGCTCCTCACTGTAGTCTTCCTTTCTCACAGTACTCCATCTGTACAGGGCTCCTCACTGTAGTCTCCTTTCTCACAGTACTCCATCTGTACAGGGCTCCTCACTGTAGTCTTCCTTTCTCAGAGTACTCCATCTGTACAGGGTTCCTCACTTTAGTCTTCTTTCTCACAGTACTCCATCGGTACAGGGCTCCTCACTGTACTCTCCTTCCTCACAGTACTCCACCTGTACAAGGCTCCTCACTGTAGTCCTCCTTCGCACAGACAGTACTCTCCACCTTCAGGGCTCCCCTCCCTTTAGTCTCTGCCTTCCTTTCTCACAGTTAAGGCGGGGGTAACAGCCAGCCTGTACAAGGGCTCGTCACTGTAGTCTTCCTTTCTAACAGTACTCCATCTGTACAGAGTTCCTCACTGTAGTCTTCCTTTATCACAGTACTTCATCTGTACAGGGCTCCTCATTGTAGTCTCCTTGCTCACAGAACTCCATCTGTACAGGGCTCCTCACTTTAGTCTCCTTTCTCACAGTACTCCATCGGTACAGGGCTCCTCACGGTAGTCTCCTTTCTCACAGTAATCCACCTGTACAGGGCTCGCTCACTGTAGTTTCCTTTCTCACAGTACTCCAACTGTACAGGGCTCCTCACTGAAGTCTCCGCCTTGCCTCACAGTACTCCACCTGTCAGGCTCCCCTCACTGTAGTCGTCCTTTCTCACTGTACTCCATCTGTACAGGGCCCCTCACTGTAGTCTCCTTGCTCACATTACTCCACCTGTACAGGGCTCCTAACTGTAGTCTCCTTGCTCACATTACTCCACCTGTACAGGGCTACTCACTGTAGTCTCCTTGCTAACAGTACTCCACCTGTACAGGCCTCCTCACTGTAGATCTGCCTTGCTCAGCAGTACTCCACCTGTACAGGGCTCATCACTGTAGTCTTCCTTTCTCACAGAACTCCATCACCTGTACAGGGCTCCTCACTGTAGTCTCCTTTCTCACAGTACTCCACCTGTACAGGGCTCCTCACTGTAGTCTCCTTGCTCACAGTACTCCACCTGTACAGGGCTCCTCACTGTAGTCTCCTTGCTCACAGTACTCCATCTGTACAGGGCTCCTCACTGTAGTCTTCCTTTCTCACAGTACTCCATCTGTACAGAGCTCCTCACTGTAGTCTCCTTGCTCACAGTACTCCATCTGTACAGGGCTCCTCACTGTAGTCTTCCTTTCTCACAGTACTCCATCTGTACAGGGCTCCTCACTGTAGTCTTCCTTTCTCACAGTACTCCATCTTTACAGGGTTCCTCACTGTAGTCTTCTTTTCTCACAGTACTCCATCTTTACAGGGTTCCTCACTGTAGTCTTCTTTTCTCACAGTACTCCATCTTTACAGGGTTCCTCACTGTAGTCTTCTTTTCTCACAGTACTCCATCTTTACAGGGTTCCTCACTGTAGTCTTCTTTTCTCACAGTACTCCATCTGTTCAGGGCTCCTCACTGTAGTCGCCTTGCTCACAGTACTCCACCTGTACAGGGCTCCTCACTGTAGTCTCCTTGCTCACAGTACTCCATCTTTACAGGGCTCCTCACTGTAGTCTTCTTTTCTCACAGTACTCCATCTTTACAGGGTTCCTCACTGTAGTCTTCTTTTCTCACAGTACTCCATCTTTACAGGGTTCCTCACTGTAGTCTTCTTTTCTCACAGTACTCCATCTTTACAGGGTTCCTCACTGTAGTCTTCTTTTCTCACAGTACTCCATCTTTACAGGGCTCCTCACTGTAGTGTTCCTCCATTGCTCTCAGTACTCCATCTGTACAGAGTTCCTCACTGTAGTCTTCCTTCCTCACAGTACTAAACTCCGTCTGTACAGGGCTCCTCACTGTAGTCGTCTTTGCTCACAGTACTCCACCTGTAAAAGGCTCTCACTGTAGAGTCTCCTTGTTCACAGTACTCCATCTGTACATGGCTCCTCACTGTAGTCTCCCTTTCTCACAGTACTCCATCTTTACAGGGTTCCTCACTGTAGTCTTCTTTTCTCACAGTACTCCATCTGTTCAGGGCTCCTCACTGTAGTCTCCTTGCTCACAGTACTCCACCTGTACAGGGCTCCTCAATGTAGTCTCCTTTCTCACAGTACTCCTTCTGTACAGGGCTCCTCACTTTAGTCTCCTTGCTCACAGGACTCCACCTGTACAGGGCTCATCACTGTAGTCTCCTTTTGCTGCAACAGTACTCCTTCTGTACAGGGCTCCTCACTTTAGTCTCCTTGCTCACAGGACTCCATCTGTACAGGGCTCCCCACTGTAGTCTCCTTGCTCACAGAACTCCACCTGTACAGGGCTCATCACTGTAGTCTCCTTCCTTTCTCACAGTACTCCATCTGTACGGGGCTCCTCACTGTAGTCTCTTTGCTCACAGTACTCCACCTATACAGGGCTCCTCACTTTAGTCTCCTTTCTCACAGTAATCCACCTGTACAGGGCTCCTAACTGTAGTCTCCTTGCTCACACAACTCCATCTGTACAGGGCTCATCACTGTAGTCTCCTTGCTCAAAGTACTCCATCGGTACAGGGCTCCTCACTGTACTCTCCTTCCTCACAGTACTCCACCTGCACAGGGCTCCTCACTTTAGTCTCCTTTCTCACAGTAAGCCACCTGGACAGGGCATCCTCACTGTAGTCCCTTCCTTCTCACAGTACTCCTCCACTTTTAAGGGCTCCTCCAATGATAGTTCTTCTTCTTCTCCGCAACAGGACTGCCACCTGTAAGCAGGGCCTCCCCCTCACTGTAGGCCTTCTTTCTCTCAAGTACTCCACTATTTTTTACAGGGCCCCTCACTGTAGTCTCCTTGCTCACAGTACTCCACCTGTACAGGGCTCCTCACTGTAGTCTCCCTTCTCACAGTACTCCATCTGCACAGGGCTCCTCACTGGACTCTCCTTGCTCACAGTACTCCACTTGTACAGGGCTCCTCACTGTAGTCTCCTTGCTCACAGTACTCCACCTGTACAGGGCTCCTCACTGTAGTCTCCTTGCTCACAGTACTCAACCTGTACAGGGCTCCTCACTGTAGTCTCCTTGCTCACAGTACTCCATCTGTACAGAGATACAGAAGATAGTGAGTACTCATCCATGCAGAGATACAGAAGATAGTGAGTACCCATCCATGCAGAGATACAGGGATACAGAAGATAGTGAGTACTCCATCTGTACAGAGTTCCTCACTGTAGTCTTCCTTTTTCACAGTACTCCATCTGTACCGGGCTCCTCACTGTAGTCTCCTTTCTCACAGTAATCCACCTGTACAGGGCTCCTAACTGTAGTCTCCTTGCTCACAGTACTCTACCTGTACAGGGCGTCCTCACTGGAGTTCTCCCTTGCTCACAGTACTCCATCTGTACAGGGCTCCTCACTGTAGTCTTCCTTTCTCACAGTACTCCATCTGTACAGGGCTCCTCACTGTAGTCTCCGTTCTCACAGTACTCCATCTGTACAGGGCTCCTCACTGTAGTCTCCTTGCTCACAGTACTCCATCTGTACAGGGCTCCTCACTGTAGTCTCCTTGCTCACAGTACTCCATCTGTACAGGGCTCCTCACTGTAGTCTCCTTTCTCACAGTACTCCATCTGTACAGGGCTCCTCACTGTAGTCTTCCTTTCTCACAGTACTCCATCTGTACAGGGCTCCTCACTGTAGTCTTCCTTTCTCACAGTACTCCATCTGTACAGGGCTCCTCACTGTAGTCTTCTTTTCTCACAGTACTCCATCTTTACAGGGTTCCTCACTGTAGTCTTCTTTTCTCACAGTACTCCATCTTTACAGGGTTCCTCACTGTAGTCTTCTTTTCTCACAGTACTCCATCTTTACAGGGTTCCTCACTGTAGTCTTCTTTTCTCACAGTACTCCATCTTTACAGGGTTCCTCACTGTAGTCGTCCTTGCTCACAGTACTCCATCTTTACAGGGTTCCTCACTGTAGTCGTCCTTGCTCACAGTACCCCACCTGTACAGGGCTCCTCAATGTAGTCTCCTTTCTCACAGTACTCCAGCTGTACAGGGCTCCTCACTGAAGTCTCCTTTCTCACAGTACCCCATCTGTACGGCTCGCTCACTCTGTATTCTTCTTTTCTTCCCGCACAGTACTCCATCTGTACAGGGCGCCTCACTGTAGTCTCCTTTCTCACAGTACTCCATCTTTACAGGGTTCCTCACTGTAGTCTTCTTTTCTCACAGTACTCCATCTTTACAGGGTTCCTCACTGTAGTCTTCTTTTCTCACAGTACTCCATCTTTACAGGGTTCCTCACTGTAGTCTTCTTTTCTCACAGTACTCCATCTGTACAGGGCTCCTCACTGTAGTCTTCCTTTCTCACAGTACTCCATCTGTACAGGGCTCCTCACTGTAGTCTCCTTGCTCTCAGTACTCCATCTGTACAGAGCTCCTCACTGTAGTCTTCCTTTCTCACAGTACTCCACCTGTACAGGGCTCCTCACTGTAGTCTTCTTTCTCGTCCTTCTTCTCACAGTACTCCACCTGTACAGGGCTCCTCACTGTAGTCTTCTTCCTCACAGTACTCCATCTGTACAGAGCTCCTCACTGTAGTCTTCCTTTCTCACAGTACTCCATCTGTACAGGGCTCCTCACTGTAGTCTTCTTTCTCACAGTACTCCACCTGTACAGGGCTCCTCACTGTAGTCTCCTTTCTCACAGTACTCCATCTGTACAGGGCTCCTCACTGTAGTCTCCTTGCTCACAGTACTCCATCTGTACAGGGCTCCTCACTGTAGTCTTCCTTTCTCACAGTACTCCATCTGTACAGGGCTCCTCACTGTAGTCTTCCTTTCTCACAGTACTCCATCTGTACAGGGCTCCTCACTGTAGTCTTCTTTTCTCACAGTACTCCATCTTTACAGGGTTCCTCACTGTAGTCTTCTTTTCTCACAGTACTCCATCTTTACAGGGTTCCTCACTGTAGTCTTCTTTTCTCACAGTACTCCATCTTTACAGGGTTCCTCACTGTAGTCTTCTTTTCTCACAGTACTCCATCTTTACAGGGCTCCTCACTGTAGTTTCCTTGCTCTCAGTACTCCACCTGTACAGGGCCCCTCACGGTATCTCCTGCTCAAGTACTCCAACCTGTCAGGGGTCCTCACTGTAGTCCCCACCTTTCTCACGGTACTCCATCTGTACAGGGCGCCTCACTGTAGTCTTCCTTTTTCACAGTACTCCATCTGTACGGGGCTCCTCACTGTAGTCTCCTTGCTCACAGTATTCCATCTGTACAGGGCTCCCCTCACTGGAGTCTGTTCTTCCTCACAGTACTTACTCCCACTGTACAGGGGGCTCCTCACTGTAGTTTCCTTTCTCACAGTACTCCTTCTGTACAGGGCTCCTCACTTTAGTCTCCTTGCTCACAGTACTCCATCTGTACAGTGCTCCTCACTGTAGTCTCCTGGCTCACAGTACTCCATCTGTACATGGCTCCTCACTGTAGTCTCCATCTGTACAGGGCTCCCCACTGTAGTCTCCTTGCTCAAAGTACTCCATCTGTACAGGGATCCTCACTGTAGTCTCCTTGATCACAGTACTCCATCTGTACAAGGCTCCTCACTGTAGTCTCCATCTGTACAGGGCTCCCCACTGTAGTCTCCTTGCTCAAAGTACTCCATCTGTACAGGGATCCTCACTGTAGTCTCCTTGATCACAGTACTCCATCTGTACAAGNGCTGGAACAGAAGAGAGAGGTCCGGGTATAGAAAGAAGCTGGAAGGAGTGTGGGATTCTGGGAGAGGCCTGGGAAAGAGAGGAAGGCTCTGAGGTGCAGGCTGGAGAAAGGGGCAGAGAGGGAGAAGCCTTCTCTTGCAGCAATCATTTTCCCATTTCCCCGGCTTTCTGAGGACCTTTCCCTGGGCAGGGGCTGTTATTACATTGAGGGACCTCCTGCTTCACGTCTTTGTAGGCAGATTTGGAGGTCCTGTGCTGACAAGATGGCTCAGCTATAGAGGCATTTATCCCCAAGTCTGATGATCTAAATTCAATACTAGGGACCTACATGGTAGAAGGGAGAGAGGATGACTCCTACAGATTGTCCTCTGACCATCACACTCACACTATGGAGTGCACAAAGGCACACACACACACACACACACACACACACACACCACACACACACACGTTTTTTTTTTTTTAGGCAGGGTCTCCACTAAGCTGATTGGCCTGGAACTCACTATGGAGACCAGGCTTGGCCGCATACTCATAGACATCTGCCTGCCTCTGTTTCCAAGATTGTGTGGGATTTAAGGTGCCACCACACAACTGCTAAATAAAAAATACCCCTGTAATTCCAGCGCTCTAGAGTCTGGGGCAACCTACAAACAAAGGCCTCAACAAGCAAAAGCAAAGGTTTGGAGATGAGAAGGGACAGGGGCTTGGGCTGCAGGAAGACAAAGCCAGCCATCCTGGACAGAGCAATCAGGACTGGGGGTGGGGTTAGAGGAAGTGGTAGGAGTTGGCAGGGCCCCTGCTCTCTCTCTCTATTTTTTTTTTTTTTTTTTTTTTTTTTTGGCTTTTTTGAGACAGGGTCTTCATGTAGCCTAAAGCTACCCTTGAAATCACTATGTAGCCACGGAAAATGTCAACAGCATGGACCTCCTGCCTCCTCCGCCTGGTTTAGAATGAATCTCAAAGCTGTCTGTGGTGGGCAGCCTTCCCTGAAGCTTTTCAGGAGGGCTGTTAGGACCCTGGACAGCAGCCTCGGCATCAGAGTGCTTTAGCGGTGGGGCGCACCCTACTGAACACAGGCTTATATTGTTCTTTTCTGGGCAGCGACCTGGGAGACGGGATGGGAGGTGGATAATGCGCTTCTGCCCCTTTCTACAGGAAGTGCACAGTTGCTGGATGAGACATAAATGCATCACTGGGGGGGGTGTCAAATGCTCACAGCACTCAAAAGCCCCCCACATGTATGTCCTAACATACCCCCCCGCTTCCTTGCTAGAGAAACTGAGGTTCTTACCTTTGGGACAACAATTTCTTTGCTTTTTTCTTACAATGTATCATTTAAATATATATATTATATTTTATAAATATATTTTATCTTTTTTTTTTTTTTTTTTTTTGTATTTTTGAGACAGGGTCTCCCTTTTAGTCCCAGCTGGCCTGGAGCTCGCTCTGTAGATCAGGCTGGCCTTGAACTCACAGAGATCCATCTGCCTCTGCCTCCCAAGTGCTGGGATTAAAGGTATGAGCCACCACTCCCGGATATTTAATATATTTTTTCAAAAACTTGAATTGAGTTCTGACTCTGTTGCTCACCCTGATCTCTAACTCCTGGAGTCATGTGACCCTCCCACCTCAGTTTCCCCAGTTGCTGGGATTACAGATAGGTACCACCATACTCGGCCCCCAGTCTCAACCTTTAATGTCAGGGCTGGAGAGATGGTTCAGTGGTTAAGAGCATTTGCCGTGGAACCATCAGGACCTGTCAGATCCCACAGTCCACAGAACAAGGCAACCGTGGTCTCATGCATGCCTATAACCCCAGTGCTGTAGGGGGCAGAGACAGGATGATGGCTGAGACTTACTGACTGCCAGCAAGCTCCAGGTCCAGGGAAAGACCATGGCAGGAGGACACCTAACATCCTTCTCTGGCCCCACACATGTGCACAGGCCTGCACATCTGCACACGCGTGCACGCGCGCACACACACACACACTTCATTATGTTGCAAACACCTTTTTAGAGCATAAGGAAAGTGCTATCTCTATTGGAAATGAATGAAATTCCTGTCAGTCCATGTTACCACCCCATTTCCCACTTGAAGAGCTGGGGGCTCAGAGAGGTAAATCGCAAACGAGGTGTACGGCAAATGAGTAGGGGAACCCATTTCAAAGTCTTCATCTGCATAAACCTGAATCAGTCATTATGCCCCACTGCATGAATCGCTGTAGTCCTCGTTGAACACTTAGTCCTGGAGCCTTGGTAATATGCAGGCTCAGCCCACGGGGTTCTCACTCTGCAGGAATGAACGAAGCCCAGCGCTGTCTTCGAGATGCCCACAGTCTTTGGAGGACTGCCCCCCTGGGAAGCAGCTCCAGCCAAGGAAACTTGCACCGAAGGCCGGCATGCTGCCTGGAGCTGTGGGGAGACCGGGGACTTTACTTTTTTCAGACGTGGTCTCCCTGTGTAGCCGGGTGGGCCTGGAGCTTCATGTGGTCTCTTAATCTACCATCCTCTGTGAAACCAACAACCTGCCCACCCATGCCCCTCTTCTTGCTCCGGGTCCATTTAACTTGGGGGTCGCTAACTATGAACTTTATCAGACATCTCAAAATCTTCCTGCCTCTGCCTTTCTGGTGCTAGCTTTTTTTTTTTTTTTAGATAAAACTAACACTTTTATTAAATCACTTAATTACATAAAAGCAACTTGGGAGGGGCTGGAGAGATAGCCTAGCGGTTAAGAGCACCGACTGCTCTTGCAGAGGACCCGGCTTCGATCCCCAGCACCACATGGCGGCTGAGAACCGTCTGTAACTCCAATTCCAGGAGAACTCCAGTTCCAGGGGAATCCGACACCCTCTTCTGACCTCCGCGGCATTGCACGACACGGGTGCACAGACCTGCATGCAGACANCTACCATTCTCCACTTTTTTTTTTCCTGTTTCTAACACCCACACTCACATCCTACCTCAGGAGTAATTGCTTTTGTCTGGGTTGGACTGGACTTGTGGTGGGGGGAGGGCGGGGGGAGCGGGTGGCGCTGGGGGGGTTGGGAGGGACGGAGGTCGCTTGGTGGAGTTGAGGTGGTGTCCACCATAGCAGAGGGTGCTGAGAGCAGAGTGTGCCCCACCCAGCGTAGGCCGAGAAGGACGGACGGGAGGCGGTCTGGGCCAGGTCCTGGCAGGGGTCTGGGGCCCTCTGGCAGGGAAAAAGGAAAGGCAAGCGAGCCCTTAACTATGTGCAGACGATGTCAGCTTTATTAGCGATAAACCTCATAGCCAGAGTCTCTGTGGCAGCCCTTGCGCCTCTTCCCCTCCCCCATTCAGGCTTAGGGATGTGACCTCCACCTCCATCATGTACACTGAGTCACCAGGACCCAGGAGGGACACACCCAGAGCCTCCATCCCAGTCCTGGGATCTCACTCGGCCATCGACACACAGAGGATCACACAGGCTCTGAGGCTCAGGTACAGTCACCCACCCACACAGGCACAGGGTCACACCAGGGCTCAGACACAGTCCTCTGGGACACGGACATGTCACCACATGCCGATTTTCTAGAACATAAAGGAATGTGTAGTTATCACATTTTCTAGGGATAGAGGATATCCTCTCGGGGTACAATCACATCTCCTCAAGGGCCACACGGATATCTGATGACACTCGGGGTCCGGGCTACACCCACAGCTCCTGGTACTTCCCGGGACACACCCACAGGCTCCTAGTCACACAGACATGACTCAAAGGTCAAGACACTCAGGAGACAGTTCCGTAGTGCCCCCCCCCCCAGAGTCAAGGACTGTGCTACACACCTTGCTGGTATATATGGTGACAACATCAGCCGAAACTACCAACCAAGGCCCCCTTCGGCCGGAACGTCCTGTCCAAAGCCTGTGAGACTTCCACCCCACACACTCAACCCAGACCCAGTAATGAAGCCAAGATAGCTTCTACCCATGGGGCCCCACAGAATGGTGCAGCCATGCCCTGTAGGTAGGAGGTAGGCTTGCCTGCGGTGCCCACTCGTCCTTATAGCCATTCACCCTTCCAACTCCAGCACCCAGGCCTTCCTTCCTTTAGGACAAGCATCTCCCCATCCTCCGACCCAGCCAGGGGCCCCGCCCACCTCCCAAGAGTCCCTCACATACCTCGAAAGGGCCCCATTTCCCCCCGAGCTGATCCCAACTGAAGGGATGCTTGTTTCTTCCTAAGGGACTGTCCCTCTATTGATCCCAGCCGCTGTACCTGCGGGTGTGACCCCCACCCCCATCTGCTTCCCGGCCCACCTGCATACTCACCCCCTCTCCTGGCTCTCCAAGTTCTCAGCCTCCCTAAACTCTCCTGCAGTAGGGGAGCATGGGGTGGGGGCCGGCACCTCAGAGGTAAGGGTAAGGGGTGTACAGGGTGGGGGCCTGGTGGCGGCTCCGGGAAAGGAAACACAAGCCAAAGGCAAGGGAAGAGAGAAAGAAAGAGAGACAGAGAGCCAAGCAGCAGCCAGCCGAGGACTTTATCATCCCTGCCGTATTGATCCACATGTCACAGCCTGGTTCGGTCGATAGCCGCGAGAAAAGAGAGGTGAGAGAAGGGAGGGGAGGTTTGGGGGAGGGCAACTGGGACCCCTTAGTCCTAGGAGCATCTGGGGCCTCCTGGACAGGCCGCGGGGGCAGATTTGAGTGCCCCCCCAAAGAGGCCTGTCCTGTTCTCCCCCTCTTCCCCTTGGCTGCGGCCCTTTCTCCTGAGAGCCCCCTCAGCCTTGGTGGAGGAATTTCGACACAAGATTTCCTCCATTTCCCTGTCTCCCAGGGACTCTTCAGTCCCTGGGCAAAGTGGCCCTGGGTCCTGTTTATCAGCTTCTTTATCAGTCAGGCTGAGCAGGTGGGAGGCCCGAGGCGGCGTCTTGTTGGCACCGGGCAGGCCAGGTAGTGGCCTGTGTCACTTTTGCTGGGTGACAGCGAGCAGGAAAGAAACCATGTCTCTGACAAAGCCCTCACCGCATTCCCCAGCCATTGGTGAGCCAGCCACATTTGCGCGGAACACCCCTCGGCTGTTCCCCCCACCAAACTAGTTCCTGTCCTTTCTCACCAGCATGACTCTACCACTCTAACCATAGATTGAACCAGGAAACCTCGCTGTCAGAGACCATCTGCAACTGAAGGGCTCTTTCTTCGGTTCCCTCACCCTCCCCGACCGAGCCCGAGAAGGAAGGTAAAACCCATCAACTCTCTCGTCACTCCTCAGCCTCCCTCCTTCCTCTTTCCAACAGCCTTCAGTCACCTGCCCCTTTCCATGCCCTGCAGCCTGGACCTAGAAGGAAAAGAAAGAAAGGTGTGTTCCCCTGGCTAGGCCGAGGAGATGGGCCCAACCGGCAGTTCATTGGAAAAAACAGCCACAAAACCACCTACACGGAACACCCACCACACTAGCACCCAATCCTGTCTCCTGCATTCTCTCCTCTGAGGCCTTGGTTTCCTGTCTCTTGGGCACTCAGTTTCCCATAACCTCCATCAAAACCCTGCCTCAGCTCCGTGATCCTGAGGGATTGGTACAAAAGTGCCCTTGGCAGGGGGTAGCCAGGGCCAGGAGGGTGCCCGCTTCCCTCCCCTCAGTCAAGACTGTGGGTCCCAGATGCTCCCCCCAAAGCCCCGAATTCCCCAGAGCTCTTGTCCTTTGTTTTCCCAGATCCTCCTCCTCTCCCAGCCTGGAGAGGTTGAGGAATCACCTTAGCGTTGACCTGAGGGGGCGGGCAGAGGAGGGGCAGGCAGCACGCACCCTGCCTTCTGCCCATGGCGGCCCACAGCTCCTCTCCTGCTTCCCCGGCTACCGCCCACCCCCCCAACAGTGATGGTCTGCTGTTCCCTTGTTTAGGAAGGGAGAGGGGAAAAGAGATGAGCTGAGGGGACGTGGCCCCTGCCCCGACCTCCTCCCCCTCCTCCTCCCATCGCA
Source organism: Rhizomys pruinosus (assembly GCA_009823505.1). NCBI lineage: Eukaryota > Metazoa > Chordata > Mammalia > Rodentia > Spalacidae > Rhizomys > Rhizomys pruinosus. The sequence goes on from VZQC01004206.1 coordinate 1,300,352, forward strand.
ACCAGGTGGCATACACCCTGAAAGGCAGCTGCCATCAGAAACGGGCACAACTCACACCAGCAGCACGCTAGAGGACCAGAAAGTGCACGGCAGCCACCAACCCGTGTGGGCCCGCAAACCACAACCACAAAAAACGCTACCGACCAACACACCCCAAATCGCCTACGCACCTACTCAACGCGATGGCGAGAACACAAGTACTTAACAAGGCAAACCGCCGCCCAAACCCGAGGGCCTACCAATCTCGAGTGAAACGAAAGAGAGAATAACAACAGGTCGGTCATCAGAACAAGCCGGAAGCCATGTAGAGTGCCTGGCGAGCCCACACCCCAGAAACTGCAACCACAAACAAAGACCGATGAATGATCGTAAAAAAAAATAAAAACCCAGCAAAGACCCAAAGGGACACACGAATAAGGACGAAGTATTAACGAAATTTAGAACTAAGACTGCCCTCGGAACGCCACGAGAAACCCAGCCGTGGGCCACGGCGCTAGCGCATGGTTAGCCCGGGTCAAGACATCGCACCGGCACATCACGCACACACGGAACCCACCCCAACAAAAGACGCTAGGGTGGTACGATATAAGGAATCTCACCACCGCCAACAGCCACTGGACAGACCACATGTGTAACGAACACCACAACACACAAACGCCGGCACAGGCAACACCTGCCCCCACCCACACCCCAACCCAACCAAACCCGACACCCCACGGAACCAACACCCCCTCAGACAAAAACAAACCACCAAAATAAACAGAAACAACACAAAACCAGGACCACGAAGAACTAGCGGAAAACCCATTAACCCCACGACAGACCCCAAATACTAATAAGAACTACCATCCGTAAGCTGCACGCTAGAAAGCTCACGCACTGCGACGGGAGCGGGCGCCATGGAGGCGCTCACCCGCCCACAATCAGACACCGGCAACCCGCTCCTTAGACCTCGCGTCCCCGCCGCCCCTCCAGCCCGATGATGTTTCTATGCATCCCAAAGCATTATGTCAGCTGCCACATGAATCGCGCAAACATCGTCAGAGCCACTCGGCTACCTGCTCAACCAACCACCATACCCGTTCCCCATACACACACAACACCCTACCACAATCCACACACCACATCACACCCAACCCCAGCCCACACAAAGCCACCCCAAATCGTATTGTCCCATACACCACGGACCCTGCCTCCTCTTCCTTAGTATCACATCCGTGTCAGACAGAGGGCCCTAGCACATACTCACCAGTACACCAAGCCTCCACCCCCACCTAGACACTGGCTCCCTTCCCTAACCCCAAACCCATTGGGGAACAGAAACGTGGGCTCAGTAAGTGGTTTTGGGGGGCACTGGACAAGCAGGAGCATGGTAGGGTGGATGATGGATGCTGTTCATAGGTTGAGGGAGGTGTTGGCTGAACACACGGGAAACAAAGACACAGGTACCGGTCCGTCAGAGTAGATAGCGATACTGAGGGGACAGGCAAGGCCCCAACACACTTGCCCTGCAATCCCTAACCACCAATAACACTCCACACAGTCCACGGCTTCTGCCACAACACACTGAACTTGGCACTTCCATCTGCAGACAGCTCGGATGCCGGACCCGAGAGAAAGACAGGCTGATAAGATATGGACAACCCAGCTCTACTCGTCGTGCACATGCTCTGAGCTATGGCTAATATCACAGTCCTGAGGACCTGACCATGCCTCGGTATCGGTGACCCACTGATAACTGGTGTGAGGGGCAGGGACCAGGGTGTTGAAGCAGTTTGCCAGGCCTGCAGCCCCACCTCAGGTGGACGGCTTGCTCTCCCTCCCTCCCTCTCTTTTCCTCCCTTTCCTTCTCCTCCTCTGTCTCTGGTCTCTATTCTTTCTACCTCTTTCTCTGACCCTACTTTATTGCAAGCTGTTCCTCCACCAGGGATTTAAAAACCTCCATGTTTTAGCTTCCAACAACCCCTCTTCTTTCTCTCTTAACTTCTGCTCCTTTTTTTTCCACCCGGCTATAGCCTTTCTTTCTGAGCTTGTGCCATGTATTCCAGCTCCCCCCGCCCCAACCTCTCTCCTCACACGCCCTCTCCACAACCATAAAGATAAAACAGGAGACCAAAAGGCTTCGGAACTTCAGAAGAGAGAAGGGTTCAGAGCTTTCTCCCCCCCCCCCCATTCTCCGAGTGTGAGTTCGTGCATGCCAACTTAGGAAGAGCCAGAGACCCGAGGGGCATGTCCTTGTGTCTGCCACAGTCCTGGAGAACAGCTTTGTGAGGCTCCATGCTCTCTCCTCTGAGTCCTGGTCTCCTCGTTGCTCCCAAAGATGGTAGCTGCCGCACTCTTCTGTTCCTTTAAGATCCTGGTTTTTGTTTTGCTCCTAAGGAGAGACAACTCGAATAGGACCTTCACTCTGAGGAATATGGTCACCCCATGGTCATCCCAGGGGTCCTTAAGTCTCGAAGACACAGGCCTGTGTGCTCACCTTCTCTTCATGACTTGGGCTAAGAATTGAAGGAGGAGTTAACCTAGGATGCCAGGATTGTTCCTCCTGGCTGGACAGACAGGACCGAAGTAAAACCCTGTTTCAAAATTCCCAGCACTCAGGAGGCAGAAGCAGAAGATCTCTAGTGAGTTCAAGGCCCAGCCTGGTCTACATAGTGAAGTTCCCAGGCCAGCTGGGGCCTACAGGGAGAACCCGTCTAAAAAAGACAAACAATCATACACCACACTCTGCTGGTAATATAGCTCATGGATGAGGTGCTGCCTTACATGCACAAAAACGTGAATTACGAAGACGCCGGGACGTGGTGGTGCATGCCTTTAATTCCTGACTCCGGAGGCAAAGGCTGGCGGATATCTGTGAGAGTCAAGGCCAGCCTGGTCTACAGAGTGAGTTCCAGGAACAGTTGGGGCTACAAGGAAACCCTGTCTTTGAAAAAGACAAAACAAACCAACCAACAACAAACAAATAACAATGAATTTTGATCCCAGAGCATTTTGCAAAATCTGTGTGTGTGAGACACTTGTAAGTATTTAGCCCTCGGGAACGTGGAGGCAGGACGATCAGATGTGCACAGTCATCCTTGGCTATAAGGAGTTCCCAGCCAGCCTGGGCCGCATGAAGGTCCTACTCAGACACAATCAATACATATACACAAACACGTGCACACACATGCAGCATATACACATACAAGTAAATAAGTAAATGAAAACAAAGGGCCTCATGGGCCAGGGACCGTGGCATCTTGTGGGAAACACTCAAGATCTGTCTGTGGAGTTAGGGATGAAGGGAAGAAGAGCCTGTCATCTGACTGGCAGAGGGTGAGGAGAGATGGAGAGGAAGGTGCCCTGGAATGGAGCACAGAGCGTGGCTGCGGTGGGACTCGGACATCTTGAATTCATCTCGGGATTGAGTTGAGGAGAGGATGACAGATGGAGGCACTTGGGAAGAGGATTCTTTGCCCAAGACTCAGTGACCCAACCAGTCACCCCTGCTCCACCCCTACAGATGTCTTCTTTAGCGAAATTCACTTCCTTTCTGACTTTGGCTTCACAGCTTGTTGGTTGTAAAGAGCAGGGAGGCACCTTGCTTTAGAGAGGTCTGGCTGACCATAGAGATGAGGACCATGGGGTTAAAAAAGATTATTGTATAAGCAAGGTATGGGCAGTACACACCTGTAATCGCCAGACTTGGGGAGAAAAGGCAGTAGAATCGGGGAGTTCAAGATCAATTCTGGGCTACAGTAAAGTTCTAAGGCCAAACTGGGGTACGTGAGACTCCAAACCAAGCAAGCAAGCAAGCAACGCGAAGCAAGCAAGCACAGCAATGTGTAATAGACATTCATACTTACCCTGTCACAGACCGTTTATGGCTCAGACCATTCTGTTCTCTTTCTAGTACTAGGGGTTGAACTCGGAGCCTCTGCAGTGCTTTTGTTAAGTGTTCTGCCACTGAGATACACTGTCTCCTCCTTTTAAAAGACCTATTCATTTATGCTATTTTATGGGTAATGAGTGTTTGTTTATCCATCATGATATGTAGGTGCCCAGGGAGGCCAGACAGCGTGTCAGATCTTCCAGAACTGGAGCGTATAGATGGTTGGTTTAGCCCACATGTGGGTGCTTGGGAATCCAACCCAGGTCCTCTGCCAAGAGCATTCAAGTTTCTTAACCTTGAGCCATCTTCTCCAGCCCGCTTAGTTCCTTTTTTTAGGTTTTAATTTTTTTTTTGAACAAGGCTCTCACTAAGTACTATCAGGTTGGCCTCAACCTTGCCACCCTCCCTGTGTCAGCCTGCCAAGCAGGCTCAGATTACAGGCGTGTGCCCCTTTTGCCCAGCTCATCTCAGACAGTTCGTTCTTGGTGTTTTGTATTTCTGAGGTCTTGAATTTACCATGTAGCTGAGGCTTTGGGCTGACCTGAACTCCTGATCCTTCCTTCCTAGCCTCCTGATGCTGTGTTTACAAATGTATGCCAGCATCATCAGGTCCAGCAATCAGGTTTGAGTTTGAACACCTTCAGATGAAACCTTTCCAGTCAGTAGAGGAAAGATCCCCCAGGGCCATGTGTGGAAGGCTGGAACAGAAGAGAGAGGTCCGGGTATAGAAAGAAGCTGGAAGGAGTGTGGGATTCTGGGAGAGGCCTGGGAAAGAGAGGAAGGCTCTGAGGTGCAGGCTGGAGAAAGGGGCAGAGAGGGAGAAGCCTTCTCTTGCAGCAATCATTTTCCCATTTCCCCGGCTTTCTGAGGACCTTTCCCTGGGCAGGGGCTGTTATTACATTGAGGGACCTCCTGCTTCACGTCTTTGTAGCAGATTTGGAGGTCCTGTGCTGACAAGATGGCTCAGCTATAGAGGCATTTATCCCCAAGTCTGATGATCTAAATTCAATACTAGGGACCTACATGGTAGAAGGAGAGAACTGACTCCTACAGATTGTCCTCTGACCATCACACTCACACTATGGAGTGCACAAAGGCACACACACACACACACAACACACACACACACCACACACACACACGTTTTTTGAGGCAGGGTCTCACTACACAGACCTGATTGGCCTGGAACTCACTATGGAGACCAGGCTGGCCGCATACTCATAGACATCTGCCTGCCTCTGTTTCCATAGTTGGTGGGATTAAAGGTGCCACCACACCCAACTGCTAAATAAAAAATACCCCTGTAATTCCAGCGCTCTAGAGTCTGGGGCAACCTACAAACAAAGGCCTCAACAAGCAAAAGCAAAGGTTTGGAGATGAGAAGGGACAGGGGCTTGGGCTGCAGGAAGACAAAGCCAGCCATCCTGGACAGAGCAATCAGGACTGGGGGTGGGGTGGGGAGTAAGAGGAAGTGGTAGAAGTTGGCAGGGCCCCTGCTCTCTCTCTCTATTTTTTGTTTTTTGTTTTTTTTTTTTTTTTGGCTTTTTGAGACAGGGTTCTCATGTAGCCTAAAGCTACCCTTGAAATCACTATGTAGCCACGGAAAATGTCAACAGCATGGACCTCCTGCCTCCTCCGCCTGGTTTAGAATGAATCTCAAAGCTGTCTGTGGTGGGCAGCCTTCCCTGAAGCTTTTCAGGAGGGCTGTTAGGACCCTGGACAGCAGCCTCGGCATCAGAGTGCTTTAGCGGTGGGGCGCACCCTACTGAACACAGGCTTATATTGTTCTTTTCTGGGCAGCGACCTGGGAGACGGGATGGGAGGTGGATAATGCGCTTCTGCCCCTTTCTACAGGAAGTGCACAGTTGCTGGATGAGACATAAATGCATCACTGGGGGGGGGTGTCAAATGCTCACAGCACTCAAAAGCCCCCCACATGTATGTCCTAACATACCCCCCCGCTTCCTTGCTAGAGAAACTGAGGTTCTTACCTTTGGGACAACAATTTCTTTGCTTTTCTTACATGTATTATTTAAAATATATATTATATTTTATTAAATATATTTTATCTTTTTTTTTTTTTTTTTTGTATTTTTGAGACAGGGTCTCCCTTTTAGTCCCAGCTGGCCTGGAGCTCGCTCTGTAGATCAGGCCTGGCCTTTGAACTCACAGAGATCCATCTGCCTTGCCTCCCAAGTGCTGGGATTAAAGGGTATGAGCCACCACTCCCGGATATTTAATATATTTTTTCAAAAACTTGAATTGAGTTCTGACTCTGTTGCTCACCCTGATCTCTAACTCCTGGAGTCATGTGACCCTCCCACCTCAGTTTCCCCAGTTGCTGGGATTACAGATAGGTACCACCATACTCGGCCCCCAGTCTCAACCTTTAATGTCAGGGCTGGAGAGATGGTTCAGTGGTTAAGAGCATTTTGCCGTGGAACCATCAGGACCTGTCAGATCCCACAGTCCACAGAACAAGGCAACCGTGGTCTCATGCATGCCTATAACCCCAGTGCTGTAGGGGGCAGAGACAGGATGATGGCTGAGACTTACTGGCTGCCAGCAAGCTCCAGGTCCAGGGAAAGACCATGGCAGGAGGACACCTAACATCCTTCTCTGGCCCCACACATGTGCACAGGCCTGCACATCTGCACACGCGTGCACGCGCACGCGCACAGCACACACACAACTCTTCATTATGTTGCAAACACCTTTTTAGAGCATAAGGAAAGTGCTATCTTCTATTGGAAATGAATGAAATTCCTGTCAGTCCATGTTACCCCACCCCATTTCCCACTTGAAGGCTGGGGGCTCAGAGAGGTAAATCGCAAACGAGGTGTACGGCAAATGAGTAGGGGAACCCATTTCAAAGTCTTCATCTGCATAAACCTGAATCAGTCATTATGCCCCACTGCATGAATCGCTGTAGTCCTCGTTGAACACTTAGTCCTGGAGCCTTGGTAATATGCAGGCTCAGCCCACGGGGTTCTCACTCTGCAGGAATGAACGAAGCCCAGCGCTGTCTTCGAGATGCCCACAGTCTTTGGGGGACTGCCCCCCTGGGAAGCAGCTCCAGCCAAGGAAACTTGCACCGAAGGCCGGCATGCTGCCTGGAGCTGTGGGGAGACCGGGGACTTTACTTTTTTCAGACGTGGTCTCCCTGTGTAGCCGGGTGGGCCTGGAGCTTCATGTGGTCTCTTAATCTACCATCCTCCGTGAAACCAACAACCTGCCCACCCATGCCCCTCTTCTTGCTCCGGGTCCATTTAACTTGGGGGTCGCTAACTATGAACTTTATCAGACATCTCAAAATCTTCCTGCCTTCTGCCTTTCTGGTGCTAGCTTTTTTTTTTTTTTAGATAAAACTAACACTTTTATTAAATCACTTAATTACATAAAAGCAACTTGGAGGGGCTGGAGAGATAGCCTAGCGGTTAAGAGCACGACTGCTCTTGAGAGGACCGCGGCTTCGATCCCCAGCACCACATGGCGGCTGAGAACCGTCTGTAACTCAATTCCAGAACTCCAGTTCCAGGGGAATCCGACACCCCTCTTCTGACCTCCACGGCATTGCACAACACGGGTGCACAAACCTACATGCAGAGAGTACATTCCAATACCAAAAAAGAAAAAAGCAACTTGGAAACAGAACTCTCAACTCAAGGGCTAAGACAGGCCAGTAAGGGAATATGGAATGAAAGGCCAAAGGCCAGTTAAGCTGAGGAGTGAGGGTCAGGGAAGAGGGTGCTTCAAACCTGGTGCTAGTTTTATAGGTGTGTGTCACCGGGCATGGGCATGTCTAAACTACTAATTGGGTTCCTCGTGGGGTGGGGGAAGGCTTCCATAGAGAGATTTAGGTAAAACCTGTGTAGCTGGCCAGGAAGGTAGGAGGAATGGGGCACTTAAGGGACACATTGAGAGAGAGAGAAGAGAGAGAGAGAGAGAGAGAGAGAGAGAGAGAGAGAAAGGTATGGTTGTATGCACGTGCTACAGGGAGTGGAGGTCAAAGGACTTGTACCAGGGCCTCAGTCTTCACTTTGTTGTCGCTACTGCATTTGTGCCAGGCAAGCTACTTTCCAGTTTCTGAGGATTTGCAGGTCTCCACCCCCCCATCTCACCTGTAGGAGTGCCAGGGTGACATGCACACGCCCCTGTGCCAATCTTTATGTGAGTTCTAGGGGTCTGAACTCCGGTCTTCACATTTGTATGGGAAGTGCTTTACTCATTGAGCCCTCTCTCCAGTCTTTTGGCCATGGGAGCCTGAAGGTGTTTATTCTTTTTTTCTTTTTGGTGTTTTTGAGACACCTGGAACTTGCTTTGTAGACCAGGCTGGCCTTGAACTCACAGAGATCTGCCTGCCTCTGCCTCTCGAACGCTGGCATTAAAAACATGCACCACCATGCCCAGCGGGTACTTATTCTTTCAGCAGTATAATTCAGGTGCCCACTGTGTGCCTGGCACTGTGGACATTCCCACTGGGAGTAATACAGACAGTGAAACCTGCTTTCAGAAGGCTTACAGTTTAGACAGGGAAAGAGACAGCAAATGACTCCAGATAGTAACAGAATCCCAGAGTTCTGTGAAGAAAACCAAACTAGCCAGGCGTGGTTGTGCACGCCTTTAATCCTAGCACTCGGGAGGCAGAAGCAGGCAGATCTTTGTGAGTTCAAGGCCAGCCCTTGGTCCTTACTCTACAGAGTGAGTTCCAGGTCAGCTGGAGCTACAGGGAGACCCTGTCTCGAAAAGACCAAAAAAAAAAAAAGAAAACCAAAAACAAGGCACGAAGTGGGATGTGGCGAAAGGAAGAGGCGGCTTCAGAGCTGAGTCCTGGCGTGAGGAGACCGGGAAGAGGCAGGCAGTATTGAAGGGACCCCCAGGGGAAAGGCCCAAGATGGAAATGAACTTTGGTTCTTTCCGTGTGTCTGGACTATAGTAGGAAGCAAGCAGGTCCTGCAGGGCCCCACAGACCATGGCGAGGTGGCTGGGCTTTCCCCGGGGAATGAACGCAGGGAGTCTAGAAGGCTCTGCAGGAAAGGACTTGGATTTCAGCCTTTGGACAGCTCCCCAGACAGCTCCCCGGACTGGGGAGACCTTGGCAGCCTTTGGAGTTGGTGTTTTGTGGTAGGAACTCCCTGCTGGAGCAGAGAAGGGGGCGCCCGTGGGCTGTGCCAAGTCTGAGTGTCGTGGGAAGTGCCTAGGCTCCTGGCATGGATCCTCTTCCAGGGAAGGCCAGGTGCCTGCTTCCTGGGAGACTGGGATGCCTCCATGGGTACCCAGAACTCCCCCTGGGTGACCTGTAGTCTGGGAGAGATATGTACAGGCTGAGGCAGGTGGCTCTCTGTGAGTTCCAGGCCAGCCTAGTCTACATAGTGAGTTCCAGGCCAGCCAGGGCTATATAGTGAGACCTGGCCTCAAAAACAAAACAAAACAAAAATCAGGCAGAGAAAACGGAGGAAGATATTGTGTTGGCTTATGATTTCCACAGACACTCACACGCTCATGTAACCACGAGCATTACTTACACACATATGCATGCACAAATGAGCCAGGCATGGTGGCTCAAACCTGTAATCCCAGCCCTCAGGTGTCTGAGGCAGGAGAATTACCATGAGTTCAAGGCTAGTCTGGACTATAGAATGAGACCCTGTCAGAAGAAGGAAGAGGAGGAGAAGGAGGAGGAGAGAGGTGACCAGCTCAGCGTGAGCCCATCTTCTATTTAGAGATGGGGAACCAAGCATAGGGACCTGGCTCAGAGTCGCCACACTGTTGGTGTCAGAGCAGGGACCTAAGCTGATCTCTGATCTTCTTTGAACCACATCACAAAGCTTCATTTTTTACTTGAGGTGACCCGGAAATTCTGGTGGGTTTGGAAACGGTAGCTGAGTATGCAGAGGAGTGTATCCGTGTGAATTCATGAGGGTGTGCTGATCTCTGCTCTGTCCACCATGCTGTGCTACCTTAACATGCCTGCTCCCTGTCTTCCTTCACATGTGTCCCTCTTCCCACTGTCCGTCAAAGATAACCCCAGCACCTGCCTGTCTCCCTGGGGACTCTGCTTTGAGTTTGAGTTCTGATACTCATCTTCATCCCTATGTCCTCATCCTCCTATGCCCAGTCCACTGCCCCAGCCTTCCCACTGGCCACCTTGCTGCTGATTCAGTCCACCAGACTGTCCCCAAATCAGATCCAGAGACATCTCATCCCTCAGAATCTCTTTCTCAGAAACCTTCCATCAGTGCAAATCTCAGCACTCAGACAGGAGGATCAAAAGCTCAAGGCCAGCCTGGGCTACATGGTGACAGCCTATCTCAGAAGAAGAGAAGGAGGAGAAGGAGGAGGAAGAAGAAGAGGAAGAGAAGGAGGAAGAGGAGGAAGATGAAAGAAGGGAAGGAGAAGGAGGAGGAGGAAGAAGAGGAGGAGAAGGAGGAAGAGGAGGACGAGGAGGATGACATGTGTGTGTGTGGGGGGGGACCTTCCATCTACATCAAAGGGTTCAGCTCTCTTACTACTCCAGCCTTCCCTGTGAGTTTAGCTCCCTGTTGTGGGTGCCTGAGATTCATTCGTGACCGCGCCACCTCCCCACCTTCCGTCCCCAGCGACTTGCCAAATCTCGGCTTTGCTGCTGGCGAACTGCCTCCAGAGACGCATGCTTCCTTCCTCCTCTACGGCCATGGCCGGCCGGGTCCCGCTGGCCACCCCAGGTTCCTCCAAGCTGCTCACGACATGGCCTTTCAGTGTGGCCTCCGTAGCCCCCAAACGCGCTCATNTTCCTCCATTGTGTCTTCTTGGCCCCTTTATCAAATATGAGGTGGCTGAAGTTGTATGTGCTCAGGTTTGGGTCTTCAGTTTTATTCCATTGGTCAACTGATCTGTTTTTGTGCCAGTACCAAGCTGTTTTTATAACTATAGCCCTGTAGTATAGTTTTAAATCTGGTATAGAGATCCCCCCTGTATTGCTCTTTTCGCTCAGGGTTGCTCTGGCTATTCGGGGTCTCTTGTTTTTCCAAATGAAACTGAGGATTTTTTTTTCCAAACCTGTGAAGAAGCTCTTGGGGATTTTGATTGGGATTGCATTAAATCTGTATATGAGTTTAGGTAAAATGGACATTTTTACTATATGGTTGTCGTTTTTTAAGCCAATCCTGTAATAGTTTGCAATATTAGATGAATAACTCCATTGGCTTCAGTAGAGGTTAGATTGAACTTTGACTGCAAATTTTAAGATTATATATTCATATATATAAAATATTTAAGTTTCATCTTTTATGTATCTAAAATTACTTAATCCTTCATAACATACAAAAAACTTTTTTAGTTTTCCTTTCCATTCTGAAAGTATCCAGCCATCCTAATCTTCATACATAAATCCTTCTTATGAAAAATATTTCTATTCTTATATCCTTCTGATATTTTATCTTATTTATAGCTTACCTTAATACTGTAAGATATAGTAACATTAATAAATACCCGTTGTGAGAACTTTTTTGTGTGTCTTTTTTGAGACAGGGTCTCCCTGTAGCCCCAGCTGTCCTGGACTCGCTATGAAGATGAGGCTGGCCTTGAACTCACAAAGATCTGCCTGCCTCTGCCTCCCAAGTGCTAGGATTAAAGGCATGTGCCACGCCTGGTGTGAGAACTTTTTTCTTGGGGGTACTAGTCAGCGTCTTTCTCCTCATAAGTTTCTAATAACAAACCAACGTTCAATTACACAGAAGTGAATAATAAATCAATTATGCCATTTCAGTTAAAGCTGAAATTGCTTGGAGAATATTAAAACAAACCATAAGAATTTGACTAGTAAAACCTAAATTAATAAGATCTGGTCAAGCCAAAATTTCTTTCATCCAAAATATTTGGTTGGAAGGAACCCCTACCAGTCTCTGTCAATTAAAAAAAATTTCCTGGGGCTGGAGAGATGGCTCAGTGGTTAAGAGCACCAACTGCTCTTGCAGAGGACCCAGGTTCGATTCCCAGCACCCACATGGCAGCTAAGAACTGTCTTTAACTCCAACTCCAGGGGAATCCGCAGCCTTCTTCTGACCTCTGCAGCATTGCAGGACATGGGTGCACCAATCTACATGCAGATAGTACACTCATACACATAAAAAATAATAAATAAATAAAATATTTTTAAAATTCCTATTGCATCTAACTTTTTATCTTCAATTATTTATTGATTTCAGTAGTGATAAGCAAATCCTCTGTTTTCCTAAGTGTGGAGTTCTGAATTCTTTTGCTGGATGAATGCCAAAGGCTTAAAAGAAAACAAATGATACCAAGTGCTGGAGAGGTTGTGGGGAAAGGGGAACACTCATCCACTGCTGGTGGGAATGTAAACTCATACAGCCACTATGGAAAGCAGTGTGGAGAACGCTTGGAAGACTTGGCATGAACTTGCCACCCGACCCAGCCATGCCACTCCTAAGCATGTACCCCCAAGACTCACCCCACCACAGAGATATATGCATGGCCATGTTTATATCAGCTCTCTTCACAATAGCAATGTGCTGGAATCAACCCAAATGCCCCTCAACTGATTAGTGCATAGAGAAAATGTGATACATCTACACAATGGAGTTCTATGCTGCAGTAAAGTAAGATGACATCATGAGCTTTGCAGTAAAATGGCTGGAGCTAGAGGACATCATGCTGAGTGAAGTAACATAGTCCCAGAAAAACAAACAATGAATGATATCCCTCATCTGTGGATGCTAGTGCCAATTACCTAGTTGTAAGTATTTCTTGTGTATGGCCCTTTGAGCTTTTGTCCAAAGCAGCTGGGAGTGATGCATACTGGAAACAACAACAACAACAGCACAAAGGACTGCATCAAAGAACTGATTGAAACAGTGAACTTCTGCTCAAAACAGTCAACTTCCACATGGAGAGTATTGAGAAAGACAGAAAGAGATGAAAAGCATGTTTGGCAGAATGCATGAACTCTGGTGGGGTGGGGGAATGGGGGGGACATGGGTCTAAATTTGATTAAAAAAATAATAAAATAAATAAATTAATTAATTAAAAAAAAGAAGCCTAAAGAGTTGGCAGAGGACCAACTTGGTATGATTGTGCTTGAATGCTTGGGCTTGGTAGAAGCTTGCAGAGTTTGGCTAAGGTTCTGCCCTTGATTGTTTATACTTGGATTGTAAACACAGGAATTGTTAGACATATTATTGCTGAAACCCAGTGTCACTATGTTCCCTGTTTACTTTTACTGGCTAGGTCTGCTGAACCTTGAATTCTTTTTCTCTCCTAAAGCCTTCCTCACATCTAGCTAGTTTAATATTAAGGCTTAGCAGCCATGCTTGGCCTTGAAACCATTTTTCATAATTCTACAGGTCTGAAAAACTTTCTGGTTTTAATCCCCCCCCCCAAGAAGAAACTGTTCTTCTAGTTCAGCTCCAACCTTAACTTGTTCATATGTAAATTTTCTCCAGGTAGCTCTCCTAGATCTGAGCCCACTTCTTTCTGATGCAAACTAAGGCCTTTCAGGGGAACCACCCTACCAAGAGCAGCTTCTTCCAGATAATTTCAAGCCTTGGCCACTTTATTTTTCTTTTAAATTTTGTATGCAAAATCTGTTTTTGGATAAAAGTGTATTGCTCTCTTGTCTTGAGGGTTTCTTTCATAACTATTTCTAAATCTAACTCTTCTTACCAAACCTGCAGGCTATTTGTAGATCCAAAATTGGGATTCAGCTAGTTATATCACTTATGTAATTCAAATCCATTTCAGCATGCTTAACTTAAAAAGTAATATTTTTACTTAACCCCCAGGTACCCTAGATATCTTTTGAGTAAATATATGTGCACAATTAAAATTAATTGGTTGATTTAATTTTATCTTGATCTTTTTAAAATGTGTTTCACCTTAAAGATCTCTTCTCACAGAATTCTGGATCACGCATGGTTTGAGCTCTGGCACCATCAACCTGCCTGCTGTGCATGCATACCAGCTGCCTGACTGAACACGTGATATCTAAATCATGCCCTTTAAATTTTGATTTTAGGTAACATTCTTTTGATTTCAGCATTTTGGAGACAAAGTCAATGGATTCTAGGAGAATTTACAGGTCCTGGAGTTCTGACAAAACAAACTTGCTCTGATAAATTGTGTTTTTGTAAGGACCATTAATAAAAACATGAATTGATATTTTGGTTCAATTTAAATGAGAAATTTTTGAATAAAACCGTTTTATGTTTCTTTAAGCCCATCTTCAAGCTGTGTGTATATATAAGTGAATGCAAGTTACTGCTTTTAATTCATCATCATCCTACAGGTTTAAATCTAATTAGGAGCTGACTATAAACAAAGATAGATTCAACTCATAAAGAATGTTTTTTTATACCCCTTAGTGTTAACAATTTTTAATTGGGTTTATAGTATGCATAATATTCAGTTTATTGATAAATTGTTGCTGATTATTGTTAGTAATTGTTATTAATACTTATAGTTATTGTTATTAAAATAATTATTAATAATTAATAATAATTCAGTTTAATGATAAATTGTTCATAGTTGTTGGCTGTTATTATTGACAATTATTATTCATAATAATTATTAATGGTTGTTGTGACTAATAATGGTTAATAAAAATTATTGATAATTGGTAATGATTAATAATTTATACTAATTGTGATTGTTGTGATTATGGATAATTATTATTCTTCCAAAGTCCTTAATAATAATACAAGATAAATCAGTCCCAGACTACAAACAACTTTGGCCTGCCTACTATTGGGCACCCTCCTCAATCTTTAGATTTGTAAATAGCATAGGGACAGTTAGACTTAGCAGAGGGACAGCTTAGGGATAGTTAACCAAGAAGGACAGGATAGGGGAAGAATAGAAGTAGGCTTTAGGGATAGTTCATTGAGGGCAAGTGGTTGGTAATGGGCCTAAGAGGTGGCATATGGATCTCAGCTGTTTTATGCATTACTAGGACACTTATTCTAATTATGTAAAATAACCCTATGACAAATTATAAAATTTCATGTTTCTTATTAAAATGTATATATGCACGCACATGTGTGTATGGATGTGTGTACTTGTGTTCTAAGTATATTTTAATATTAACAGCCATGATACCAGTAAAAACATTGCCTCTGAGTTGGAACGTGGTCCTTCCTTCTCAAGACGCAAATTTAAACAGCCAACACATAATTCAATTTCAACAAAGGTGATGGGTTATCTATTAAAATTTTTAAAATAATGGATCTACACTGCCACCTACTGGTCATGCCCTTTCAACATCTAAAACAAAGATGCAACCAGGTTTTCATTGTATCAAAGTGTTAATAAGTTTTTGGGTATTTGGGAATAAAAAATAAAAATATAAAAAATATAAAAATTTAAAAATTTAGAAAAAAATGTGAATTCCCATTAACATCATTGCGGAATTTGTGGCTGCCATTTTTTTAAATTATTGCGCCCATACATGCTAAGACAAGCCTGCATTTTGTTCAGATGGCCAGTGGGTAGCTGGTGTTCAGGCCTGCATTTCATTTGGGTGGCTAGTTGGTTGAAAAAGGCTCCCTTTGCCGACCACCAACCTGGGTAGCTGGTGTGAAATTCCTGTCCTGGCTCTGGGCAGGTGAAAAGTCATAGCCAAGAGTGGGAAACGTGTCTCATTGTCCCAGGCTAAGGACCTGAGTAGGAAGTTACCTCTCCGGTTGGGTTACAGGAGTAACCAACTGACCTCTACGCTAAGGGGTCAGTTCCCCACAGTGTCCACAAAGTGGGAACTGTGTCCCCCTTCCCTTAGCAGGACTGCACTGCACCTGCTCATGATAAAGGAAGCTTCCTAGAAGCTCCCACAGAAACAAACAAACAAAAAAATCAAGATGGTAATGATGGTAACAACGTCTCATGGGGCATATCTAGCCAGTCTTCAATTAACTAATGGGCGTAAGAACTATAATAAGAACTGTAAAAGAAAATTTTATTAAAAGCCAAATATTGGAAAATCTTTAAAGCAGGTTTTCATGCCAGGCCTGGAGAAGGCCAAAAGCTTGGAGGAAGATAGTCATTAAAATCCACTCTGTATAGGTATTTAAGCAGCACTAATAGTTATGGTAGGTTATTTTGGCATAGACACATATGTTTGGATGATATGTTAATCCATGAATTACATTTTTACCCCCTGATAAATATGACAAGGTCTTACTGTGGCTTATAACATCTCCTAACCTGTAGAGGATATAGGCTTGTGGCATCAGCCATGGGTTATTCCTCCAAGGAGAGAGCCAATAGCCAATTAGATTTGGGATATACAGGCACATGGCTGCCTCTGCTGCACAGTATTTCCAGGCAGGTGAGGTGTAGCTGGTGCTGACGGTGGAGTCTTGCTTGACTCAGGGAGACCCGTATTTGCTTTATTGGTTTAGTGGCCTTTGGTAACACTCTCTGGCATTCCAGAGGCCATCTGTACACTTGCATGTGCGGTCTCAATACATCCCTCCCATGTTAACGTCAGGTCTTCGGCAGCAGGGTCTTATCGCCTCTCCTCCTGCAGCTATCCCAACTTAGGGGCAAGGAGCCTTACCTTTATCTAATTGCTTGTGCTTCATTAGTAGGATCGAAAGGTTATCCTGAACAAACTGTTCAGCCCATGAAAGAAACAGCCAGGATGACCAGATCCAAGTCAACAGCTCCAGAGAGAGAGGACAGTTTTACTTCTCATCCACCTGTGCCCCTTTTCTAAGCCTAGGGAACAATCTGCAGAAGAGGGGGCATTGGTAGAAGTAAAGGCTATGATTGGTGTGAATGGTGAAACTACAGCGATGTAGTCTGGACACTCATTTGATCAACTTGATTGAACAAACAACCTGTCACCCCCCACTGAATGGTGGGGACTGTGGGGGTTTGGGCACAACAGTCTGTAGATTGGTTTTGCACAAAGGATGCTTATACTCATGGATTATCACTATAGCTAAAAAATGAAAAAAAAAACCTGAAAGATGCAGGACAGTTATGGCAGAATACAGGTCTGGGATGTGGGGCGGGGGGGAAGGGAAAGGAAATATGCCTGATCTGAATTGGAAAAGGATGTACGAAATGCACAAACCATCAATAAAAATAAATTAAAAAAAAAAAAGTACCAGGTAGTAAATATTTTAGCCTTTGCAAAGGCTAAAATATTTACTACCTGGTACTTTTAACAAAAGACTTTAGTCTTTTTCAAAAAAGAAAAAAAAATCCACTCTGTGAGGTTTGCATTTTAAAATGGTATACTTAAAAATAACATATATTTCTCCTTGTTCTATGGGTGGAAGGCAAGGAAGTCTCTCATATCAGAACCTTTGTGGCACCTAGAAGGTAAGTTTCATTTAGACTCATTAAACTAGTTGTTACATGTAGGATCCACAGAGGTTCGATAGAACAAAGAGAAATATGACAATGATGAGGTCGCTCCCCAACTGTAATTGGAGACAACTATTGTAGAGGTGATCTCTTATAAAACCGGTAAAACTGCTTTCTTTAATTGACTACTAGACATGGGAACTGTGGAAGGGATTACTCTTCTTTCAGAAACAATATAATACTAAAGTCCTAGGGTATGCACTCAGGCAAAATATATTAATACAGGAGCTCTGACATTCAGCAATGATTGTTCTTACCAGGTGGATGTTGGCCAGGGGATCCAAGGCCCCACAAAAGGTAAGGGCTCCTTGCCTCTAAGTTGGGAATACCTACAGGAGGAGAGGCAATAAGACCTGCTGCCGAAAGACCTGACGTTAACATGGGAGGGATGTATTGAGACCCACATGCAAGTGTACAGATGGCCTCTGGAATGCCAGAGAGGTGTTACCAAAGGCCACTAAACCAATAAAGCAAATATGGGTCTCCCTGAGTCAAGCAAGACTCCACCGTCAGCACCAGATCACCTCACTGCCTGGAAATACTGTGCAGCAGAGGCAGCCATGTGCCTGTATATCCCAAATATAATTGGCTATTGGCTCTCCCCTTGGAGAAATAACCCATGGCTGATGCCACAAGCTTACATCTTCTAAGGTTAGATGTTATAAGCCACAGTAAGACCCTTCATATTTAACAGGGGGGAAAATGTGTAATTCATGGATTAACATATCCAAACACTGTGTCTATGCTAAAGAGTAACCTACCATAACTATTAGTGCTGCTTTAAATACCTATATATCTAATTGTTGTTCTTCATTAGTAGGATCGAAAGGTTATTCCTGGACAAACTGTCAGCCCATGAAAGGAAACAGCCAGAATTGACCAGAGTCCAAGTCAACAGCTCCAGAGAGAGTGGACTGTTTTACCTCTCATCCACCTGTGCCCCTTTTCTAAGCCTAGGGAACAACCTGCGGAAGAGGGGGCGTGGTAGAATGTAAGGGCTGCGATTGGGGTGAATGGTGAAACTACAGCAATGTAGTCTGGACACTCATTTGATCAACTTGATTGAACAAACAACCTGTCACCCCCCACTGGATGGTGGGGCTGTAGGTGTTTGGGCACAACAGCCTGCAGATAGGTTTTGCATGAAGGATGCTTGTACTCATGGATTATCACTTATAGCTAAAAATGAAAAAAAAAAACTGAGAGAAAGTTGCAGGACAGTTATGGCAGAATGCATGATCTGGGATGGGGTGGGGGTGGGGGGAGGGAAAGGGAAATAAGCCTGAACTGAATTGGAAAAAAATGTATGAAATGCACAAAGCATCAATAAAAAACTAATTAAAAAAAAATAACATATATTTATATAGAGAGGTATTTCAGTAGAGATTTACACAGAAATACAAAATAAGCCTTGATTTCTCTGAAGTCATAGTCTAGTCATATAGTTTTAAAGAGCAAAGTGTATATTGGGTAAAATTTATTTGGCAGGTATTCAACTTTGGTGTCCAAACTTTGTCTACATACTATAGGATATTTTAAGACCTAGTAAAATGTTTAAATTTGGTTGAAGGTTTTGGTAGAAATGGTAATACATTTGAACTAATTGGGAATATAAAATATTAATTGTTTTATTTATAATTTGTATTGAATTTCCAACAATAACTTTGGGGTTAAGGTACACAAATGGTCTCTATATTTTTCTGTGTTATACAGTATCACCTTGTAACATTTTCTTTTACTCGTAGGATGATTTAAAGGAATTAAGTTTAAGTTCACTTCCCAAATAAATAGCAAAGAGTCAATGATAAACAGTTTGGGTGAATTTGATGAAAATTTATGCCTGGTTCCTGTCTATAGGTATGTGTAATAAAACTTAGGCATCTATAGGTCAAAATATAAAAATTTAAAAAACGAAAAGAGGGAGGTGGTATAATATTCCTTCTGGGATACAAATGGAAAACTCTGTATTCCAAACCTTTTGATAAATTTTCAATTTCGAGATCTTGAAACTAACAATGGGAGGAGATTTGTATGCTCCAACAGGTAAAAACACCAACATAAATGCCTGAAAAATGTACAACTTTTGGCTGTGCAGGATGGACTGGGAAATGCCAGCAGAGAAGCTGACCCATCTGAACATTAAAGAAAGAGGAACCTCAGACTGCCTGAGTCACAGACACTGAGCATCTCTCTGAATTATATTTGGGATAACTGTTTATAATGTGCCCTAGGAAGGTTTCTCAGCCCTGGAAGTTAACCTTCCAGATGCTGAGAAACCTTCCTACCTCTCCCCTTTATAGGAAAAAGAAAAACATGATGGTAATGAAGTCATTCCATAACTGTAAATTAGAGCCACCTGTTTTAGTGGTAGTTTCTTACAAAACAGGTATAACTACCTTCTTTAATTGACTGATAGACTAGGAACTATGAAAGGATAATTCTCTATCTAGAGCCAAATATAATAGTAAAGTCTTTATAAACTGTGTAATTAAGCAAAATATATTAATACAGGAGAGCTCTGATATCAGCAGTGGATTATTCTGCCTAGGAGATGTTGGCTAGAGGATCAAAGCCCCCAAAATTATAAAGGCCTTTTGCCTATAAGTGGGATATCTGCAAGGAGAAAGGTGGTAAGTCCCTGTCATCCAAGACCTGGTATAAGCATGAAAAAAATGTTTTGAGACATCACTTGCTAATGTACAGTTGGCCTCTGAAATGCCAGAGCACGTTACCAAAGGCCACTAAAGCAATAAAGCAAAATATTGGTCTCATGAATCAAGCAAGACTCCTCCGTCAGCATCAGCTACACCTCCCCTGCTTGGAAATACTGTGCAACAGTGGCAACTATATATCTATATATATTCCCAAATATAATTGGCTTTTAGCTCTCTCCTTGGAGGAATAATTCAGGGCTGATGCCACAAGCTTACGTCCTGGTCCTCTAGTGGTTAGGAGACGTTGTAAGCCACAATAAGAACTTGTCACCCTTCATAGAAAAGCCACAGTTTGTGGATTAGCATACTACATAAACATCTGTGTCTATGCTCACAGCTTAGCTTGCCATAATAATTAGTACTATTTAAATACCTGTGCATCTAATTGTTGGTGCTTTGTTAGTAGGATTAAAAAGGTACCCCTGGATAAGCTGTCAACCCATGAAGGGAAACAACCTGAACAGACTAGAGTCCAAAATGACATCTCCAGAGAAAATAGACTGTTTTTCTTCTCACCCACTTGTGCCCCTTTCCCAAAGCCTATAGAACAACTTGCAGAAGAGGAGGCATGGTAGAATGTAAGGGCTGCGGAGAGATTGGGGTGAATCTTGAGACTACAGCAATATAGACTGGACTCTTATTTGATCAACAAGCTTGTGCATACAAGCTTTTCCACTTAGACTATGGGAACCTTGGCTTGTTTCAAAATTTGGACATAGATACTTGCTAATTGGTTTTACATGAATGTTACTTACATTAATTGCTTATGCTTGACAATCGGCTCACTTCCTGGTTGGATATTTTTGGATATTAATTGATCTTAATGTGAAAATAAAATTTTAGGTCTGACCTGCCCCCCACTGCCTAGCACTCAAATCAGGCTTGAGCAGCTGGCTATTCAAAACTCAGGTTCCTTTGTGTTGTTAGCCTCACCCATGTGCTCCCCAACCACTCAGAAAAATTTTTTTTAAATTAAATTAAAAGGGTGAGATGTGGGAAAACTTAGTTAAGATGGGTAGCATTCTAAACCAATGGGACCTCCCTGGCCACACCCATGGGGTAGAATATAGTGATGAAAAGGTTTAGGATTTGGCTTTGAGAATTGAGTCATGCTGGATATTTAACCAGACATCTTGAAATAAAATCTCTGTCTGCATTTGGACCTCAACATGCATCCGCATGGTGTGCTTTCCTGCACGTGTTTCCCACGTGGATCGTCCTGGAATTAAATGGGCCCCACAAACCTCAATGGAACACCCACATCTTTCCAGAGGGCTCACTGGAGTATTGAAGCCCCCAGTGTGCTGGGATTAATCTGTGTCTTGATGTCCTGCAGAATTGTGTTATAAAGTTTGGTGCACCAGAGTTTGGTGCATATATATTCATGATTGTGAAATCTTCATAGTTAATTGTTCCTTTGATAAGGATGTAATGGCTCTCTTTGTCTCTTCTTTTTTTTTTTTTTTTTTTTTTGTTTTTTTGGTCTTTTCGAGACAGGGTCTCCCTGTAGTCCCAGCTGTCCTGGAATTCACTCTGTAGACCAGGCTGGCCTTGAACTCACAAAGATCCACCTGCCTCTACCTCCCGAGTGCTAGGATTAAAGGCATGCGCCACCACGCCCGGCTTCTCTTTGTCTCTTCTGATTAGATTTATTTTGAAGTCTATTTTGTCTCATATTAGAATAGCAACTCCTGCTTGCTTTTTGGTACCATTTGCTTGGAATATTTTTTCCATCCTTTCACCTTAAGTTGATGCCTGTCCTTGAGGGTGAGATGGGTTTCTTGTAGACAGCATATAGATAGGTTCTGTTTCCTAATCTATTCTCCCAGTCTATGTCTTTTGATTGGGGAATTTAGTCCATTAATATTTAAGGTTATTATTGAGAGATGTGTGTTGCTTCCTTTGACCTTATGTTCTTTTTCTATTCTTGGTTTGAGTTAGTATTTCCACAGTTATATTGTTATCAATTACTCTTTCTAGCTGCTTGGGGACAGTTGCTCCTTTCCTTTGAATTGCTTTGAGTATTTTCTGAAGTGTTGGTTTTCCAGACATGAATTCTTTCATCTTGTTTATCTCATGAAAGATTTTTCTCCTTCAACTGTAATAGACATTTTTGTTTGGTATAGTAACCTGGGTTGGCATCTGTAGTTGTTTATACTGGGAATACTTTGGTCCATGTCTTCTGGCTTTTCATGGTTTGCATTGAAAAGTCAGCTGTAATTCTGGTGGGTTTCCCTTTATATGTAACTTGTTTTATATCTCTTGTGGCCTTCGGTATTTTGTCTTTGTTTTGGGCATCTAATACTTTAACTATGATATGGCATGGGGAATTTCTTTTCTGATCTTATCTATTTGGTGTTCTATGTGCTTCTTATGGGTTTGTGTGTGTCCATGAAGCTGTCTTTTCCTTTTCTGGACAGATAAACGGTTTTGCTACATTAAGCCTCTGACTTCCTGTTTTTTTTTTGAGACAGACTCTTGCACTGAACCTGGAACTCACCATTTTGTCGAGGCTGGTTGATCCCTAAGTCCCAGTGATCTTCTTGTCCTGGTCTAACACCAGGGTTACAGGCAGGCAGGCAGGCAGGTGCACATACCTGTCTTTTACATGGGTTCAAGGTATCCCAAACACAGGCTCTCATGCTTTTGCAGTAAGCAATTGACATATTGAGCCATCTCCTCCGCCCTGAACAATTTCTTTTCACCCTTCACATGTTCCCAGTGGCTTGTTATAACTTTTAAATGCATAATTCATTACGTCTTTTAAAACCAAACTAATAATCATCTGGCATAGGGCATGTAAAAAGGCTTAAAGTAAATAGGATAGAAAATGGCCCCTTAAGTAAAATTTTCTTGGCCCTTATAAAATCAGTGACAAAAGTACTCCTAGTAAGCTTGAGACACGAAAACTAAGATCCAAACTGGGATTAGATACACCACTATGCTTAGCCATAAACCTAGGTAATTTTTCCTAATAAAATAACTTGCCAGAGAACTACTAGCAACTGCTTAAAACTCAAAGGACTTGGCGGTACTTTACATCTGTCTAGAGGAGGATGTTCTGTAATTGATAAACCCCGTTATACCTTACCACCTCTTGCTAATTCAGCCCATATGCTGCCATCTTCAGCAAACCCACATGAATTGTACAAACTAATAGATTTCACTTTAATATTTTGATACACTCATTTATTGAGTCTCGCTATGCCTCCTGTTTGTTTTCTGCCCTCTCTTGGTAGACCACGAGGCTTGTTAAAGCCAGCCACACACCCCAAGACCTCCAAAAACAGCACCACCAACTGCAGACAAACGTCTGAATACCTAGAGCCTATGGGGGACACTCATTCAAACCACCACACCATGATTAGGTATATTCCCAGTTGCTGTTTGTGTTGTTAATGTTTTTTGGTTTTTGAGACAGGGTGTCCCTATGTAGCCCCACTGGCCTGAACCTTGCTATGTAGGTCATTCCAGGTTAGCCTGGATCTCACAGGGCTCCTCCTGCCTCTGACTCCTCAGTGTTAGGTTGAAGGCAGGTATCATGTCTGACTCTTAATGTTTTAGTTTTTTCTAGGATGCTTTTTATTTTTTTAATTTTATTTATTTTTGTATGTGTATGAGTGTACTGTCTGCATGTAGGTTTGTGCACCCATGCTGTGCAATGCCGTGGAGGTCAGAAGAGGGTCTCAGATTCCCCTGGAACTGGAGTTCTCCTGGAATTGGAGTTACAGATGGTTCTTAGCTGCCATGTGGGTGCTGGGGATCGAACCCAGTTCCTCTGCAAGAGCAGTCAGTGCTCTTAACCACTAGGCTATCTCTCCAGCCCCTAATGTTTTATTTTTTAATGAAGCTCTGAATGTGATTAATTTTCATAGTGGGTCATAGAGAATCTACTGGCTTTAGTAACTCTACTTCATATATTGTTGCTGTACTGAACATTACAGAGGAAGGGTCAATGCCAGTGTCTATGTTAGGCTCAATCCGCCACACTCATGCAAGAAAGGTCCCAGGGGGCTACAAATAGTAGTGGATATAAGTTTAATTGAGGGTTGGTTACAAGCAAGCAGAAAAGAAGACACAACAACCAACAACTCAGACAGAATAGATAGAGCAGAAGACACGTCGGGCTGAGCACACTCCCATGGGAAGGCCCAATTTCCCTTAGCTTTTATCCCAGTTAGGGGTTTCCATCATAGTCATGGTGTCTACTCCTCTGATTGATAGGATCTTGGTTACAGATCAAACAGTTTTTTTATTATGTGTATTCACCTGCTCTGGACTCTTTGTTCTATTGCTTAACCTGGTTTGGACTATCTGCTCTTGTCCATAAAGCATTTAACTATGCTTTTTGGCAGAAGTTAAATCGCTCTACTAATAAAAGATTAATTTATCTATGTCATGTTTTTGTTTGTCCCTTTTTTTCTTTTTAAACTCTGGGGTGAAATCTAGGCCAAGATGGAGCTGACCAAGCTAAAATGGAGTCATGTTGGTCCTCACATTCCCCCGTTTTAGTAGTTTATAGAGATAAATCTTTAGTCTCCTTCCTCAGTTTCCATTGCTGGGAGGGGGTCGTACTGGACCCTTAGAACCATCAATTGTACAGCCTTGATTCTTTGTTGAACAAATCAAAATAATTTGTTAATAATGCATGGCCCAAAGGTGAATAAAAGCAAGAGAATGACCAGGGGCCCTGGTACTGCAGATGTAAGTGAGGTGAGCCATGGTGAATCATGGAAGAAGGACTCAAACCAACTTTGTCTTTTTTCCCATTCTTTTTTTCTTTGATTTAGACTTTCTCTAACCTTTGTCATGGAATCTTTCACAATTCCAGAGTGGTCTGCATAAAAACAACATTCTTCTCCTAAGGCAACACATAGTCCTCCTTGTTGCATAAACAATAAGTCTAGCCCCCTTCTATTCTGTAGAACTACTTCTGATAATGAAGTCAGTGATTCCGGGAGGTGGGTTATAGAAGTTTCTATCCACTCTATATCTATCTCTATAGCAGCTCTCAGGTTACTATAGTGAGAGCTCTGGGTGACTAGAGAGGCTATACCAGTTCCAGTACCCACTATTCCTATTCCCATAAGCAGGGCTAGGGTGGTGGCAGAGACAAGCTCCCTTTTAATTCTGCATTGGTTCCTTATTTAGATTATAAACTTCATAGATATCCTCCTCTTGATGATACAATATTCGAGGGAGGAGGTGAACTAAAATGCAAAACCTGTTTGGCTCAGGATGTGTCCATGGGCTCAAGCAGTCAGCCCATTAGTACAAGCCCATCATCCCTGGGGTGGGGCCACATAATATTTATCTAATTTGAGTGTTGGACTAATAGTGTCACACATCTTTTGATAATTTTTTTAAAGTTTTATTTATTTCTGTATGTGTATGAATGTACTGCCTGCATGCAAGTTTGTGCACCCGTGTCGTGCAACGCCGCGGAGGTCAGAAGAGGGTGTCGGATTCCCCTGGAACTGGAGTTCTCCTGGAATTGGAGTTTCAGATGGTTCTCAGCCACCATGTGGGTGCTGGGGATCAAACCCAGGTCCTCTGCAAGAGCGGTCGAATTTTTAGGGACATGTCCTATGCAGGCCCCTTGTCCTTGTACATTATGGAGAGTTAGTCCATTTAGTTTATTTTGTCCCCTGCATTTAGTAGGTGCATCTTCTACTGTATAGTTAGTACTGTTAAAGCCAACTGCCTCATAATAAGGGGGTCTTACATCATAGCATAGCCAGCAATTTTGAGTGATGTTTGGGTCCGAAGGATTTAACAAGTTGTAACTAGCTGACATAAGGTCCCATAATGAATCTGACCCAGAGTTAAGAATTTCCTTAGTGGCAGCAGGCAGGAGTTGGCCTCTGGGCTTAGTGGGTATAGGGGCCTTAATCACTTCCTTTGTAGGGGCTGGAGGATTTAGAACTTGGTTAGGCCCTACTGAAAGTTTGCTTACAGATTGTATAAATAGTTGTAACATTATAAGGTCCCTGGGTCTGACCAATATCTACCTTTTGCTCTAATGCCTCATATTTTTCCAGCTGTTCAGCCCTTATTATTCTTTCCTTGTTGAGTAAATCTAATTATTACTTTTGGGGGTGTTCCCCTTCTGGGTTTACTCATTCTGAGTGGATGATTTAAAGATATTGATATCAGGTCCCCTCCTTTTGTTTCCCACCAGGTAAATCCAGTAGTTTCACATCCTCGGGAGTGGCAGAAATAATCTGCAGCATTACCACAACTGTGTTTGTCTTAGGGACAGGTATAAAAATAAGTAAAGGCATCACAATCACCAGGGCCTGTGATTACCGCAGTTAGGTCACAAAAGGAAAACGTAAGATCAGGCCACCACATATCAAGGGGTGCAGCCTTTGAAGTTGAATGGAGAATATGCCCAGAGCTTACATCCTTAACAACCCAGGTTAAGTTTAGAGGGGCATGTGGATTTTTCCCTTGATACCCATTTCCAATTTCATTTAAGACAAGGAAGATAACACAAACATAAGTTCAAACAAACCCACCCCTCAGACCCTGCTGAGTCTTATTTTTAGTGGGTTTTTGTTGTCCCTTTTGACTCTCCATTGTGTAGTTGTCTCCTGTTCACCAACCACTAATTTGAGGTGTGAATGATGTATCCAAGGTTTAAGTCCATCCACCTTCACAGCCATAGGTGTGTTGAGAATCACAGTGAACGATCCCTTCCACTGGGGCTCTAGGGTCTCTTTATGATGTCTCTTTACCCAGACAGGGTCTCCTGGCTGAAAGGGATGAGGGTCCACTGGAGGCAGGCTGTGGATGTGCCAGATCAGTGGGAACAGGTGGTCTTGATCCCTCTGAAGGGCCTGTAAGGACTTCAAGACATCTTGGTTAGTGACCTCTGCTAAGAGATCAGCCTTAAGTCTGGGGCAGAAAGGAGGGGGTCTTCCAAACATAATCTCATATGGAGTCAAACCCTGTAAATAGGGGGTGTTTCTTGCACTTAGAAGAGCAAAGGGAAGGAGTGCCACCCAGTCTCTGCCAGTTTCCCAGGTTAATTTAGTCAGAGTCTCCTTAAGGGTCTGATTCATCCTCTCTACCTGTCCTGAGCTTTGGGGATGATAAGCACAATGTAATTTCCAATTGGTCCCCAATATCTTGGCTAAACCTTGAATTACCTGGGATATAAATGCAGGCCCATTGTCTGATCCAATGATGCAGCAGTAGGAAGGCCATACCTTGGGATGATTTCATCCAATAACTTCTTGGCTACTCTGAGGGCAGTTTCCTTCTTGGTAGGAAATGCCTCCATTCATCCTGAAAAAGTATCTACAAAAACCAGTAAATACCTATATCCAAACTTTCCAGGTTTAATTTCTGTAAAGTCTGTTTCCCAATAGACACTGGGAGATGTTCCTCTTTCTCTTTTTCCTCGGGATGTCATTAATTGGCTGGTGGCATTTGTGGCCTGACAGGCTTGGCACCTAATCACAACATCTTGGACTAACTGATGAAGGTGGGGGATATGATACCTAGGAGCTAGCAAGGCCTTGAGCTTTTTAATTCCCAGATGAGTTCCTTCATGTAGTTGCTTTACCAGAGTTTGACCTAAAGCAGTGGGCAGCACAGGCATCCATCTGAGGTAAAGGTCCATCCTCTGTTACTGGAGGTGTTTGGCAATTTGAGAATATAGGTTTGATCCTCCTTACTATAAACAGGTTTTTCAGGGAGGACTGGGGAAGGCATAGACAAGGCAGCTACCATAGGCAGGTGGAAGGCTACTTTCCTAGCCTCTTGGTCTGCCATCCTATTCCCAACAGCCTCTGGGGAATGTCCTTTTTGATGTCCTGGGAAGTAGATTATAGCTATTTTGGTTGGCAACCAGATGGCTGCCAATAAGTCGAATATTTCTTGTTTATTTTTAATAGTCTTTCCCTCAGCTGTGAGGAGGCCTCTTTCCTGGTATATTGCACCATGCACATGGGCTGTGGCAAAGGCATAGCGGCTGTCAGTGTAGATGTTAGCTGCCTTTTCTGCCCCCAGTCAAAGGCCTTCAGTGAGTGCAATAAGTTCTGTCCTTTGTGCTGAAGTGCCTGGGGGCAATGCCCTTGTCCACAATGTCCTATTCCCGTCCACTACTGCTGCCCCCGTGTACCTGATGCTGTTTTGCATGAAGCTGCTCCCATCTGTATACGTAATGTCAGGATTCGGTAGAGGGATGTCAGTGAGATACTGTCTCAGTCCTTGGAGATGGCTCAGTATCTCTGAACAATCATGAGACTCATGGTCCAGGTCCAGTGTTGGCAGCAGAGAAACTGGGTTAAGGGCTGCACTCGGGGCAAATCTTACCCTCAGTTGGTCCAACAGTAGAGACTGATAGTGAGTCAGTCGAGCATTGGACATCCATCTGTCCGGGGGGCTCTTCAAAACCCCCTCAATGGCATGTGGGGTGGTAATGGTCAGGGGCTGGCCCAAAGTCAACTTGTATCTTTAAGCACTTAGGCCATCCAGAGGCCACTGGGTCTAATTTAGAGGTAAGCTACTGGTCTCTTCCAGGGCCCCAACGTCTGGGTCAGGACTAATCCTGGAATCCAGAGCCTGCAAAACCCAGCTGAGCCTAAAAATCTGTGACTTCACGCTGAATAGTTGGGGTGGGAATATTTAGAGTAGTCTGTTTGCAGGCTTGGGAGAGAGCACATCACCCCCCTTTTAGTATGTAGCCCAAATATTGGACCTCTGTTTCACAGACCTGGGCTTTCTTGGCTGACACACAATATCCCAGTCCAGACAATAGCTTTAAGAGTTTTATAGTGCCTCTCCAGCAGGCTTCATTGTCCTCTGCAGCTAACAGCAAATCATCCACATATTGTAACAAAGACACTTCAGGGGTAGTTAGCCTGTACTCACAGAGATCCCAGTGGAAAGACTCATCAAAGATGGTGGGAGAGTTCTTAAATCCTTGAGGAAGCCTGGTTCAGGTCAATTGTCCACTAAATCCTTTATCTGGATCTTGCCATTTGAAGGTGAAGAGGGGCTGGCTGATGGTACTCAGAGGAATGCTAAAGAATGCATCCTTTAGGTCCAGCACAGGATATACCTGTCGTTGGGCTGGCAAAGAACTGAGCAAGGTATAAGGATTAGGCAGAGTAGGGCAAATATCTTGCACCCTTTTATTTACCTCTCTTAAGTCCTGGACTGGTCGATAATCCTGATGCCCAGCATTGTTGACAGGAAGTAGTGGCATGTTCCATGGTGATTGAGAGGGTATTAATATTCCAGCCTCTCTAAGCCTGTCAATATGCTTCCGGATTCCAACTTGAGCCTCTGCGGACATAGGGAACTATTTAACTCTGACAGGTTGTGCTAAAGGCTTAAGTTCTACAATGACAGGGGGTAGATGACTGGCCAGATCTGGAGGATTCCTCTCAGCCCACACAGTAGGCACAAGTTGTTGGAGCCGTTCAACCAACCAATTGCCCTGGGGGAGGAGTTTGGAGCTCCTTGTAAAGGTGGAATTCATCATCCAGGGTCAACACACAGACCACAGGCCTTCCTGGCCGTTTTACAGAGGTCTTGCCTTCTGAAAAGTGAATGCTAGCTTTCATTTTTGATAACAAGTCTTGGCACAGAAGTGGATATGGGCAGTCAGGAATCACAAGAAAAGAATGTGCAACAGTCTGATTTCCTAGGTCCACAGTTCTTTTGGTGGTCCAGGGATATAACTTGATGTCTGTAGCCCCTTGTATCAAGGTTTCTGAGCCTGTAGTAGCTCCCATTGGTCGTGTAAGGACAGAGTGACTTGCGCCACTGTCAACCATAAAACTGATGGGCCTCCCCCCTACTTTCAGTGTTAGCCTGGGCTCTGGGAAGAGTAGAGAGCCCTGACCTCCCTAATCTTCTTGGAGACCTAATATCTCCAACTCTCTTTTGTCATTAGACCTCCGTGGACATTCATTTTTCCAGTGCCTTTTTTGCTTGCAATAAGCACATTGGTCTCGTCCCAGCTTCAGCTGTGTGGGACAGGGAGGTGTTTTCTTACCTTTGCCTGGGTTCCACTCTCGTCTCACTCCTGGGTGAGCAGCAACCCCACCTCTCTGCATCCTTAAGCTCCCTCGTGGTCTTTCAGTGGTTGCAAGTAGGATTTTGGCTAGGCATCTGGTTTGTCTTTCATCAGGAGAGTCTCGATTGTTGAATGTTCTCATGGCTATTTCCATGAGCTCTGACAAATTTTTCCCCTGAAATCCTTCGATATTTTGGATCTTTTTTCTGATATCTGGTGCTGCCTGACTTACAAAAGCTACATTTATAGCTCTCTGATTTTCAGGAGCTGTAGGGTCTATTGGAGCATAAGTGCGGTAAGCATCTAACAGCCTTTCTAGGTAAACGGCAGGAGATTCATTCACTTCCTGCTGGACCTTCCCTACCTTAGACAAATTTGTGGGCCATCTAGCTGCAGCCCGGAGACCCCCCATCAGAATCTGGCAGAAGACCTGGAGTGACTCCCTACCTGCTGTCGAATTAGGATCCCACTGTGGTCTGGTCATGGGGAAAGCAGGGGTGATAGTATCGGGATCTTCACTGGATCGGCCGTCTTCTCCAAATATTGCCTTCCTGGCCAGGCATAAGATTCTTTCCCTTTCCTCAGTAGTGAATAGAACCTGTAAAAGTTGCTGAATATCCTCCCAGGTGGGCTGGTGTGTGGAAAAGACTGAATCCAACAACTCTATCAGGGCCTGGGGTTTCTCAGAGAAGGAGGGGGATCTGTCTTTTCCAATTGTAGAAATCAGAAGAAGTAAAGGGAGTGTACACCAAGAAGGGCTATTTCTGCCCTGATAATGGAGGGGCGACAACTCGAAGGGGAAATATCTCTGGTGTAATCTCTTTTCCTGACCTAGTGTGGTGGGGAGAGAGTACCGGCAGGTGAGTGTCTGGAGTGTCTGCTGCCACTGGGGCTTCCCCTGTGGAGTCGGGAGCAGGGGGAGCCTGCAAATTCCTGGTTGGATCAGGGTCAGGAGCCATAAGATTGTATGGGGGTGGGAGGCCTTCCTCCTGGCTAGGGGGGAGGATGGCGAGGAGAGATCCTTGCTTCTTTAATCCTGCCTTTGTCTGAGCAAGGAGAATCTGTTTCTTAGGAAATGGGGGAAGGTAAGGCTTCAACCAGTCTGGAGGCTGACTAACCAGAGACTGCCATGCATAAATGTATGCCTCCTGGTCCGAATGACCCGGTTCCCCCAAAATCACAGAAAATACCATTTCCACAGTATGTTTGTCAAAGGAGCCTTCTGAAGGCCTCTGACTCTAAAAGCAGGCCATTCTAATTCACAAAATATGCGTAGTTTCCCAGCAGTGATGGTTCCCATCCCTGTAGCGGCCTTTTTGAATTCCTTAAAGTGATTAAGCATCAAAGAAAGGAGAGTCGTTTGGGGATATGAAGAGGTAGATTGTGCCATGTTAGATTTGAAATACAGAAGAACAGAAACAAAGCCAGTAACGCGGAGGAAAGCACAGAGTCCACAAATCACACAAACACAGTAAGGATACGGAAAGCACACAAGATATTCAGACAGCAGAGGCTGTCTGCCGTAACCAGAGCTGTGACCAGAATCAAAGGCTGGGTCCACTGCCCACACCCTGAAACTGAATACCAAGCTGTTCCTAGGTCTGGTTCAAGACGAATTTCTGATTCGTCTCCTGGAGAGTCAAAGCGTCCCCCTCTCATTGCCCAGTGGAACTAGTCGCGTCTGACCTTCCCCTAGGGCAAAAACCCTGGCGCCACTAAGACCAAAACTAGCTTAAGCTCAGTACCTTTTAAAGCGCTTTTTTTTTCTCCAAGGCCAGCGGCGTTCTGCGAAGTGGGAAAAGCCCCCTTGGATGGAGGTGGCGGATCTCGATGGAACCTCCAAGAATGTTAGGCTCAATCCGCCACACTCACGCAAGAAAGGTGCCAGGGGGGCTACAAATAGTAGTTGATATAAGTTTAATCGAGGGTTAGTTACAAGCAAGCAGAAAAGAAGCCACAACAACCAACAACTCAGACGGAATAGATAGAGCAGATGATGAGTAGAGCTGAGCACACTCCCATGGGACTGGAGGGCAGCGGCAGCAAGACCCAAATTCCTTTAGCTTTTATCCCAGTTAGGGGTTTCCATTATGGTCATGGTGACTCCTCCTCTGATTGATAGGATCTTGGTTACAGATCAATCAGTTTTTTTATTATGTGTATTCACCTGCTTTGGACTCTTTGTTCTATTGCTTTGCCTGGTTTGGACTGTCTGTTCTTGTCCATAAAGCATTTAACTATGCTTTTTGGCAGAAGTTAAATAGCTCTACTAATAAAAGATTAATGTATCTATGTCATGCTTTTGTTTGTACCTTTTTTTTTTAAACTCTGGGGTGAACTCTAAGCCCAGATGGAGCTGACCAAGCTAAAATGGAGTCAGCTTGGTCCTCACATCTACAGCATGTGTAGCCCCTTTGAAGTGTGGTAAGAGTCTCCAGAGCAGAACTATGGATGCAGGGGGGAGAGCACAGGCCAGACTCTGCGTGCTCTTCCAGCCATGCCTCCTAGAGCCCCAGCTTCATGGCAGCCACATGCCACTGCTGCTCCCCTTGCAACTTGGACTTTTCCAAGACATCAGTTTTAAAAAGGAAAAAAATCTTGGTTACTCCATGTTTCACAAACCAGCCTACCGCTGCATAGAGCTCTGGGTCAGCATCCCCCTCCCCCACAGGCTCTTCTCCAGAGCCAAACTGGTTCTCAAGGCAGATAAGCGCTCACTCATGCTATGTATTCACAGAGATAAGATGCAGAATTCTTTGACTGTCAGGCTGGCAAGCTCAGACAAGGTATTTTCAGAGGAGTTCCCACTTAAAGCACCATGAGCTCTCACTGTGAAGTCGATACAGAAGCTTCTCCAGATCCCTGGACAAATGCTTATGCTGCACTTCTTCACAGTATTGAATTCTATGCAAGGGTCAGGGAGGGGACTCATCGGCTTTACCTTCTTTCTGTTCCATCTTTGTTCTTTGATCTAAGGTATCTGGCTTTCCTTAGGTTTCCTAAAGTCTACCACTGGATTTCAGCTTTGTCCTGCCATGGTCCACAGAGAAGCAGATCACTGCTGGGTTACTATAGAGACTGCTGCCTTGGGTTGCCTATTTCTGTTTTTGTTCTGGGCTTATTGGTCTCACCCCCAAAATGGCCATAAAATTTTTTTGATGTCTATTCTTCACTATGAATTTAAGCAATAATCTTCAATGTTATTCCTGTAATCCTCCATAGAGTTCTTATATGCCATTCAAACAACTGTTAACTATTTAAGATTCATTTCTAAATGAACCTGTCGGGGATATTTCAGATGTAAAGAACAACATTCTACATCTAGTCCAATTATCACACCAAAGCCTTTAAATGCTATGCTGTCTTGAAATATCTATCTCCATGTTCATCTATTACTTCTGAATTCAGCCTCACTCAGATTGTCATGACACTGGCAAAAGACTGAGTAATTCTTTTCTAGAATGTAACATGACTAGGCTGTAGTCTAATTCCCAATAGAGGCCTCATCCTCACCTGAAATTTCTGACCATAGCCTTTACTATCTGCATTTCTCCTGACATTCTTATCATCTGGTTTTCTGAGTTCCTAGTAGGATGACCGTCAAACTCTAAAGTATTCTAGGACTTCTGCAGCCATCTTCACATTTTTCCCACAAAACCAGTTCCAAAGGCCTTAGCAACTATATGACCAAGTAATGAGTCCATTTCTCTGACCCCAATCATCTGTACTAGTTAATTTTGAATTACAGGGACCATAATACCTGACAGAAACAACTTAAAGAAGGAAAGCTTATTTTGGTTCATAGTTCAGAGGGTCTCAGTCTATTAGAGTGGCAAAGGCAGGGTGGAACTTCTCAGCTCGTGGTGGCAGGGCCATGTGTGTTTTTCATGTCACAGCAGGTTAGAAAGGGACTGAGTTGGGGCCAGAGAGATGGCCTAGTGGTTAAGAGCACCGACTGCTCTTACAGAGGACCCGGGTTTGATCCCCAGCACCCACATGGCAGCCGAGAACCATCTGAAACTCCAATTCCAGGAGAACTCCAGTTCCAGGGGAATCCAACACCCTCTTCTGACCTCCGTGGCATTGCACGACACGGGTGCACAGACCTGCATGCAGACAGTACATTCATACACATACAGAAATAAATAAAATTAAAAAAAAATAAAAAAAAAGAAAGGGACCGAGTCTGACTTTCAAGGACTTGCACCCAACATGTTTCTTCCACATAGGCTCTGCCTCCCAAAGGTTCCACAATTTCCCCAAATAGTGCCACCACCTGGGAACAAGCATTGATGTCCAGAGTGTGTGGGCAGTACATTTCAGATTCAAACACTTTCTAGTTTGCTTTTCTGTTTCTGTGCATAAACACCATGAGCAAAGGCAATGTGTGGAAGAAAGAGTTTATTTCATCTTACATTTCCAGGTCACAGTCCATTGCTGAGCATAGTCAGGGCAGGAACTCAAGGAGGAAGCTGAAAGCAGGAATCTGGAGCAGAAACTATGGAGGAACATTGCTTACTGGCTCTCTTCCTCTGGCTTGCTCAGTGAGTTTTTGAATACAACCAAGGCCCACTTGTGTAGGCATGGTTCTTCCTGTAGTGGGCTGGGTTCTTATCAAGCATTGATCAAGACAGTATCCCATAGACATGCCCACAGCCTACAGGATGGAAGAAAATTTTCAGTTGAGGTTCTGTCTTCCCAGGTAGCTCTAGGTTGTGTCAAGTCGATGATAAAAACTAACTATGGACAAAACCATACTACCAACTCTGCTCTCCTCTGGCCCATCATCCCTGTGGCAGCCTCATCCATTCTGAGTCTAGGATAAGTAGAACTTTTCAATATCTCTTAAGTCAGATGCTTCAAAGCTTCCATGATTCCTGGAAATCTGTCTCATTAGCTACAGGACTGCCAAGCTATCTGAAGAATACTTGTCCTTCTTGACCTCTGGTTCTGTGAAAAGCAGTCCCTTTTTCCTTTGTGCTTGCAAAGCTCATAGTCTCCTCTTTGTAGGACCAGATGCTCAAACCTTAGGGAAGATGCCTGCAGGGCTCTTTTATAATATTTCATCTATAAATCTGAGAATGTACATGCCGAGTTTGAAAATAATCTCTGCTATACTCCTGAAACTTCTCTTTTGATCCCCCAAGAAGAAAGAATTTTTAAGGTTCAAGTTGTTATTAGAGTCAGAGATATGAAAAAGTCCAGTATTTTCTAGGGATTCTTCCTTAGGTTAGAAAAGGAGGGATAGTGTTTCCACCTGTGCTCATCAATTGCCAGCAGACCATTCTAACTTTCTGTCTCCAATCTGCTTCTGGAGTGATCATCTCAGGTAGAATCTCATTCTGATATTCTCATCTCCAGCTCAGTATCATTTGTAGATGGAGTCCTGCTCACTTCTGAAGTATAAGGTGTACACCAGAGCACAGAGAGAAGAGCCTCACCTCAGTGCACTCACTGTCCTGCAACTTGGGTTACTGCCATCCTGTTAAATTGTAGCTGAGGGTCAGAACCTCAGTTTTACTAGAATAGAAATGAACAAATGATTCTTTTTCTATTTTAAATCTATGTACCAGGTCCACTGACAAAATAAGTGAGGTTCTTTATTAAAAATAATACTTGTTAACATGTCGCTAATACTTGTTACCAGGTTCTGTATTTGTGTTTTAGATTAATTCATTTCATCACAACTACTCCAAAAGCCAAGTGCCATTTCTAACTTTTTCTGAAGGATGAGAAAGCTTCCATTCAGCAATGCCAAAAAATTGCCCAAGTTCACAAATGGCAAGTCACCTTTCCAACCCTGATATTCAGGTTCCACAAGCCAATGTCTTTGTGTGTGTGTGTGTGTGTGTGTGTGTGTGTGTTTGTGTGTGTGTGTGTTTGTTTGTGTGCGTGTGTACGTGTGTATGTGTGTCAGATCCCCTGAAACTGGAGTTACAGGTGGTTGTTAGTCTCCATGTGGGTGCTGGGAACTGAACCCAGTTCCTCTGCAAGAGTGGCCTGTGTTCCGTGCTCTTAATCAGTGAGCCATCTCTCTCCAGCCCAAGCCATCTTCTTAATCATCCTTTTATGTAGCCCTTCAGTAAAATGCATACCCATAGACCCATGGGCCCATTCAAAACCTAAAATACCTGTTTTAAAAAATAAGAACCAGAGGTGATTCTGCTACAAATTTGAGAACTACTAGTATGTGAGTGCCCTCTAGTGGCTACATATGACTGTTGCGCCATCATTGTGGTTAAAGAATTATACATTTTTTAAATGCTCTCCTGTGTTAATACAGAGACCAAACTGCACAGAATAAGAGACTGTTGAGTGTGCAACTCTAAATGGGATATCTATATCCCACCCTTCCCTATAAAGGCTCAGGTATAATCCAAGAAGTGAGAGAGAAAGACAGAGAGATGAGAGAGAGAGAGAGAGAGAGAGAGAGAGAGAGAGAGAGAGAGAGATTATAAAACCCAGAAGGAGTAGATATCCATAGCCAAACAGTATTTCCCAGACATGAAAGTGCAGATGCCCATATGCAGCTCACAGTGGCTGGGGCTGCATGCCCCAAATATGCAGATAATCATGCCAGCTGGAATCCCAGCATGGTTGGGGAAGGGGATCATAAAGTTCCACCTTTGAGGAGCTACTTGAAACTGATGGGTGCTGGGAGAGGGAGAGTCACTTTTCTTCAGGGATGCAGCATGAGAGCTTCCCATCGTCCAGGAGATGGTCCCACACCTATGCAGATACAGCCAGCACTAAATGGACACAGTGGACATTCAACTTTTTAATATTGGGGTTGGAGAGATGGCTCAGTGGTTAAGAGCATTGACTACTCTTGCAGAGCACCAGAGTTCAATTTCCAGCACCCACATGGTGGCTAAGAGTCATCCATAACTCCAGTTTCAGGGGAATCCTACACCTTTCCTGATTCTGTGGGCATTGCATGGCGCGGTGCACTTTACACACATGCAGGCAATACACTCATACACATAAAATAAATAATAAATAAAACGTGTTTAGCTTGTTTTAAGTTTTATTGATTTCAAAATGTCTTATTATATCTCAGATGTTTATTTCTCTTGGGCCAATGCCCAAGGCAATGCCAAAAGTGGGCACTCATTGTGGAATCAGGATAGGCTAGAATGTGCTGCCTTAACAAACAAGCCTATGCTCTTAATATCTCCAGAAAGTAGACTGACTTTTCTCTCACATCCTGTTTGTGTTTTTTGTTGCCTAAGGGCTCTTGTCTATGTCATCTTAACTCTGTAAATAAAATAGTCTTAAAAATAGAGAACACATGAAGGTGAAAGGGAAAAGTGTGGGGTGCAAAGATGCATTGGAGGGGAGTGAATGGATCCAAACACATTTTATACATATGTGAACATTAAATATTTATAAAAAAAGTATTCCTTACAAAACAGCCAAACTTTGTGATGCACATATAGGATAAATTATTTGTTATCAATAACTGACCATTTAATTATTTTATTAATTATTATTTAATTTGTTTGTATTCATGTACTCACACAAACCCACACACTTACACTTGAGTGAGTGCACAAGTTTGGGGAGTCAGTTCTCTTCTTCCACTATGTGGGCTTTACCTGCTGAGCCATCTCACCAGCCGGGAAATTCATTTTCAATATTGGAATTCCAAATCTCAAGTTCCAAGTGGGAAACACCACAGCGACTGCAAGAGGCAGATGCCATTCATCACACCCCAGAGGCTTTGTTGCCCTGGAAATCATCTTCACCAGGCTCTGCTTGGTTATTTCACACATGAGGATAATTTAAGCCTTGGACCTCTCTTTTTTTTTTTTTTTTTTTTTTTTTTTTTTTTTTCTCTTGTCCTATTTAAATGAAAGTTGAAAGGAAAAGCTCCATTGACTATTCAGTAACATATCAATAAATCTCTGGTGTTACTCTATTAGATGGCCTTGCTTTATCCCCAAACAGGAAATGATGTGTAATACTTGTTAGGTGAAAGCCAATTGCCTATTGTATGGGAGCTTCTCTTGCTATAAGCAGGTCCTGCTCAGGGAAAGGGAGCACAGTGCTCACCTATGGCCACTGTAGGGAACTGACACCTCGGCATAGAGGTCAGGTGGTTACTTTCGTAACTCAACCTGAGAGTTACTTCCAACTCAGATCCTTAGCCTGGGAAAATGGAATGTTTCCCATATGGCCATGCTTTCCCACCTGCCCAAAGAGCTCTGGTCTCTGGACAGGAATTTCAGGCTGATGGGTGATGGCTGATGGCCTCTCTTCAGCCTACACCCTCTTACAATTCACTTCACAGCTGGTGACCAGATAGGTCTCTGTCCCGCCCCACACCACCAGGTTGGTGGTCTGATGGACCGATGTCCAACCCACTGGCCAGGACACTCAAAATCCAGGCCTGCTTCTGCCTGTATGCTTGCAGAAATAATGGCCGGGAATTCTGTGTAATGATGGTAATGGAGAATTTGCTTTATTGCCTGGTGCAGCTCACTTTTATAAGCAAAATGACATCAGCTCCCAGAGACAATCATAGACCCTCAGTTACGCACCATGGTATACTGCTGCTCCACCTAGCATCATGTGCCCAGGCCACGCTGCTTGCTCCCTCTTGGGGCGGGGTCAGAGGAATCCATGACTCCCACATGGCTCCCTGAGAGGGGTGCTAGCTGAGAACTAACTCCTAATTCAAACTAGATCTTCCTACACTATTTTACAAAGTCCCTGAAGTACAGATAATCAAACAAGAATGAACTTTATCTGATGCAACTGTTTAGAGACAGCTGTCCAGGGTACAGAAGGATGATCTGGCTCTTTGCTCAACAGGCAGATTCAAAAGTAGAAGGGTTCAAAGTGGCTGACCTAATTCCTGCCCTTGTACCTATGTCCAGACAGTAGAGAAAAGGCCCAAGAAGAGCACTTGAATTCCTCTAAAGGTCAAACCCACAAGTGGCACACCTAAGTTTCCTTACATCCCACCATCTGTAATTTGGTCAGAAGCTTCAAGAGTGGTTGGGGATGGCGTTTTCTTCCAAGGAAGCTATATATCTACTAAAATCTAGGATATAATTGTTATAGGAAGAAGGGATTTGGGGCAGAAAACTAGCTGTCTTGGTCATAGACCACTTCATGTATTTGAAAAATTATATGAATTTTTTCAATTATTCATAGAAATTATGATAGCAGTGTTGTGTATTATTTCAATAATTCTAGTTAAGGAAATTATAGGACCCTTATAGAGGTGTTGATTCTGTGTATAATTTTGATTTCTTTTCCTTACAGTATTTCTTGGTGAGGAAATCAGTAATTA
Source organism: Rhizomys pruinosus (assembly GCA_009823505.1). Lineage (NCBI taxonomy): Eukaryota > Metazoa > Chordata > Mammalia > Rodentia > Spalacidae > Rhizomys > Rhizomys pruinosus. The sequence continues at coordinate 1,339,642 of VZQC01004206.1, forward strand.
TGAACTTAGACAATGAGTTGAAAAGCAGCAGTTCTGGGGTGAAGCACAGATTATAGATAGTTACCCTGCTTTAATTATCACCAGTTCCCCAAACACAAGGTTCAAATGTCAATTTGTGCAACTTTGGCTTGTGTTTGTAAAATACAAACTTTCTGCTGGTTAGCTCTTCAGTCCATGAATCACTAGGTAAGTAACTGTGCATAATGTTCACTGATCAATACCTTTTCAGTTTCTTAGTGCTTGGTCACTGCTGATCTGCTGCTCAGCTAATGCTTGGGGTGCACCATGTGTAGCTAATGTTGTTTCCTTGTCTCCTAATGGTAGCCCCACACAGCAGTTTATAAAAATGAATAATTAAATGAGAGAATTAGCTAGCAAGGATGGAAACAAAGGACGGAAACAGAAAATGATAACACTGGAAATGAATTTCCGGTTAAACTTAAATAGAATTATAGAAGAAATAACTGAATGGAAGAATGACTGTCGCCTTTTGTAGACATCCTGGTGAGGCAGAGGAAGAGTATTAGTCAAGGTTTGTCAGAGAACCACAGCTAATGGTGTGTGGGCATGAGTGTGTTTGTACTGAGAGAAGGGGTGAGAATGAAAGAAAGTGAGAGGGACATGGAGAGATAGAGACAGAGAGGCATATAGAGATAGAGACAGAGAAGAGTAAAGGACTCATCTCCAGGATGGATCAGAGAGTAAAGGACCCATCTCCAGGACAGATCAGAGAGTAAAGGACTTGTCTCCAGGACAGGTCAGAAAATAAAGGACCCACCTTCAGGATGGATCAGAGAGCAAAGGACCCATCTCCAGGACAGATCAGAGAGTAAAGGACCTGCCTCCAGGATAGATCAGAGTGCAAAGGACCTGCTTCCAGGATGGATCAGAGAGTAAAGGACGTGTGGATCAGAGAGTAAAGGACCCATCTCCAGGATGGATTGGAGAGTAAAGGACCCACCTCCAGAACGAATCAGAGAGTAAAGGACTCATCTCCAGGGTGGATCAGAAAATAAAGGACCCACCTTTAGGATGGATCAGAGACCAAAGTACCCATCTCCAGGAAGGATCAGAGTAAAGGATCCACCTCCAGAATGGAGAGAGTAAAGGACCCATCTCTAGGATGGATCAGAGAGCAAAGGACCTGCCTCCAGGATGGATCAGAGAGTAAAGGACCCAACTCCAGAATGGATCAGAGAGCAAAGTACCCACCTCTAGGATTGATCAGAGAGAGAGAGAAAAACAAAACAAAACAAAAAGTTATGAAGAGACATAGTTAATTTACCATCTAAATCTAACAGCCTCAGGGGGAAAATAGTTTCCATATTATGGAAATGAGAACTGAGGCCAAGAGAAAAAAAAAAAGATTAAAGATAAAAGTAAACCTTAACTCCTGCTCTTACTTTTAAATACATGAATTGTCTAAAAATCCTTTCATGAAAGTTGTAAAATGGAAGATACATTACTATTACTAGTGTAGAGACAGTTCTTAAAATAAAAAGTATCATAAAATACAGAAAAAAAGATAGAGATGGAGAGAGGGACATGTATTTTAAAATCTGTAGGTGGTGTAGAGTGGATAACCAGTGGACTGGTGTCGTGGTTCATATTTGAGGGTTTGCAAACTGAACTGGCAAAGTTCTTTCTTGATCTGGGGAGGTCAGTCTGTTTAGGTCTTCACCTGATTGACTGAGGTCCACACATATTTTAGAAGGCAGTATGCTCACCAATCCAAATTTTAATTTCATGTGAAAACTACCCTTCCTCAAACATACAGAATAATGTCTGGAAAATATCTAGGAAATGTGACCCAACATAGATGATATATAAAATTAACCACCTTAAGAAATCATAGAAGGAATCATCAGGATGACCCCACAAGTAAAGATGTTTGTCAGCAAACATGATGAGCTGAGTTCAATCCATGGGTTCCACATGGTGACCAGACAGCACCAATTCCTGCAGCTTTCCCTGTGTGCTCATGAAGCTTCTAGGAGTACATGAAAGGTACTAAATTAATGTGCAAAGGAAAACAACAACAACACATGATTCTAGACTCAGTTTGACCAAACATAGTTACCTACAAAGTTCTCAGAACTTTTCTTTTTTGAAATATTTTTATTTTTTGTGTATGAGAGTGCTGCCTGCATGAGTATAAGTGAACCCATGTCGTGTGATGGCCTCAGAGGTCAGAAGGGGCATCAGATTCCCTGGAACTGGAGCTACAGACAGTTGTTAGCCACTATGTGGGTGCTGAGATTCGGAACCCTGGTGTGTCTAACTGCTGAGCCATCTCTCCAGCCTGTAACTTTTCAGTTATAGCTGATGATAGACTATAATGAAGGTCAGAGCATATCCTCAGGGCCAGGGAGCAAGATCACTGATGGTGCAAACATCAGGTCCCAGTGTGGCCCTTTGCCCAGTCTTCTAGCCCCTTCCTGTTGATCTTTATGTTCTTGATTGAGGCCACAGAAGCATAATCTTAGAAAAGCAAGAGAGTAAACAGACTTTCCTTCTGCTCCTAAGTGCACAGACTCACATTTTTAGTTTCTTCACTCCCTTCAGCAAAGCAAAGAAAAACAAATTCAATAAAAGACAAGTCCTATAACTTCCCACTCTGGGCTGCCTTTGCTCTGTAGGCCCTACCAAGTTAGCTGCCCCCGATCTTGTTACCCCGTGCTCTTATCTCAAAGGAGGCCAGAAACTTCCTAGATAGCACCACTTCCTTCTCTGTGGCAGTTGAATTCTCTGATGATCAGATTGTAAAACATTTTTTTTAATTTAAAATTTTTTTTTAATTTTTTAAAATTTTTATTTATTTTTGTATGTGTATGAATGTACTGTCTGCATGTAGGTTTGTGCACCCATATCGGGCAAAGCCACGGAGGTCAGAAGAGGGTGTCGGATTCCCCTGGAACTGGAGTTACAGATGATTCTCAGTCGCCATGTGGTGCTGGGGATCGAACCCTGGGTCCTCTGCAAGAGCAGTCAGTGCTCTTAACCACTAGGTCATCTCTCCAGCCCCTGTAAAGCATTTTTTAAAGAAATTTATTTCAGGGGCTGGAGAGATAGCCTAGGACTGCTCTTGCAAAGGACCTGGGTTCGATCCCCAGCACCCACATGGCAGCTGAGAACCATCATCTATAACTCCAATTCCAGGAGAACTCCAGTTCCAGGGGAATCCGACACCCTCTTCTTATCTCCGTGGCATTGCACGACACGGATGCACAAACCTACATGCAGACAGTACATTCATACACATTAAAAATAAATAAATAAAATTTAAAAAAATATTTTTTTTCAAAAAAGAAATCTACTTCCCCCACCAACCCGCTCTTCACTATGCCATCTTACCCATGGCTTCAGTGACACCACACAGAGACACAAAGGCTGATTGCTTCCCTTCCCCTCTGTCTGCTTGTTGCCCTGTTTTCTGACCTTGAAACCCTCTGTGGGAGCTTGCAACTTCAGCATTATAGGTGGCTTACCTATGCTTTCAGCCCTCAGCCCCCTTGTGCTCCAAATTGCCATTTATTTAGCAACCCATTTGCAGTAAAAGCATTTCAAGTATGCTTTTCCCTCTCTGCCTTTACTCAAATTTCTTTATTTTACTTTCTTTAGCATTTATTTGTTTGTTTATTTATTCATTTATTTATTTATTTATCTTTTTTGAGACAGGGTGTCTCTGTAGCCCCAGCTGGCCTGGAATTTACCACATAGACCAGGCTGGTCTCAATCCCACAGACATCTACATGCCTCTGCCTCCCAAGTGCTGGGATTAAAGATGTGTGCCACAAACCTGGCAGCTTTAAGATCACTTCATTTTAGAAGCCAATTCCAAGCATCTAGTATTTTAAAAAAAATCACTCTAGGGCAATGCAGAGAACAAAGAGAACTGTTTCTTGACTTCTAAATTTAAGAAAATGTCATATGGCTTAAGAGAAAGGTTCTTAAAATGGGTCCATTCCAAGAGGTCCATTCCATCAGATAAGATGAATGTTTTGTGACATGAGAGGGAGCATTTTCCTTTCTTAAGGACCTGATGTTGCAGGGGCCATGAAGACACTGTGAAGTGAAAAGTACACAGAGCAATGCTGATTTCTTTTTTCTCTTTGCAATATGATGACAGCTGTTCAATAAGGATACAAGACTCACTCTCCTGATGGCTTAAGAGAAGAAATACATGTGGCATACATGCCACTACATTGTTCCCAAGCACCATCCTACCCTTCAGCCAATGACATAAAAGGAATTGGTGAAAGCATTTAATACTGAAAGGGTGGATGGGGTGGCTACAAATCTGGGCAAACGGAACAGTTCGTGTACTTTGGCTGAGAAGAAACAACCATATTATTAGTAGCATCTATCACATCAATTGCACCCTACTCCACCATAAACTGCTTTCTATTCCCTGGTTTTACTTACCTTTGATATATAGTGTGGTTCTCCAAAATCACTTTCAATAACTTTTGTCTTTTTACATTTTCTTTGTGTATATGTGTGAGTGTACGCTCATGTGTGCCTACACATGTGGAGGTCAGAAATTTTCCCTTTACCATGTGGGTGTGGGAGATCAAATTCAGGTTTCCAGGCTTGTGCAGTAAGAGCTGAGTCATCAATAATTTATCTCTTTAGTGGGGATCAGTATTATTGTCTCCTTAAGGCAGTTCTAGAAATGACATCATCTAATTTCACCAGGCCCCTTCCCCAAGCACTAAACTACGTAGAGAGGGAGCCCTCCATGTTCTCACATCATCTTTTTCACATCACAGGACATTATATGTTGGTCTCAAGGTGGACAAGACAGAATAGACTATCTGTAAGATTCAAGGTATAAAATAGTATCCTAAGTTACTTGTTCTTCTATCACAGATGTCCAAAAGTCAGCAGGCTAGGACTGCTGAATGTGCTCATAAAAGGCATCAGAACCCGGGCTCTGTCTGGCTAATTGCTCCAGAAGATATTTTGTGGAACATTCAACATCTCAAGTCACACAATCACTCTGATCACATATTACTATATACAAATTAGAAAGAAGCCAAATACTAAAGATAAAAGTGGCAGGAACTGTGAGTCTGTCACTTTTATAAAATTTTCTTGGACTATTTGAGTGATTTCTACATATATCCCTGTGAAAATCTAATTAAAATTTGTAGGGAAATCCAGCTTGAATTGCAGGCTGGCTTTCAAACTAGCACACCTCAGGGCACCTCGTGGCCGAGGGTCTGGCCCTGCCCCAAGGAGGAGCAAGCAATGTGGCCTAGGTGTGTGTTGCTGGGTGAGGCAATAGCGTGCAGTGGTGCGGAACTGGGGGACTTATGATTGGCTCTGGGAACTGACGTCATGTGGTTTATAAAAGCAAGCTGTGGCAAGGAGTAAATTTGAATTTTATAGTAACGTCATCACAGAATTCACAGCCATTATTTGTATTAATTATTGCATGCATACAGGCTAAGGTAGGCCTGCATTTCTTTCAGGTAGCCAGTGGGTTGGAAAAAGACTCCCCTTTGAGGACCACCAATCTGGGTAGCTGGTGTTGTGAGTGGGCATTGGCTGAACGGAGGCGATCAGCCATCAGCCTGAAATTCCTGTCCAGGCTCTGGGCAGGTGGAAAGTCACGGCCAAGAGTGGAACACGTGTCTCCTGGGTCTATGCTAAGAGCCTGAGTTGGAAGTACCACTCAGTCTGGGCTACAGGAAACAGCCAGCTGGCCTCTGCGCCAAGGGGTCAGCTCCCTACAGTGTCCGCAAAGCGGGCACTGTGTTCCCATTCCCATTAGCAGGGCCACGTGGTCCCTGTTCAGCATAAAAAGAAGGCTTCCTACAAAAATTACATTAACATCAACCACAATAAATTGTATTATAAATTTAGAACATACAGGTTTAATTGTTTGGTTGTTTATTTATTTATTTATTTTGATGTAGGGTGGTTCACTCTAGCCCAAGCTGGCCTAGAATTCACTATTATAGCCCAGGTTGGCCTCAAACTCATAGTAATCCTCCTGCCTCAGCCTCAGTAATATTGGAACTAGGTATGAGCCACCATGTGTAGCCTACACATTATTTTAAGGCAGCTGTTTACTGAGCTAAATGTCTTTAAGTAGATAAAAAATTTAAAGATAAAATGTCTTTAAATGAAAAATTCAAAATGTAAATCCTAGGGAAAAATAGTAAAATTTAAAAAAGTTCTACTTCCTTTCTGATTTCATTCCTTTCCTAGCCCACTAGAATTCCTAAGTTGGTCAGGCACATGCCAAGGCCAGCATTTATGTTTAGCAATAATACCTTGTTACTCATTAGCCTGGGTTTCTGTATCTATCTGAGAGCCACAGAACAGAGTTGATAAGACATTTCTCATGTTTATCTCTTACAATCTGGAAATTGGTGAATATAGTATAATTAATGAAGAATTTAGGAAGGGTATATGTGTGTATATGTTCTTATGTGTATATATTTATGTGTGTATGTTTCTTTCTAGAAAACTGAAGAGCTACCAGAGGAATGAAGTGGTTGCCTCAAACTCTGAAAAGGGAAGGAAGACATATATATACATATATATATGTATATATATGTATACATATATGTATATATATATATATATATATTCATCAGGGTCTAAAATAATCAGTTGTATATAACAGAAGGATAAAATGCATAAGACTTCCGGGAAGCACATGAACTTTCAAAACTAAGAATTATATGCCTTATCTAGTGAGGTTGCATTAGGCTAGTCAGAATTTCCTGGTTGGTGGGGTCATATAAAAAATAAAGTCATGGGGCTGGAGAGATAGCCTAGCAGTTAAGAGTGCCAACTGCTCTTGCAGAGGACCCAGGTTCTATCCCCAGCACCCACATGGTGGCTGATAACTGTCTGAAACTCCAATTCCAGGAGAACTCCAGTTCCAGGAGAATCCTCTTCTGACCTCTGTGGCATTGCACGACATGGGTGCACAAACCTACATTCAGACAGTACATTCATACACATACAAAAGTAAATAAATAAAAATGAAGTCAAATGCAGTGCAGAATAATGTGTTCAAATGAAGATGAGTATCCCTACTGCAAACTTATGTACAACTTATTACTAACTTTGTATTTGTGCCCACTAACGTTTTGATGCATGAAATTGCTTACAGGGGAATAGTTTATATCAACAATTACAAATAGGACTTACATACAAGCATTGTGGCTTGGGATAATTCAAGAAAGACCCCAGGAAGATGATTTTGTATCATGTTAATCAGACTATTTAAAGGACTCCATTAAGCATTGAAGGCGGGGGGTGTTCTGGGAGAGAAGCCATCTAAACAGAGAGGGTGAGAAGGGGAAGGCTAGATGCTAATACACAATTTGCTCACGGCTAGCTTTTTGGCTGCACAAGTCTCCAAAATGTCCTGTTCTGCTTATCTTTTACTAACTTTGTATTAGTGGAATCAGAGCATCAATGGAGGAGTTTCTTACAGAGAAATGGGTTAGAGGGATTACTTTTCATTAATTAGCTTCATTTATCATACCAGGCCTCACCAGACCCCATTACAGGCATTCACAAGAAGCAAACAACCTTTCCTAGTGTGATAATTCTTATCTTTCTTCTTCCAACTTGGTCTCTAGGCGTGTTACACTCTACTAATAGTTAAAGATTTTTCTTCCCTGAAAGTTTCTTCACTTCTTTATGAAGCACTTTACCTTCTACTGTCTTAGCTGCTAGTCCTGGGCAAGGAGGTGGATCTGGCTGGCTTGTATCCTATTATGGATAAGATGCATAGGAATGAACAACTGATTGGAGACACTGCCACTGTGCTTCTGTCAGTGTTCTGGCCACCAGAGAAAGCTTGTGGGAAAATGACCCATGGCTTACATTATTAGTATCTAGTATGGATTAAAATCCCTAGGATAAAGGGAAAATGAGCCCTCTGACAATTATAAAATATGTTGACAATTACAATTTTATGTCTAAACACTTTAGAGCTCCGTATGGTTACAGGAGCAAACTCCTGCCTATCAAATCTTTTAGCTTCTGGCCTCACATTTTCAGAGTGCGGGGCTGTAGGGATGCACTGGAGGGTGAATATTTCCCTAGCCTGGCTTACAGAAGTTGAAGTATTACATGTATGAAATATGTGACAGCACTCTCCAATAGGAGGATAAACAGTTTTAAACTTATGTCTTAATTAAATAAAACATTCACTTTTTCTTTTTGTAAAATCATCAAGCAGGCACTGTTGAGGACAGCTGATGTGAGCTTGATCCCAGTCTTCTTTTCCTAGGATTTTCTAGGGAGCCCACTACTTAGTACTCGGCTCTCCTCTGGAGCTCCTTGGGCCATCAGTTTCCCAGACCCTAGGCCACTGCCAGAAGCTCGAGAAGCTTTAGAGGTCTAGCACTGGGGCTAAGGAACATAACCCTTGTAGTCAGCAAGCACTGTCTGAAATGTTAAGTCAGAGATATCTCTGGGTCCTATTTCTACCTGTTACATGTCCTCTGCCTTCCCACCCTACTTGTGTTCTTCTTGGATGAGTGAGCAGGAAAGCCCGAGGGTGTACGTGAACGGGCAGTCCCCCTTATCTGTCCTTTCACCACCACAGCCCTCCTGCACCTCCAGCTGCTGGGCACACTTACATTCTGACCCGCCTCTAAGGGCGTGGTGGATCCTTATCTTCCATTCCGGGCGCCTGCAGGTGGAGATAGCAGTGGACTACAGTTCCCAGCATCCTCGGCTCCCGCCTGCCTGCGGCCCACACCCGCAGCTGCACTTCCAGGCTCCAGCTTCCCTGTTCTGAGTTGCAGTCTCAGGATCTCAGGGCCCTTCTTGTGTCCAGCTCGGACGCTTTCGGGTCCGGCGAGAGATGGCCTTGCGGCTGGGCCGGCTGGGCCGGCTGGGCGCAGGCCCTTGCTGGCGCGCGGCGCGGGGTGGCTCCGGACAGCTGTGCGCCTGGTCAGCGCGCGCCACGTCCGTCCGTGTCTGCCGGCCGCCTGGCACGGCTGGCACCCTTCTCTGCCGCGGGCTGGGCCACGGCCCCTCGGCGGGAGGCGGTGCCTGGCTGGGCACCGGGCTGGCCGCGGCACTGGCGGGGCTGGCTGGGCTGACGGCCGCCGCCTTCGGGCACGTGCAGCGGGCGGAGATGGTGCCCAAGAGCTCCGGTGCGCGGAGCTCCTCGTCTGGGCGGCGGGAGGACGAAGATGACCTAGCCCGGCGCTGCAGCACCTTCATGACCTCGCCGGTGACTGACCTGCGGGAGCTGCGGAGGAGGCCGGAGGACATGAAGACCAAGATGGAGCTGCTGATCATGGAGACCCAGGCCCAGGTGTGTCGGGCTCTGGCTCAGGTAGACGGGGTCGCCGACTTCTCTGTGGATCGATGGGAGAGGAAGGAAGGTGAGGAATCCCTCCTCCAGCGCCCTAACCGGGGATGGAGGTGCGTCAAAGTGTTGGGCACTGGGTTGAGGGTAGAAAATGGATCAGAACTGGGATAGGTTAAAGTAGGGAGTACCTACTACGGGGTTGCTCAGTTAGAAGGGGAGCCCTGAAAGAGAATGACACAACAGCCATTGGCTCTGCGTGCACATGTGGAGCCAGCTATGCCAGCAACCTAGGACTGGCCTTTTCAAAATATGTGCAATTCATAATTGCGTTTTTTTTTTAATTTATTAAGGAATATTTGCAGCCAGCAAACTTGAGCTTGCAAATTCGAAGATGGTTATTGAACAGACGTTCACCTCATTTCATCTGCCCCTTTCAGTGCATTTGTCCTTTGTCCTTCTGTGAAGATAGAACGGAGCCCTGGCTCTTCAATGCTGAATGTCTCCCAGACTCTGACTTTGTGTCAAGAATCTCCCTACCTCCTTTTCAAGTCGCATAAGAAATGTTTGCTTGGTGTTCAGTAGCTCTATAGAATGCATCCATCAGATTTCTTGGAGGAAGACATTTCCTTCAAATGTCAAAATAACTAAGTATGAAAACTCAGCTCTTATAGAGTTCCATGTTGGTGACCACTTGTTTCCTATACAGTGATCCTTCCCTGGTCCTTCTCCCATCTTGATCATAAACTTGAAGGATTCCTGACTTTTTCCCAAGTTGAACTACAGGAACTCTTCACCAGCAGATTTTGAGCTTCAATATTGCCATTTTTATATTAAATGATATTCAACCTGGTTTTCATAGTGTTTTCCATCTTGTAATGTTGTCAAGTAAAGGCCGCTGACCAAGACACAATTTCAGTACCAAACTAGTTAGTTTTGTGACCTCTGGAAGTTTTCTGCTTGTGTTTCCTGTTTCATGAAACAAGATGGAATAATTTATCTATCATCTATCTATCTATCTATCTATCTATCTATCATCTATCTACTATTTATCTGTCTGTCTCTGTTTCTGATGAGATCCAAATGAGACGAAAGTATGTAAAGTGCTTAGAGTGTCAGAAACATGGACAGCAATTGGAAAAATTATTCTATTTTGCCAGCTATGTGATCCTGGACATGATGTTTTGCTTCTTTTGACTGTAGTTTTCTCATTTGAAATGTGCAGGGGTTTGCTAGATTATCTTATAACACATGCACATTATTACAATCTGTTAAAAATAAAATAAGCCAAATATTAAACATCATGAAACAATGGGTTTTTGGTGACTTCAGTATCATAAAGGGAAAAAAAAATCCTATGAAACTCATATGCTTAAATAGTAGTATATGTCTGAACCCCATGAGTTTGAATATCTACATTAGAAAAAAACTGCCTATAAAGAAAATTAAAAGGCAAGCAGCAAATTGAGGGAAAAAACGTTGAAGCAACATGGAGTTCTTAAAGTCAGTAGAAATAGAACACCATTCAAATATACCCACTCCTGCTGGTAACATTAACTTTATGGTTTGTAACAGATTATTTTTTTAGTAGTATTTGAAGAAAGAGTACTTAAATGATTTATTAGAAGATGGCCTAAGAACCTGGAAAAAATAGTCATTTTAGTGATGGGTATGTGGGTTCAGTATTTGCCTAGCTAGTTATCAGCAGCTTATAACACAGAGAAACTAATTATCCAGTTTTATTGCACATAAAAATTATATATTTTGCCGGGCGTGGTAGCGCACGCCTTTAATCCTAGCACTTGGGAGGCAGAAGCCAGCAGATATCGATGAGTTCAAGGCCAGCTGGTCTACAGAGCTAGTTCCAGGCCAGCTGGGGCTACAGGGAGACCCTGTCTCAAAAAGACCAAAAAAAAAAAAAAAAAAAAAAAATTTATTTTTTGTCAAAAAAGAAATTACTTCCCACCAACCGCCGCTCTTCACTATGCCATCTTACCCATGGCTTCAGTGACACCACACAGAGACACAAAGGCTGATTGCTTCCCTTCCCCTCTGTCTGCTTGTTGCCCTGTTTTCTGACCTTGAAACCCTCTGTGGGAGCTTGCAACTTCAGCATTATAGGTGGCTTACCTATGCTTTCAGCCCTCAGCCCCCTTGTGCTCCAAATTGCCATTTATTTAGCAACCCATTTGCAGTAAAGACATTGTCAAGTATGCTTTTATCCCTCTCTGCCCTTACTCAAATTTTTATTTTACTTTCTTTAGCATTTATTTGTTTGTTTATTTATTCATTTATTTATTTATTTATCTTTTTGGAGACAGGGTGTCTTGTAGCCCCAGCTGGCCTGGAATTTACCACATAGACCAGGCTGGTCTCAATCCCACAGACATCTAACATGCCTCTGCCTCCCAGTGCTGGGATGATAAATGTGTGCCACAAACCTGGCAGCTTTAAGATCACTTCATTTTAGAAGCCAATTCCAAGCATCTAGTATTTTAAAAAAAAATCACCTCTAGGGCAATGCAGAGAACAAAGAGAACTGTTTCTTGACTTCTAAATTTAAGAAAATGTCATATGGCTTAAGAGAAAGGTTCTTAAAATGGGTCCATTCCAAGAGGTCCATTCCATCAGATAAGATGAATGTTTTGTGACATGAGAGGGAGCATTTTCCTTTCTTAAGGACCTGATGTTGCAGGGGCCATGAAGACACTGTGAAGTGAAAAGTACACAGAGCAATGCTGATTTCTTTTTTCTCTTTTGCAATATGATGACAGCTGTTCAATAAGGATACAAACTCACTCTCCTGATGGCTTAAGAGAAGAAATAACATGTGGCATACATGCCACTACATTGTTCCCAAGCACCATCCTACCCTTCAGCCAATGACATAAAAGGAATTGGTGAAAGCATTTAATACTGAAAGGGTGGATGGGGTGGCTACAAATCTGGGCAAACGGAACAGTTCGTGTACTTTGGCTGAGAAGAAACAACCATATTATTAGTAGCATCTATCACATCAATTGCACCCTACTCCACCATAAACTGCTTTCTATTCCCTGGTTTTACTTACCTTTGATATATAGTGTGGTTCTCCAAAATCACTTTCAATAACTTTTGTCTTTTTACATTTTCTTTTGTGTATATGTGTGAGGTAACGCTCAGTGTGCCTACACATGTGGAGGTCAGAATTTTCCCTTTACCATGTGGGTGTGGGAGATCAAATTCAGGTTTCCAGGCTTGTGCAGTAGAGCTGAGTCATCAATAATTTATCTCTTTAGTGGGGATCAGTATTATTGTCTCCTTAAGGCAGTTCTAGAAATGACATCATCTAATTTCACCAGGCCCCTTCCCCAAGCACTAAACTACGTAGAGAGGGAGCCCTCCATGTTCTCACATCATCTTTTTCACATCACAGGACATTATATGTTGGTCTCAAGGTGGACAAGACAGAATAGACTATCTGTAAGATTCAAGGTATAAAATAGTATCCTAAGTTACTTGTTCTTCTATCACAGATGTCCAAAAGTCAGCAGGCTAGGACTGCTGAATGTGCTCATAAAAGGCATCAGAACCCGGGCTCTGTCTGGCTAATTGCTCCAGAAGATATTTTGTGGAACATTCAACATCTCAAGTCACACAATCACTCTGATCACATATTACTATATACAAATTAGAAAGAAGCCAAATACTAAAGATAAAGTGGCAGGAACTGTGAGTCTGTCACTTTTATAAAATTTTCTTGGACTATTTGAGTGATTTTACTATATATCCCTGTGAAAATCTAATTAAAATTTGATAGGGAAATCCAGCTTGAATTGCAGGCATGGCTTTCAACTAAGCGACCTCAGGCCCTCGTGGCCGAGGGATCTGGCCCGGCCCCACGGAGGAGCAAAGCAATGTGGCTAGGTGTGTGTGCTGGGTGGGCAATGCGTGTCAGTGTGATGCGGAACTGGGGACTTATGATTGGCTCGGAACTGACTCATTGGGTTTATAAAAGCAGCTGTGTCAAGGAGTAAATTTGAATTTTATAGTAACGTCATCACAGAATTCACAGCCATTATTTGTATTAATATTATGCATGCATACAGGCTGAAGGTGGCCTGCATTTCTTTCAGGTAGACCAGTGTGGTTTGGAAAAAGACTCCCCTTTGAGGACCACCATCTGGGATAGCTGGTGTTGAGAGTGGGTATTGGCTGAAGGGAGGCGATCACCCAATCGCCTGAAATTCCTCTGTCACAGCTCTGGGGTGGAAAGTCACGGCCAAGAGTGGAACACGTGTCTCCTGGGTCAGGCTAAGGGGAAGCTGAGTTGGAACTACCACTCTGCTGGGCTACAGGAAGAGCTGGCCTCTGGCCAAGGGTCAGCTCCCTACAGTGTCCCGCAAAGCGGGCACTGTGTTCCCCATTCCCCATTAGCAGGGCCACGTTTCCGTTCAGCATAAAAAGACAGGCTTCCTACAAAAATTACATTAACATCAACCACATAAAATTGTATATATAATTAGAACAACAGGTTTAATTGTTTGGTTGTTATTTATTTATTTTTTTGTGTGGTGGTTCACTCTACGCCCAAGCTGGCCTAGAATTCACTCTTAATGCCCGGTTGGCCTCCTCTTAATCCTCCTGCCTCAGCCTCAGTAATATTGGAACTAGGTATGAGCCACCATGTGTAGCCTACACATTATTTTAAGGCAGCTGTTTACTGAGCTAAATGTCTTTAAGTAGATAAAAAATTTAAAGTAATGTCTTTAATTGAAAATTCAAATGTAATCCTGGGAAAAATAGTAAATTTAAAAAAGTTCTACTCCTTTCGGATTTCATTCCTTTCCTAGCCCCACTAGAAATTCCTAATTTGGTCAGGCCATGCCAAGGCCAGCATTTATGTTTAGCAATAAACCTTGTTACTCATTAAGCCTGGGTTTCTGTATTCTATCTGAGAGCCACAGAACAGAGTTGATAAGACATTTCTCATGTTATCTCTTACAATCTGGAAATTGGTGAATATAGTATAATTAATGAAGAATTTAGGAAGGGTATATGTGTGTATATGTTGCTTATGGTGTATATTTATGTGTGTATGTTTCTTTCTAGAAAACTGAAGAGCTACCAGAGGAATGAAGTGGTTGCCTCAAACTCTGAAAAGGGAAGGAAGTACTATATAATACATATGTTAGGTATATATATGTATACATATATGTATATATATATATAGTGATATATATTCATCAGGTTGGAAAATAATCAGTTGTATAAATAACAGAAGGAAAAATGCATAAGACTTCCGGGACAACATGAACTTTCAAAACTAAGAATTATATGCCTTATCTAGTGAGGTTGCATTAGGCTAGTCAGAATTTCCTGGTTGGTGGGGTCATATAAAAAAAAGTCATGGGGCTGGAGAGATAGCCTAGCAGTTAAGAGTGCCAACTGCTCTTGCAGAGACCCAGGTTCAATCCCCAACATGTCTAACAACATTGTAACTCGAACTCCAATTCCAGGAGAACTCCAGTTCCAGGGAGAATCCTCTTCTGACTCTGCGGCATTGCACGACATGGTGCACAAACCTACATTCAGACAGTACATTCATACACATACAAAAGTAAATAAATAAAAATGAGTATCAAATGCAGTGGAGAATAATGTGTTCAAATGAAGATAGTATCCCTACTGCAAACTTATGTAAAACTTATTACTAACTTTGTATTTGTGCCCACTAACGTTTGATGCTGAAATTGCTTACAGGGGAATAGTTTATATCAACAATTACAAATAGGACTTACATACAAGCATTGTGGCTTGGGATAATTCAAGAAAGACCCCAGGAAGATGATTTTGTATCATGTTAATCAGACTATTTAAAGGACTCCATTAAGCATTGAAGGCGGGGGGTGTTCTGGGAGAGAAGCCATCTAAACAGAGAGGGTGAGAAGGGGAAGGCAGATGCTAATACACAATTTGCTCACGGCTAGCTTTTTGGCTGCACAGTCTCCAAAATGTCCTGTTCTGCTTATCTTTTACTAACTTTGTATTAGTGGAATCAGAGCATCAATGGAGGAGTTTCTTACAGAGAAATGGGTTAGAGGGATTACTTTTCATTAATTAGCTTCATTTATCATACCAGGCCTCACCAGACCCCATTACAGGCATTCACAAGAAGCAAACAACCTTTCCTAGTGTGATAATTCTTATCTTTCTTCTTCCAACTTGGTCTCTAGGCGTGTTACACTCTACTAATAGTTAAAGATTTTTCTTCCCTGAAAGTTTCTTCACTTCTTTATGAAGCACTTTACCTTCTACTGTCTTAGCTGCTAGTCCTGGGCAAGGAGGTGGATCTGGCTGGCTTGTATCCTATTATGGATAAGATGCATAGGAATGAACAACTGATTGGAGACACTGCCACTGTGCTTCTGTCAGTGTTCTGGCCACCAGAGAAAGCTTGTGGGAAAATGACCCATGGCTTACATTATTAGTATCTAGTATGGATTAAAATCCCTAGGATAAAGGGAAAATGAGCCCTCTGACAATTATAAAATATGTTGACAATTACAATTTTATGTCTAAACACTTTAGAGCTCCGTATGGTTACAGGAGCAAACTCCTGCCTATCAAATCTTTTAGCTTCTGGCCTCACATTTTCAGAGTGCGGGGCTGTAGGGATGCACTGGAGGGTGAATATTTCCCTAGCCTGGCTTACAGAAGTTGAAGTATTACATGTATGAAATATGTGACAGCACTCTCCAATAGGAGGATAAACAGTTTTAAACTTATGTCTAATTAAATAAAACATTCACTTTTTCTTTTTGTAAAATCATCAAGCAGGCACTGTTGAGGACAGCTGATGTGAGCTTGATCCCAGTCTTCTTTTCCTAGGATTTTCTAGGGAGCCCACTACTTAGTACTCGGCTCTCCTCTGGAGCTCCTTGGGCCATCAGTTTCCCAGACCCTAGGCCACTGCCAGAAGCTCGAGAAGCTTTAGAGGTTAGCACTGGGGTAAGGAACATAACCCTTGTAGTCAGCAAGCACTGTCGAAATGTTAAGTCAGAGATATCTCTGGGTCCTATTTCACCTGTTACATGTCCTCTGCCTTCCCACCCTACTTGTGTTCTTCTTGGATGAGTGAGCAGGAAAGCCCGAGGGTGTACGTGAACGGGCAGTCCCCCTATCTGTCCTTCACCACCACAGCCCTCCTGCATCCAGCCTGCTGTGGCACACTTACATTCTGACCCGCCTCTAAGGGCGTGGTGGATCCTTATCTTCCATTCCGGGCGCCTGCAGGTGGAGATAGCAGTGGACTACAGTTCCCAGCATCCTCGGCTCCCGCCTGCCTGCGCCAATTCCAGGAGACTCCAGTTCCAGGGAATCCGAGCGACCCTTTTCTGACCCATCCCGCGGCATTGTGCACGACACGGGTGCACAAACCTACATGCAGACAGTACATTCATACACATACAAAATAAATAAATAAATAAAATTTAAAAAAAAAAAGTGAGAAAGAGACAAGCGTGGTGACGCATGCCTTTAATCCCAGCGCTCGGGAGGCAGAAGCCTCTCTGTGACTTCAAGGCCAGTCTGGTCTACATAGGGCATTCCAGGACAGCTGGGGCTACAGGGAGACCCTGTCTCAAAAAGATAAAAAAAAAAAAAAAAGAGAAAGCATATTAATTTTTATTTTTTTTTTGTCTTTTCGAGACAGGGTCTCCCTGTAGCCCCAGCTGTCCTGGAACTCACTCTGTACACCAGGCTGGCCTTGAACTCACAAAGATCCGCCTGCCTCTGCCTCCCGAGTGCTAGGATTAAAGGCGTGCGCCACCACGCCCGGCGCATATTAATTTTTAAAGGCTTAGTCTTTAGCAGGATGCACTGGACATGAAAGGTTAGAGTGATAATGACTAATTCTCATCTCCCGTATTTCCCTCAACACAGGAAGAATGATTTAGTGAGCCCCAAATCCAAATTACACGCAAAGCTTTTTGCAAATATGTATTTGTTATATCTGAAGGAAAGTCTCAAGTATGAGGTTAAGTTGAAATTCAGAACTTGCCTTTGGGAATATGTATATCACAAGCATCAGGACCTGAGTTTGGATTCTTAGCACCCACATAAAAATCTGGGTAAGGGTTTGTAATTCTAACACTGGGGAGTCAGAGACAGCAGAATTGCTGGAGCCAGCTGGTATATCCAGTTGGTAAACTCTAGGTTCAGTGAGAGATCCTGTCTCAAAAAGAATAAGGTGGAGAAGTGACTGCACCCTCATACGTGCACACCCAACCCATACACATATCTGCACCCACATGAGCACACACACACCACACACATACACAAAGTTGGTAACTGGTGCTAAACAGAGTAAGCCTGTGAAACAGTTATTCTGTTAAGCAAATTGCTCTCTTAAGCTGGTATTTTCACCCTTTGGGGGTCAATAGATGGGTGTCAGTGGATAAGGAGTGACTCCTAACAATAGGACCATAGCAATCACCTGGGGAGTTTTTATTAGCACCACATGTCTGAATCAGAAATTTGCTTTTTCAAACAGTGTTCCAAGATACTAATGTTTAAGCTATGTGATCTTAACATATAGTCAGTGTTGAGACTCCCAGCTGGAGCCACCTGCATGGACTGTTGTCATGCACTGCCCTCTACCTCACTTTCCTGCCTACTTCTCTATTAATTTCCTACTCTTTCTGTTTTTTACTTCTTTCCTGCCTCAGCTTTGCTGGCTCTCAGAGCTGATTTTAGTTAAATGTTCCTTGATGGCCACTTATCTCATAAATTAGGATGCTGAATGAAGCCTGCTAATAAAACCAATATGCTGAATCTCAAGCAACATTGAATCAGGTGTCTTACTTGGGTAGGTGACACGCACTGGTGGTTTGGTGGTGGATGTGACCTCACTCCAACGTACTTGAACCAAGAGGATGCTGTCCATTTTCACCGTACTCTAAAGGAGGCTTGCGACCAGCATGGACCAGATATCTACCCCAAATATAAAAAATGGTAAGTAAAGGTACTGAACTTTGTGTATCCTGAGAATAATTATTATGTCTCTAAGTACCTCATTCTGCTTATGAAGACTGAACTGCTTTCTTATTTTGTCACATGTAGAAGACCAGTTCTAAGTCTTCAAAATAAATTATGTTCTTAGAAATATTTGGGTGTCTATAAAATGTGACAGCATCTTTATTTTATTTTAAATCCTGAGTGATTTAGAATATAGTATATAAACTGGAAGTAATCAATGCTTAGGAATAAGAACCTTTTTAATCCTAGGGTTTGATGTTGAATTCTTACCCCAAATGACTTTAAGCTACTGAGATTATATTTA
Source organism: Rhizomys pruinosus (assembly GCA_009823505.1). Lineage (NCBI taxonomy): Eukaryota > Metazoa > Chordata > Mammalia > Rodentia > Spalacidae > Rhizomys > Rhizomys pruinosus. The sequence continues at coordinate 1,358,262 of VZQC01004206.1, forward strand.
AGGTGACCTTTTTAAGGTGAGATTATTCTATTTGGAACCTTAATTGTATAGAGATTATCAAAACAACTCTTTCTTAATTGCAAACTATCCCGTGTGTCAGCATTTACCGTATGGCTTCTTAGGAGACTTGTTTTAGTAGACAGAGGACAAACCACTCAAGAACAGAGCAATAACTTCTGGTGCTGGTTCAGAAGGGTAAGCTTGAACATGGGCAAAGACATTCTCTGCACATTTTCTTCTGCCAGCCCTTCTCTCAGCTGTGCATGCTATAGAATCACCCTGTCATTGCTGAAAGGGACCTAAAGTCATTTACAGTGTCTCTCTTTTAGTAACTGAAAGCTAACATAAGAGGTCAGGCTGATGTCACTTACTGATGTAAGATTCCTGCCTTTTGCATCCTGCAGTGGCAGCCATACCTCTGAGGGTGCTTGATTCAGGAAGTGCATTAGCCATGTTGGACTCTGTTGCTCTTTTCACTCAAGGCCTTAGAGTTCCATGTCCTTTACATGGTGTTGTGTTAAAATGCCAGTTGCTCTGCAGATAAAGGTACATGAGTGATAGCTGCAGAAAATCTGTCTGATGGCCTGTTTTCATCATTGTACAGAGAATAAAACTAGTGCTGCGAGTAGTCAAGGAGAATGCTCTAAGCGGAAGGGCCCATGTTTCTTCCCCTTTGGTCTGTGATTTTTACTCCACTGTTTGTTCCAGGTGTGATGACTACTTCTATATAGCGCATCGAGGAGAGCGCAGGGGCATTGGGGGCATCTTTTTCGATGATCTCAACTCTCCATCCAAAGAAGAGGCATTCCGCTTTGTGCAGACATGTGCGGAGGCTGTGGTTCCTTCCTATATTCCCATTGTGAAAAAGCACTGTGATGACTCATTCACTCCACAGGAGAAGCTATGGCAGCAGCTCAGGAGAGGACGGTGAGTGACAGGAGACTGAACCGTCTTTTTGCATGACTGGGGAAAGTGGAGCAGCTCTAATAAAAGTGACTGTTGTATTGTTTTGGCCAAATACTTTGTAATTAGTCATTTTAATCAAACCCAGGTCCTCTGCAAGAGCAGCCAGTACTCGTAACAGCTAAGCCATCTCTCCAGCCCCTTACTATAGTTTCTTTTCATTAGTAAGGGGCTGGAGAGATGGCTTAGCTGTTACGAGTACTGGCTGCTCTTGCAGAGGACCTGGGTTTGAATCCCAGCACCCACATGATGGCTAACAACCATTTGTAATTCCAGTTCCAGGGGATCTGAAGCCTTCTTCTGTGTTCCCCAGGCATCGCGTGACACTGGTGTATTTACATGCCTGCAGGCAATATACTAATACACATAAAATAAAATGAAATACATTTTAAAAATTCAATTAAGAATTTAAAAATGAATTTAGTATAACATATAAATAGTTAAAATAACAAGGTTTATTTAATTTACCTCTATTTCTACTCATAATAGGCATATATACAGTAAGTACTTGTTGAATTTAATTCTTTTAGTTTCCTAGCAACAGCTTCCTTCAGGATATGGACATCATTTCAGGGTTTTTGCTGCTTTGTACATTTGGAATCACACTTAAAAAAAAAATCTAAAGATTTTATGACAGTTACTTGAATACAAATAATTGGTACTTAGTGATAACTTTCCCTTATCTTAGAACATACTGTGCATAGCCCCTCTGTCAGGCATATCTAGTTTTCCCAGAAAAACCTATGGCATACATGCAGCCATCATTTTACCAATGATAAGATGTTCTCAGAGAGTTAATTCCTTTGTCCAGGATGACACAGCAGGTCCTATAAGGTCCCAGCCATGAAACTGGATCATTGAAAACTTATAGATTTCTGGTTCATGAAGGACTTAAGCAGTGTATGCTTTCTATCCATACTCACCTGAGCCCCTGTCTCTGTGCTGAGATTGACAGTTCAGTTGGGTGGCCCAACAGGTCATATTCAGCAAATATTCTTTTTTTCTATTTATTTATTTATTTATTTATTTATTTATTTATTTATTTACTTATTTATTTATATGAATGTACTGTCTGCATGTAGGTCTGTGCACCCGTGTTGTGCAATGTTGCTGAGGTCAGAAGAGGGTGTCGGATTCGCCTGGAACTGGAGTTCTCCTGGAATTGGAGTTACGGATGGTTCTCAGCCGCCATGTGGGTGCTGGGGATTGAACCTGGGTCCTCTGCAAGAGCAGTCGGTGCTCTTAACTGCTAGGCCATCTCTCCAGCCCATTCAGCAAATATTCTTATGAATCAGCTTTACATATCCATCCTGACAGCCCTACCAGATTCTTTTGGCCATCTTAATTACACATGCACCATGAGTTCATGGCCATAAATTGGGTTTCCTATTTTATGTTAATTCAGGCATCTGAAATGTCAGGTAACAAGGAGGTAAAACTTTGCCTTGAAGAGGTCAACACAAATAATATTCCAAGTTTCAAGATAAATGTTTGTATTCCCTTTCTTCACTCCCCCTTTTTTTTTTTAAATAGCCATGTGTGCTATCCTGTCCCCATATATTAACTTAACAACATGAAAATTGAGTTTTCTTTTAGAAAATTCTTAAGCAACAGATGCTTGGCATCTACTGCCCCCCAACCCCATGATTTCTCCAACATACCTTTCTCATTCCTTCCTTTTTTCTCTTTAGATTTATCTTGAGCCCTTTGCGGTTAGGCACTGTCCTGGCTACACAGTAAACATAGCCTAGACCTGTGTTATAATTTTGCACAGATTTCATATGCAAAACTGCAAATTTTTACGAACTCCAGTTAAGTAAAGTCTCTATCACTTCTTAGACATGGCAGCAATAATTTTCTTTCTTTTTAATCTCATTTGATGACAGGTCATTCTGCAAGTTCTGTTATGTGTGTATAATTGCATGTCTCATGTATTTTGAGTTAGGCAGATGTGCAGAGTGTTAGATTAATTCTCTATGGCTTGGTATGTGGCTAATCATCAAAGAGAGGCTCTTTCTGTCACCCTTATCTCTGGTTGGAAGATGGGAGTAGACTCTGGGGCTCAAGATAGCCCCACCCTCATTGTAAAGACTCAGCTTTCAGCACTGGGCCCTTTTTTTTTTATGCTATGTTCATAACTTGTTATCTGTACCCTTCACAGATATTTCTGTCCATCTCTACGCCCCATTAGTTCTCCTTTTAGAGGTTATTGAAGCCCCTTTAGGCTTCATGGTCTCTTATTTGTGCATGTCATCTAGTCTCTTGTGTTGATTACTTCTATACTCTTCCCCAACTTTGTACTTTAGTCTCAGCCATTATTGTTTTCACAGGAAAATAGAAACTAAAGACTTTAATTTTTGGTTTCTTATATCTGGAAAAGGCATCATGGGCATTTGTGAAATTGAAGAGGTTCCTTACAGCCTGTGATTTATGGGTACCTCAGAGCTGCTGTGGCTAGAAGTGGAAGCTGTGGGAGTTGAGGCTGTTGTAGAGAAAGCAGCATTGTGACTCTGAAAGGAGAGGAACACAGATGTGCTGGAGAGAGCATTCTGAGAGCTCATTCTGAGAGTGTTCGAGACAGGTCTTCAAATCCCAGCCATCCTTAGAGAACATGTTTCAGAAAGGCAGTGACAAGTGAAAGGGATGGCTGAGAGTAAAATCCTTTTCCAGGTTTAAGAATAAGCTGAAAAGATTCTCTTAAACTATCTTTTGAAACAGGCTGGAGGTATAAAATGGTCATCAGTGTTTAAAGGCCAGTCAGTGATAAATAAGGCTGAGACAAAAAGGAATCCATTGGATACAGTTCCTGAAATTGTTAAAGGTTCTTTGACACATTTCCACCTGGACCGTTTAAAGTGAAGTGTTAGCCCGGCGGGGCCAAGCCTTTAATCCTAGCACTTGGGAGGCAGAGGCAGGTGGATCTTTGTGAGTTCAACGCCAGCCTGGTCTACAGAGTATATTCCAGGACAGCTGGGCTACAGGGAGACCCTGTCTCAAAAAAAAAAAAAAATATTAATTAATTAATTAAAAGTGAAGTATTGTATGGAGAATACTTGCTGTAGGTGGCCTTAAAGGGAGTAACCTGTGAACTAAAGAATGTCTGAGGGAAGTTAGGACTAGTTACTGAATGAGTTATGAAATGACCTGAAAGGGAGACTCTATAGACAGCTTCATTTTTATGAATCATTTGAAGTTTTTAGGGGACTAGAAATTACAGTTTTGAAATGGACCAGACTCTTCTATATTATATGTTTAATGTAGATGAAGTTCAAATCTGTTTAGTTAGTGGAAAACTTGACAGGTTAATGCATAGAACCAGCTTCAGTTGCTAAAAATGTTTTCATAAAAAAAATAAAACTAAGGGCTGGGCGTGGTGGTGCACGCCTTTAATCCCAGCACTCAGGAGGCAGAGGCAGGCAGATCTCTGTGAGTTCAAGGTCAGCCTGGTCTACATAGCAAGCTTCAGGCCAGCTGGGACTAAAGGGAGACCCTATCTCAAAAAGACCAAAAAGAAAAAAAGTAAAATAAATAAATAAAACTAAGCACTACAAAAACCTTTCATACGGTTGGCTATAAATCTAGAGGAGGAGTGAATTATGCTGTCACGTATTAATGCTGTGAACTGTTTTAGGAAGGAGGAATATTGATGTTATTAACAGACTGCTCTTTTGATACCTATCCTTTTGTTCCATTCTGCTCTCCTAGTCACAGTACTGAGTTACAATGAAATCAAACTCTCGATTCTGACCTCTCACAGGCTCTGCCAAGGACCAGAGGAGAGGATCTGTGTTACCCTGAGACAATGCCATTTCCTTTTCTTAGTGGTTGTTCACTTATAGTCTGAGCTTTGTGTTCACACTGTTCATTCATGGGGAAAACAACTTTCTTGCTTTGTAGTTGCTCTGTGTTAGGTCAGAATCTCCATCCCCATTGTTCAGTGGATAGAATACCCTTTTATTTATACTTTGCAGATGGAGAAAGCTCACTGAGCTATAAGCAGGTTCTCTATGCTAGTTGTAGAGGCTAAGGACTGAGAGAGAGTTCCATTATAAATGCTTATTATGGACTTGTAAAAGATTTCATTCAGCAAGCCCTTTCTGTCTTTTGCTATCTTTCTGACAGGTATGTAGAATTTAATCTGGTATATGATCGGGGCACAAAGTTTGGCCTCTTCACTCCAGGATCCAGGATTGAAAGCATCTTGATGTCTTTACCTCTGACTGCCCGGTAAGGAAACAGTTCACCACAGTAGTTTATCCACCCCCCAACCCCTAATGCTCATTAAAATATGCCTGTTAACCTGATAGTGCCTTACCTAAGAATTTATTGTTTTTGTTTTGTTTTGTTGTTTTGTTTTGAGTCAGGATCTCCCTGTATCCCAGCCAGCCTGAAACTCGCTATATTGACCAGGCTGGCCTTGATCTCACAGAGCTCCACCTGCCTCTGCTGTCTAAGTACTAGGATTAAAGGCATGCACCCCCATGTTTAGCAACTTCATTGGTTTTTATTTTGATGATTTTATAAGAAAATCATGGGCAATGGGGCTGGAGAGATGGCCTAGCGGTTAAGAGCACTGACTGCTCTTGCAGAGGACCCGGGTTCGATCCCCAGCACCCACATGGCGGCTGAGAACCGTCTTTAACTCCAGTTCCAAGGGAATCTGTAGCCCTCTTCTGACCTCCAAGGCATTGCACGACACGGGTGCACAAACCTACATGCAGAGAGTACATCCATACACATACAAAATAAATAAAATTAAAAAAATATATATTTAAAAGAAAAAGAAAATCATGGGCAAATGAGGCACATCTAGTTGGACTTTATAAGGGATGGCAGGATGAATGTCACAGCTTTGTGTCTGAGAACTTGGAGAAGGCACAAGGAAGAGGTCCCTGAGGAGGGCAAGATTCATGGTGCACATGTGTTTTGTTTCTAGAAAGAGCTATGCTAACAGCGGTTGGACATATGGCTCAGGAATTAAGAGCACTGACTGCTCTTGCAGATTACCTGGGTTCAGTTGCACCCACATGGCAGCAAACAACCATCCATCACTCCAGTTCCAGGGGATCCAGTGTTTTCTTCTGACCTCTGCAGGCATTGCAAGACATGGGTGCACTTACATACATACAGGAGATACACTCATACACATAAAATAAAAAACATAAAGTAAAAAAAAAAAAAAAGAGCATACTGCTATAGAAAAAAAAGAATTAAGCTAACATCTTTTCATGGATCCCCTGAGGTTCTGTAAGTTTTGAATCCCTAGTTTATAATAATAATATTTTTGCTTTAGAATCTTCATATTAATCCAAATATGCTTAAAATTATTTTGTTTCTTAAGTAACAAATCTTTTTTTTTTAATATAGTGGGGGCAAGGCATGCTAGGCATGGGGAGACAGGGGTCAAGGCATTCTCTTTACTCTTACAATTTTACTTTTCATTTATTTTAATAGTTATGCATGTATTGTTATTTTTATAACTGCTTTTTGTTTCACTTTTGTTTTGGACATGCATAGATGGGAGTACATGCATTCACCTCCAGAGAATTCCAAAGAAGCTGAAATTCTGAAAGTTCTGCGCCATCCCAGGGACTGGGTCCATTGATGGAGGCAGGTGCTGTGCTGGGCCGGCAGGCACAGGTGTGTCCTTCTCCTCCAGTGGGCACTGCTGCCACAGTGTCAGTCAGTCCTCTGTGCCTTAGTGTACTAGCCTTCTCTGCCAGGGTACCACCTCTGAGGCAGGTGATGGAATGTTTTGGGTCTTGTTAATTCTGTGGGTGAGGTGGCAGTGGTGCATGGTGATATAAAATGTCAGAGTTATGTGATGCAAAACCCATTTGTACTTTTAGAATAATTTTCTATGACAAATTTACAAACTTTGACACTGAGTTTCCAGGTATTAAGATAAGGGAATGTAAGTACTATAATATGTATCTGGAAACTTTTTATCTTATTTGTGTTTCTTAAAGTTTTAGTTTTTGCTACAGAAATATACCAGGGGATACATTTTATCTTCATTAGTTCAGTCAGGTTGACCTTCTTAGTAGCTTTAGAATGCAGCTCAAAGGGACAAGTTTTCCTTGGTGATTTCTGAAGTCTCTTCATATGCCTTTCTCTATAGACCAGGATATTATAAAATATTCATTTTTTATAATAATGTGCATTTAGGAGCTCTTGAAATTTTCTTTACTCAATTCATGTGTTATAAATTGAGTGACATGGTTTACTTCTCTAAGTGGCATTATTGTTATTTAAATAAGGGACATCTAAGTGATAATTTTGATTTTTGTGAAATCATACTTTGTTATTGTTGGGATTCTATATATTTTTGAAAGTGAAAGCTTATGGCCCTGGATTCTGTTATTTACACTTTTGTATATTGTACTTCACACATTCATTTCTCTATTGAAGTTTGGACTGAGACTGAGAATAGTCGCGAGGGAATTTAGGAACTATTTTTCATTTGGAAGATGAAATGAGAAACATTTCCTTCTTTCATGAAAGCAAATAGAACTAGTCCGACATTTTATAGGCATTTTATTATACTATTTTTTTGAGAATAGACTGATGGAAATTATCCAACTTTTCAAATTACAGATTCGTTAGCCCTTGTTTTTTCTCTTAAAAGTCAAACAGAATTCTTAATGTGTGGTTTCTTTGTTTACATATTAGTATGAATGCATTGCTTTATTTGATTTATAGTATATTGAATTTGTAAGGAGCAGTGTCTCATACATATTCAAATATTATCCTGGAATATGTTGGAAGAATGTGATTGTGGTTGGCTCTTTTAGGATCAAAAATGTACAAATTCCTCAATGTATCTAACAACAGATTTAAGTAATAAATTTTATTATGAAATAAGACAAGTAACTATTTGTAATTTTTAACTTTGATAATTTGAAAACACAAATATTTCTCTGTACTAAAACCATAGTTCCTTATTCCTAGGTGTTTTATACAAGAGAAATGTAAGTTTTGTATTGAATTTTTATAAGTTTTGTTAAGAACAAGCAAAATTAGAAACAATCCAAATGGCCAATTAGCAGCTGAATGGACAGTTTGTGACTTATGCAAATATTAAGATACACTCAACAATGACCAGGTGTAACTGTTGATAAATGCAGTGGTGTTCAGGACATCAAAAGCACAATGCCAAGAGCAATAGCAACAAAAAAAAGCCAGACACAAAAGTACTTGATAGCCGGGCATGGTGTCGTACGCCTTTAATCCTAGCACTTGGGAGGCAGAGGCAGGTGGATCTTTGTGAGTTCAAGGCTAGCCTGGTCTACAGAGTGAGTTCCAGGACAGCTGGGACTACAGGGAGACCCTTTCTCAAAAAGAAAAAAAAAAAAGAAATAAAAGTATTTGATATGTGATGACATTGCATGAAAACCGGGAGCTTCTATCATGGGAAGCAGATCAGTGGTTGTTGAAGGCAGGAGGCTGGGAGTTGACTGTGTATTCTGTGTCTCAACTGAGATGATGGGTAATAGACCATCTACATTTATCAAAATCATTGAATTTGGCATTAAACACCATGGAATTTTCTCTTTTATTATTATTATTGTTTATTTTTATTGTATGTGTATGAATGTGTTGTCTGCATCTGTGTAAGTGCACCTGTGTCCTGCAGTCCCATGGAGGTCAGAAAAGAGCACTGGATCCCCTGGAACTGGAGTTACAGATGATTGTTAGCTGCCATGTGGGAATTGAACCTGGGTCCTCTGCAAGAACAGTCAGTGCTGTTAATTGTTAAGCCATCTGTCCAGCCCCAGAATTTTATACTTCAATAAAGATGATTTGGGGAGGAAAAATGCATAATATATAGGAACATATTCTCAAATAAACCTTATAAAAATGGAAAAGTTGAGCTGAGCACATGGTCCATGGTAGAGAATGTCTAACATGCATGAGGCCCAAGGTTGTATTTCCATCACTGAAAAAATTATCACACAGGTCTCTGACCAATATAGTTGTATTTAAGGCTTTTAGGGGATGGGCATGAAGACTAAGATGAAATTTGAAAATTATGCTATGCAGTTTTAAGTTCAGTAACTCTCCTATGGATGTAGCTGTATCTAGAAGAACAATTATAAACTGTTGGAAAGTAGATCATTCTGTTCTTCAAGTGAGTTTCTCTTTCAAATTCTTATTGCTGTCTATTCTGAATCTACTCCATGAGGGTGTACCCCCACATAACATAAACACTGAGCTCCTGTGGTCTTGTACAGACATATTAGTATCCAAAAAGGTGTCGGGAGAGAGATGTACATACATTGGAACAAGTGTCTACTTCCTATCCATCATTGTGCTGTGCTTATTTAGATTAGTCTGATTTTTGTTGCTATGATGAAATACCAAAGGCTAGGTATTTCATAAAGAAAAAAAGTTGTTTGTAAATTTGGATGCTGGTCAGGCAGCCTCATTAGTTTGGCCTCTGATTAGAGCTTTTTTGGCTGGGTTATAAAATGGCAGAGCAGAGGAAAAGGAATTGGCCATCTACACAAGCATGCACAGTAACTCGGCTTTCTAACAGCCCACTCTTACAAGAACCGAATGCTGAGAGATCAGCATTAATCCCTCTGTGGCCAGTGACCTATCCATCTCATGATGGGTCACATTTCTTCAAATTTCCACCACTTTGAAACCACCACAGGGAGGACGAAGCCTGCATTATATGAACCTTCAGGACCCAGACCACAGCTGTCAGACGGATGTTTGCAATAAATGCTTTGGCATACCAGGTCTGAGAGCCAAATAATGTAGACTTTCCCTTCCATGTGTCTTGTCATAATTTAACAAGGTAAACATCTGCAAGTTTGAAAATCAAACATCTGAGCTTAGGCCAGGGCAACGAGAAGGTTTATCCATTCACATTAGGCCTGAAGGTGGCTCCGTGGAACAAGATGGAAATGGCATGGCTGTTTTCTCATCTAGCCTCTGAGGTTATGTCCTGTTGTTTCAAGTGAGTCCACATTCAAGGGAAAGGGACTGATATCTCAGTATCCTGCCTGTCAGTAGTCACTCTGATCACCTCAGAATCATTCATCTAGATCACATTGTCATTTCCCTATTGAATACTCAAAGCATCTTCTATGACGGATTCTAACCTCAGGCTGGTGTTGAAACCAATCCACTCTTTGGTTCCTGCCCACTTCAGCCTTATTGGTCATGTTTCTTCCCTGCACTTTGCCCTCAGCCTTTTTTTTCTAAGCATCTCAGTTTCACCACCTCCAGCCCCTTTTCTGAGAGCCGTTCTCTTCTCTGAATCTCTCCAGTTCTTATCTGTCATTCTCTGCCCAGTTCAAATTTCCAAGGTCCCTTCACTGCCAACAGTCTCTTCTGCCCCTGCAGCACATTTCATTTCTATTATTGCTACCCTCACAGTATTTACATTGTCATTCCATGTTCTCAATTCTGCAACATGTTTAAGATGGGGTTTCCTAATTTATAATATTTCCTTGTAAATTGCTCATTATCCTTTTGTCTTCTAATTGTTTTGCAGCATATTATGACATCAAGCTTAGTATTGTTTGTATATATAATTATTTCTTATTCATGAAAGCAGAATTCCAAGTATTTATTTATTTATTTATTTATTTATTTATTTATTTTTGAGACGGGGTATCCCCGTAGCCTTAGCCGGCCTGGAATTCAATATGTAGACCAGGCTGACTTCAATCTCACCTAGATTTGTCTGCCTCTGCTTCCTGAGCACTGGGATTGAAGGTGTGTTCCTGGCTTCCAAGTGTATGTCTTTTTTTTTTTTTTTTTTTTTTTTTTTTGGTTGGTCGGTTCGAGACAAGGTCTCCCCTGTAGCTCCAGCTGTCCTGGAACTCACTCTGTAGACCAGGCTGGCCTTGAACTCACAAAGATCCGCCTGCCTCTGCCTCCCAAGTGCTAGGATTAAAGGCGTGCGCCACCACGCCCGGCTTCCAAGTGTATGTCTTTTAAAACTTCATTTACAAATTGTTTTCAGGAATTTTTTTTCTGCCATAAATATTAGGTATGTATTTGAAATCACACATGACATTTAGTTCCTCCCAAGAAACATACATATTAAATTCTAATTCATAATAACTTTAATCAGCATTCTTAGCTTAGTAAGGCTTAGGTGTTTATAAATGGCTTGACTAAATCACCTTGTGTTTCCAGAAAGCCAGCCACAATAGAAAACCTCACAGACCAGTTTTTGTAGGTGCATTTAAACTGATAGGTACCAGCAGAGCAAAGGAATTAAACTGTTCTCTGTCTTCCCAGCAATGTTCTTGGTTCTAGTCTAGAAGATAAAGTGCCTTTTGCCTGTTAGGCTCTTTCACACTTCACATGTTTGAACATAAAATTTCGCATGATTTCATCATGCTTTCAACAGGTTATCACAAAGCCATCCTCTGATCAAGCAAATGGCCCTCAAGGATGACAGTTGCCACCCCTGTCATGGGTGATTTGCTTATGAAATGGTTGGTGAGGCCTCTAACTAAAGTTCACAAATAGGTGGGGCAGGTTATTTAGTAGTAAGTGACTAACACGTTTGTGAATTAGTCTTCCTGGCAATTTTTCCATCGTCATATTTGACCAAGGTCACTTCTGTTTTTTCATCTGTGTAGGTAAAAAACCCTTTGTAGAATCTGCTCCATCCTGGTGTGTGACATCCTCCAAACCATGAGTAGAACAGAACATGTGAATGCAACATATAAGTTCTTAAAATTTACACTGTAGCTTAACTTTTAAAAACAGCTACTTCAACAGATATCCTTTAAAACATTTTAAAATTAATATATACAACAATACAAATGACCATACTAAATTCTGCTCAAAGTAGTTTTTTATTCTTTAAAGTGCCCTTGAACTTGTATGCTACCCAAAATGAAAGTGGTCCATACAAATAATATATTTCTGGGAAGTAAAGAATGACGGCCTACTTTTTAATCTTCTCTCTCTGACATTTGATCCCTTCCACTTTAGTAATGAGAGATTTGGTATCTCCCTTATTAACAGCCAAAGATAGTCTAGCTGACTTTCAGCATGCAGAGCAGACACAAGTTTTCCCTGATGTGCTGTCAGATCATTGTGCATCATCAAGTGGTTGCTGTTGTATGTCACTAAATATGAGCTTTGCTAAACAGAAGTAGATAGCTAGATCACATTAGATACCATTATCAAAAATGAGTGGAGTGTTTAATGAGCTGAAAATGCCCACAAGCCACCTATGCTAGTATTTGGAGATGGTAGCCCACAACTCATCATAGAAGTCCAATCTAGATGCATAAACATACCTAGTGTGTATGTAAAGGTGACAATATGGAAGTAGAAGATGATGCACAATGGCCCAATGCATTATATTAAGAAAGGAAGGCACAGACTGAACTGGAGCAGAGAAATTAGCAGGAAGAAATACCAGGGAAGGAGGGCAAGAAGCAGCTCATGTAAATGGAACAGGGAAGAAGGAAATTGAAGGGACACGTGGGGGTGTGGCTGCAACAGCTGCTGCTAGCGAATGTGGATGATAATGTGGTATATGTTCTTTATCAATGTATTTGATAAGTTTGGAGTGAAATTTATACTGTAAAACAATTCTAGTCTATTAAATAAGTTTTTTTCAGGTACTAAAATGGTTTGTATTAACATGTCAGTATCTTCAGTTTCTCACTGTGCTTAACCCTGACATTCTTTTTTTTTTTTAGTATTTTTGAGACAGGGTCTCCCTTTAGTCCCAGCTGGCCTGGAGCTCACTCTGTAAACCAGGCTGGCCTTGAACTCACAGAGATCTGCCTGCTTCTGCCTCCCAAGAGCTAAGGATTAAAGGCGCACACCGTCACATCAGTCACACCGGGCAACCCTGACATTCTTGAAAACCAATAGGTGGAGTAGGTTTGCTCAAGAAACAGTCCTTGAGTTTTGTGAGAGAGATAAAGGGAAGAAGAAAGTGAAGAAACTGAGGAGGAAGGAGAGTAAAAAGAAGAGGAGGAGGAGGGGACAGAAGGGTGAAGAATCTGGAGAAGAGAAGGGAAGCAGGAAAAGAGGAAGCTATTTAACCAAACCCATGTTTCATTAAACTGTGCTGTTGTTGGAGAGATTGTCCCAAAGAACTGTCATGTATGCAACTAAGTGTGATCAATTTGACTGTGCTGGTTATATCTTGTCCAGTGGTGTGGGAAGATCCGGTTTGAATTAGGGGCTAGTTCTCAGCTAGCATCCCTCAGGGCATTCCTTCTGCCCAAGAGGGAGCAACATGGCACAGGAACATGATGCTAGGTGGAGCAGAAGTACACAGTGGCTCAAAACTGGGGGTCTGTGATTAGCTCTAGGAGCTGATATCATTTTGCTTATAAAAGTGTGTTGCCATACCACTCCTGGGTATATACCCACAAGACTCATCTTACTGCAGAGATACATGCACAGCTATATTTATTGCCACTCTGTTCACAATAGCAAAAAACTGGAATCAACCCAAATGCCCCTCAACTGACGAGTGGATAGAGAAAATGTGGTACATGTACACAATGGAATTCTATGCAGTGGTAAAGAAAGACAACATCATGAACTTTGCAGGTAAATGGATGGAGCTAGAAGACATCATGTTAAGTGAAGTAACACAGTCCCAGAAAAACAAATGACAAAAGGTATCTCTCATATGTGGATGCTAGTACCAATAATCTAGTTATAAATATTTCTTGTGGAGAGGAATGCATATTAAAAGAAGAACAACAGAAAGATTGCATCAGAAAACTGACTTAAATGGTGACTCGGGAAGGGTGGGAGGGGTGGGAGAGGGACACGGGTGTATATTTGATTGGTGCATATTTAATTGACATGAGTTCAACAAGTATCCAGTTTTTCCCAGACTCTGTCTACAGGATACATGGTGTTTTAGGACTTAGTAAAAATAATTATGTGCATATTAAACAACATTGGTTAAAGGCTGATTAAAAAAAAAAAGTGTGTTGCAGCGGGCAATAAATTGAATTCCCCATTATCATCATTACACAGAATTCCTGGCCATTATTTTGTAGGAAAGATGTATTGAGACCACACTTGAAAGTGTACAGTTGGTCTCTGGAATACCAGAGAGTGTTACACCAATAAAGCAAATATAGGTCTCCTTGAGTCAAGCAAGACTCCTCCGCCAGCACCAGCTACACCTCACCTGCCTGGATATACTGTGCAGCAGTGGCAGCCATATGCCTGTATATCCCAAATCAAATTAGCTATTAGCTCTCTCCTTGGAGGAATAACCCATGGCTGATGCCACAAGCTTACATCCTCTAGCAGTTAGGAGATGTTATAAGCCACAGTAAGACCTTGTCATATTTTACAGAAAAAAATGTAATTCATAGATTAACATACCACTCAAATATCTGTGTCTATACCAAAGTAACCTACCATAGCAATTAGTATTCTTTAAATACCTATACATCTAATTGCCTGTGCTTCATTAGTATGATTAAAAGGTCATTCCTGCACGACACGGGTGCACAAACTTGCATGCAGACAGTACATTGATACCTTACAGAAAATAAATAAACGCCGGGTGTGGTGGCGCACGCCTTTAATCCTAGCACTTGGGAGGCAGAGCTAAGATATTAAATAAAGGTATAATATAAAAGTAGAAGTATAACCAAACTATACTGAGAAACTTTAGAAACCATAAATTTGGAAAATATAATGTAAATTATGATAAATGTACAGAAACATGACTTGTTCTTTGTTTTGTTTTTTCTCCTTTTTCTCGTTGTTGTTTTTTGTTGAGACAAGGTCTCCCTAAAGCAGGCAGACCTCTGTGAAATGAAGGCCAGCCTGGTCTACAGAGTGAGTTTCAGGACAGCCAGAGCTACGGGGAGACCCTGTCTCAAAAAGACCAATAAATAAATAAATAAATAAATAAATAAATAAATAAATAAATAAATAAATGAGCTAATGTAACAGCATATAGAAAGGAAAAATGAAAAAAATCCTACTAAAATAAATATAAAGGAAACTAGGCTAAAAGGCCCTTGTGACAGAGCAGGTGAGGGGGACAACCTGTAATGATGCTGAGACTTTAATTAAATACTGAAGTATTGTTGACTCACATATATTTGGAACCTTGAATCCTGAACATACAGGCAAACTTTCCAATTCTAATGTGACATTAATAAGATTCACATTGCAAATTAAAGAAAATGTACAATAAATTTTTAGAAATAGAAATTATACTGACCATGTTCTAAATCATAATGTAATAAAAATTAATAAGCAAACCAAACACTGAAGTTCCTAATCTGTAATTAAATTAAAACAATCATGTTAGCCCAGTATTCAAAATACAAATAAAAATTATTCAGTATGTAAGAAATAGAATATAGCCTTACTTACTATAACTTATTAAACATAACTGCAGTGTTTTGTAAATATGGATATTGATAAAGAAGTGAACTAGGGGGCTGGAGAGATGGCCTAGCAGTTAAGAGCATAGACTCCTCTTGCAGAGACCTGGGTTCAATCCCCAGCACCCACATGGCGGCTGAAAACCATCTTTAACTCCAATTTCAGGGGAATCTGACACCCTCCTCTGACCTCCTCGGCATTGCACAACACGGTGCACAAACCTACATGCAGACAGTACATTCATATAAATAAAAATTAGAAAAAGGAATGTATGAAATATACAAGACTTCCGTTTAAAAAAAATCATTCCATTAAAAAAAATATTTTAAAAAAGAAGCGAACTAGCTACTCAGTAGAAAAGTTATATGATATATAACAAAGTAAACCAGAAAAAAAGGAAAAAAAATTAGTTGGGGGGGTAATTGGCCCAGCACATCCAGTATCACAAGGATTACTTGACATTATATCAGAAGTGCTAAACTAATAAATTTAGGCAAGAGAAAGACTAGCACAATTTTTGAAAAAAGAAGAGGAAATTTGCTTTAACTAAAATATGGAAATAATTTAGGTTCAATTAATAAGATAACTGATAAATTGTAGAATATTGACATCGTGGCATGAATATTAATGTTAGAGCTGTGAAAATTAATTGGCTGCATATCACAAATACATTTTCAAGGAAAACCAAGCAATTTAAGAATATGATATTCAATGTGAATCCATCTGAGTGAAATGGAAGAGCTGCAAATTCAGGCTGTAAACTGTTCAGAGACTCAGATGTAATAAAGACTGATGGAAAGACAATGACAAATACCAATTGGGGGTGACAGAGGTATGGGTCTGAGGCAGGAGTCAACAGGACTATAGAATTCTTATCAGTGGCCATTTCTTGAGGTGGATTCTGGCACTTAAGTGACCATTTCAACATATCAATGGCTATTTCTTAACATTCTACTTAGATTTCATAACTATTATACAAAATAATTAATTTAAAATAGTTTTAAATATTTAATTTTTTTTAATTTTTTTATTTTATGTGTATGAGTGTATTGCCTGCATGTGTGTAAGTACATCTGTGTCATGCATTACCCACAGAGGACAGAAGAGGGTGTAGGATCCCCTGGAACTGGAATTACTTATGGTTGTTAGGCACCACATATGTGCCTGGATTCAAAGCCAGGTCTTCAAGAACGTTCAGTGTTCTTAACTGCTAGGCTGTCTCTCCAGCCCTAATTTAAAACATTTTAAGGCTTGGAAGAAGCAGACAGATCTCTGTGAATTCAAGGCCAGCCTGGTTTACGTAGCAAGCTCCAGGACAGCCAGAGCTACAGGGAGACCCTGTCTCAAAAAAAAAAAAAAAAAAAGACCTCCCCCAAACAAAAAGAAAAACATTTTAAGGTAAAAATAAAAACATTTTTACTCCAATAACAGCATCTACCTAGGTCGGTTTGTTGGCATCCTGATACCTATTTGTTTGAAAATCAAATGTTTTGGGACTGTAGAGATAGCTGAGTAATTAAAAGCACTAACTGCCACACCTGCACTGGTATCTGTGGTAGCCATCAGAGTATCCGATCCTTTGGATCTAGTTTCAGGCTTAGGTGCTAGGAATGGAACTCAGGTCCTCTGGAAATGCAGGAAATTAATAAAAATACTAAAAAGTAAAGGACGTGGATTCTTTTTTTCAAGTCCTAAAATATTTTAATCTTGTGTGTTTCCACCACACAGCTGTTTCTTAGAGGAAAGAACTTGTCATCCTGTTACATTAATTATTTTTTTTATCATGAGTTGCTAATATCTCATGGGTGCTGTGAAAGACCTCTTCCTGTTGTTTTCATTGCTGCTGAGATTTATTAAACACATGTGATCTCCTAAATAGTTTTAAAAGGTCAGATGTTTTCAGAGAAAATAATTATTTAACACATATAAAAAGTTCTTAAAGATCCATAGAAGTTCTGCAGGATACTTTTTCTATCGATGCTATCAAATAAAACTGTTGTTCATAAAATGCAAACTGTTAAATCCTAGCTTTTGTATACCTCACAGCACCTGGGGAAGGTATTTCAGAGAATGGGTATTGAATGATAACAGAGATATGTGACCTCTTGAAATGTTTCACCTCCAAGGTTTAGTGTTCCATTTAAATCAATGTCCATGAACAACCTGGCCACTGTTTCTGGGGTTATGTTTCCTCTGGTTCAATCTTGAAAACATCTCTTGTGTTCTACTGGAAACTGAGCATATTTCTGATTGCATAGAAGAAAATTTGAAAAAAAAATACAGGTTTTATAGTTCTAGTCTTTGCTTTTTTCAAATTATATTTTAATGACAGATTGAAAGAGATACTACCTAGTTTTAAAACTGTCAACATCATTTTCTTAACAATCAGCAGAATAGGGAAATGAAAAGTAATGTAAAGAACAAAAACTCTCAAGCGGTTCCCTGCTCCTCCTCCATCCCTGCCAAATTAGAGGAAGTAATAACAGAAGGAACAAGCCAGCCTGGGACTGTGAGAAAACATGTCCCATTTACTGAGCCGTCATGCAATCTGAGTGCTGTCACCACCTCCATTACTTACAGTTTTATTGGTGTGAGATGCACTGTGGAGGAGCAAAGGAGATTGAAGGGAGTCTGAAGGATACTTTCTGTTTAGGAAAAGTGTATCACAAGATAACTGCTTCCTCCGGAACTCTTTGGGCTTGCTCTACAGGTTGTTTCACGGTTTGGCTTTTAGTTTTGCAGGGGTCTTGTGTGGGCAGAGGGTGGAGTCCTTCCATTCTTACTCTGCCCTGTGGTATGAGCTTCTGAGTTCACCAGTGTTTGTTCCTCAAATTTTAGTGCTTTTCAAAACCTCAGTGAAGCTAGAAATGCCATTAACTTTTCTTACTAACAAGCACAAAACTGTTCTTATCAGAAGAAATTTCCAATTTTAAAATATTTTTCGCCCTATCAAAGATAACACAACATCAGTGTTACATTTTCACCCTTGAATGTTTCAATTTCTCCCATCAGAAAACATTTTATTTACATGGTGTTAGTAAACTTTAGGTATGTATGATAACACAAAACTAATTTTTCTTTTTATTGAGTTCAGTTTTTAAATTTTGATCTTTTATTTTTAATTATTATTATTATTATTATTACTATTATTATTACTATTATTTTGAAACAGGGTGCTACTCTGAAGCTGGGACTGGCCTGGAGCCCATTGGAGGCAGGCCTACCTTGCAGTTACCACAACCCTCCTGTCTTGTAAGTGCTAGGATAATAAGCATGGGCCACTATGCCCTGCACTTCATCTTTTTCTTTTTCTGAGTTTTTTGGGTTCCAGCTTTCACCTTTGTGATTTTTGTTTAATCCCCTAGATTAATCATATTAGTTCCTGTTTTATTACAAAAATGCTTTCTCTTTCCTACACATGTAGACTTTTATATCTCTCATCATTTTCTTTTTAGATTTGTATAACTCATATGTCCCTTCCTTTGATGCTAAAAGTAAACAAATCTAACCTTATATAATTGCTTTATTTGATGAGAATCTACTTATTTGTACTCCTAATTTGTCTCTCCAAATAATTATGACATAAAGAGGAGCATAAAATATAATGGAATGAATTCAACAAAGAAACAAGAGCCACCAGGGGCTGGTCCAGCCCATGGCTCAGCAGTTAAGAGCACTGACTGCTCTTACCGAAGACCTGGGTTACATTCCCAGCACATGGCAGCTGACAACTACCTCGAACTCCAGTTCCAGGGTTTCTGTTCTCTCTTATAGCTTCCATAGTCACTGCATATATGTGGTACACTTACATACATGCAAACAAACACACATAGCATAAAATCAATATAAAAATGAGTCAGCGAAGGAAAACTGGTAATGGGCTATTAAGATGAACCATGTTGAAGTCAGCATCCAAATGGCAAGAACCATGACTTGACTTGGTGGCAGGTTTATGCTTCTCTGTTGACTAGTTTTAAGTTCTTCCCTTTGTATACTGATAGTCACAACCTACTTGTACTGGGGCTTTTCAGAGAAACAGAGCCAGTAGGATGTGTAATGCATATGTAGAAAAGATTTATTTGAATATGTTGGCTCATATGAGTATGGAAGCCAGTAAGTTAAAACTCTGTGATTCTGTGTGCTTGTAGAATCCCCCTTGCTTGAAAGAGGTCAGTCAGTCTTGATGAATTTTGTACTTGTAATGATCAGGTTATTATAGAAAGCAAAGTACCTTCCTCAATGTCCACAGTTTTCAATGCAAATTGTTTTAATAAAAGAGTTTTGCAGAGCCAGAAAAATGGCTCAGTGGGTAAGAATGCTTGCTGCATAAGTATGAAGACCTGAATTTGAACACCAGCACTCACATTAAGAAAATAAAAGGTGCTGGGCATGGTGGATCACACCTTTAATCCTAGCACTTGGGAGGCAGAGGCAGCTGGGTCTCTGTGAGTTCAAGGCCAGCCTGGTCTACATAGTGAATTCCAGGACAGCCGGAGCTACATGGAGACCTTGTCTCAAAAAGTCCAAAAAAAAAAAAAAAGGCTAGACTGGGTATGGTAACCCATAACGTTAATCCTAGTACACAGGAGGCAGGGGCAGGCATATCTTTGTGAAATTCAGGCCAGCCTGGTCTACATAGTAAGGCCAGCTGGGGCTACAGAGAGACCTGTCTCAACACTCCAAATAACAACAACAAGAAACAACAACAATAAAAACTCTTAAACAAAAAGGGTTATTAGACATGACCATATGCTGTGGGGGTCAGGAACAGGAGACTAGGTGGGCTTACTTATGAGTTCTGTGAGAGACCATGTCTCAAAGAAATAAGGCAGAAAATAGAACAGGACACCAGACATCTCATCCTCCTCTGGTCTCTACAGATGCACCAGCACGCGCGCGCGCGTGCACACACACACACATACACACACACACACACAAACACACACACACACACTTTAAAAGTCATTACATGTATTGACTTTTGTGTGGGTATATATGTGGTGGGCATGTGTGTCTGGAGATCAGAGGACAATTTTTAGGAGTCTATCCCTCCTTTCACAATTTGGAGTCCTAGGAATTGAACTCAGGTCACTTGGCTTGGTCACAAGTGCCTTTGTCCCCTGAGTCTGAAGATGATGCCAATGTGGGTCAGTTGGCAGAGTGCTTGCATAGCATTCATGAAGCCCTGGGTTTGATGCACAGCACAGAATAAAACTAGGTGTGGTAGTACATGCCTATATCACAAGAGAATCAGAAGTTTAAAGGCCAGCCTTAGATACATAGCAGGCTTAAGGCCAGCCTGGGCTACATGAGACTCTGTCTCAAACAAAACAAGCAAATAAACAAACACTGAAGCATAATGAAACAATATACTGCTGCAGAAGCATTCAAAATAATAAGTATTTGTGACATATCCAAGCAGTTTGTCACAAGTATGCTATTGGCCATCACACCACTACAGTCTGCTACATGACTCTGCATCTTCTCTTTCCTTTCCTTCCCAAATGCCCCTTTCCATTTACCCTTCCCAGGAAGCTTCACTGAACTTTATCCATTTTTTCTCATCCAAGAGGAACACTAGGCTATGAGCTCATACTTCCCAGACTCAGTAAAGTTTCTGCCTTCTGGTGGGCAATGAGTATTTCTGAACAAGCTCCTGGACTATGCCGGTCCAGCATCTCCTCCAGTAGCCCTGTCTCTTTCCCTGCCAAACCCTGGAGGGGTTACATGATTACAGGCCCCTCATGAATCATTTCAATTAGTTTTGCTACCTGCAATAAACCCTGCATACAGGGGTGTGGTTCTAAAGATCTCTGTACAAGATATCTCCCCTTGAGTTGTTGGTCAGATGTATCATCAAGCTCCCTCACCCACATAAAATGATAAAGGTATTGCCACTGCTCTTGACTGCTTACCACAACCTGAGTTTAAGAACCTATTGCTGAAGATACCACACACATGGGTCACGGGACATGAGAAATCAAGTGGATACCAACCAGGAAGCTTCCTGCCTGGTGGCTAGCTCTCAGTACTAAAAGGTGCTATGTCAGCTGCTGGTGAGAAAAGTCATCAGCAGTCTTACCTATCTGTGAATCCTGTGCATGGCAATGATCACCATTGTGGCAAGATGTACCCATATGTGCAATACTAGATTAATGTTAGGGGGCTAACTAAGCACTTTCTGAGAGTATGTAAGGTCTGCTTCATGGGAGAAAACATGTCCGGGACTAAATCTGGTCAAGGCTGGGGAACTCACAGGCCCCAGGAGTGAATGGACATACTATCATACTGCCTTCTAAATTCATATCTCCCTGCCCATAGATTAGTGCAGCTCTCAGAGCTCATCAGAGACATTTCTTTGTGTGGTGATGGCTGCTAACACAGAAATTCACAACTAGTCCAAGTGCAGAGAACAATTGTTAGTGGAATGCTCAACCACAGATTAGGCATCTACACCACGCTCCCTTTGAAGGCTCAGGGACCATTGCAGAAAAGGGGGCAGAAAGCGTGTATGAGCCAGGGGTCAGGGAAGACAGGGCATGACTGCTGTATCCATGAATGCACAGTGGGCATGGCTGCCTGCACAAGATCATGTCACCCAGCATTCTAGCATGGAGGAAGAAGGGGTTTCAAGAGCTCCCATGCTACTGAGAAGACATGAACAGTTGATGGTTTCTGGGAGAAAGAGGGTTAATTATCTTTAAGAGTGTGGCTCCTGGTAGGCTGATCATGCTCCAGTGGATAGCCTCAAGACTCAGAAGGTTGTAGACAACAGAAATTAGAGTGGATAATTTATGACATTAACAAAAAAATACACAAGGTTAAGGAGTTGGGAGTCAGAAGTGGAACTGAGAGGAGTTAAGGGGAAGATTTCGGGTGAATATGATCAAAATACATTGTGTGAAACTTCCAAATAAAATAAAAATATTTATTAAAAATTATCCCCAAGGCCTGGCATAGTGGTGCATGCTTTTAATCCCAGCACATGGGAGGCAGAGGCAGGTGGATCTCTGTGAGTTTGAGGCCAGCTTGGTCTACATAGTGAGTTCCAGGACAGCTGGAGCTATAGGGAGACCCTGTCTCAAAAAGACCAAATAAAAAAAAATTATCCCTACATGAAGGACAATTTCTGGAAATTTCCCTAGTCTAAGTGGTCCTGAAGAAGAGGAAGATCCTGAACCATCCATCTCTCACTCCCTTGCAGAGCCATGGTCAGGGCTCTACCTCACAGGATTCTCAAGTTATGAGGAAAAACTTCTTAAGGTTATTCTTTACAAAGAAAGAAAAAACAAAGACAAAATAAAAGTAGACAAGTGGCAAAACGAGAAACTCCATAGGTAAAAATCCCAATATCACCTCTGTTGTCCCCCTTCCCACTTTTAAACTGTCATCCTAGATACAGAGTAATTATTTATGAAAGCTTTTGTGATATTTCCATACCATCCCAGCCCAGATCTTAGGCCAGTCACAGTTTCCTCTTAAATGAACTCATCTGAAAAAAATATATATATACCTCCAAAAATTTCGGCGAGAAGCCACTGAAATAAACTTATGGGGAAGAGTTCCGTAAACTGGTAAGTGCAAGTTGGATGATATGCATTTAGTAAATGCATTAAAGCTGAAAATATTAAAACCAATCATCAGATATTCCATACAGAGGAGACCGAGCATAAGATTAGTTGGGACTTTAAAGGAGAAAACAGGTATAGAGGAAATCAAGCAGCCAGAAGTTCAGTTCTTTTGATATCAGCTTTGTTCCCTTTGCAGTTGAAATGTATAGGACCAGATATTTATATCATGCAGAGACAACAGGGGACTGCTTTTTAGCTTCCTCTCATTATCAAATAGAAAGAAGAACATTTTTAAGTTAATAGTTGGAGGAATGTGATGAAGAAACTTGTCCCCAAAGTACAAAATAACCTAAGGATAAGTATATAAATGCCTGTCAAAGCATGAGATAGGTATACATGTATGTTTTACTTGGGAAGAAAAATAACATGTTACATTCTACATAGAGGGATAGTTTGTTTTGTGTTGACTTCACATATTGTTTGACTTTGTCCTCTTTGTTTTCTCTTTGTGGTAAAGGGCAAACTATAGTCCACCTCAGTGAAGCTGAGACACTATACTTGTGACAGCAAGTGAACCTGGGCCACATCAAAGTTGGACAAAACAATCTGTTTCCTGTCTTTGTTCAAGGCTTCTCACCCCGAGACTCTACCCCAGGGGCCCCAGGCCCTCCCACTTATAACAATTCACCCCACTTTGAACCCAGGCATATTTGATATCTGTAACTCTCATCTGACTGCTCTATGGCATTTGCTAAAGTTATTTATCTCCTATAAATGTAATTTTGTATTTAAAAATACTTCTTGCCTAATATCAGCTAACATCGAAGAATAACCCTGTCACCCAGTCACCCCATGGTGGGACTGGGTGACAGGGCTGTTCTGAAATTACATGTTGACATCTTCATTATTTGAAATAATCTTATGAGGGAGTTATCCCTACTGAAGCATGAAGTGGAAGCAATGGAGTGTTTGCTCAACCCAGCACTGCCCAGTGTGGGCCACAGGAGGCTATCTCTGAGGTTATGCTCTGAGACACTGAGGAAGGACAGTTAAGCAGGAACCAAGACCTCTGCTCACACAGCTCAATTGCTACCAGCCCCTGACCATGATTTAAATTCTATTAAGGATATGCAAATGTCTTGTGATTTGTGTTCTGTAAATAAATCTTATTCTTAGGGAAACAAATAAAAAGGGCTAGAATACTTGTATTCTAGGAATCCTCCATGTTTTCTCTCTTTATATTTTTTCACATTAAATTAGAAAATAGACTAATCTTGCTGGGCATGATGGTGCATGGTCTTGTCTTTAATCCCAGCATTCAGGAGGCAGAGGCAGGCAGATGTTCGTGAGATTGAGACCACCCTAGTCTACATAGGGCATTCCTGGGGTCTCGAAAGACAAAATAAAACTATAGCCTAATCTGATTTAGTGATCTTGGAATTAAGAAAAGGTAATAATGTCCAGCTTTTGTTGGCACTGATTTTTTTTTTGAAGTGTCAATCTGTGATTTAATGGTACACCTATAGAAATATGGATAGAAGCTCCCTATTACACAATAAACCACTTCCTGTCTCTGTTTATTCATTTATCTGTAATGCTAAAGCTAAACCCTTCTCCACTTATAGATAGGTCCATGTACTTGTAACATGAATCATAAAATCACAGAGAATTGCAAAGCATGAATGTGGAAGCCAGATTTTGAGGAAAGCCCTCTTGACTCAGTAACCTCCCCAAGGTAGTCCTGTCAAATGGCATTCCAACTATAGCAAATATATTTGAATTGCAACATTTTAAAGATGGCTGCTTGTATAAATGTAGAGAATAAAATAAAATGTTTATATATTCCTAATTACTACCATGCCTGGCTCCACCTGACACCGATCATATGTACTTAAAATGTGTTCCAGAAAATTTTCACTCTTTAGCTTGCAACTCTGCCCAAACACCAATATTCATAAAAACTCTGGAGGAA
Organism: Rhizomys pruinosus; assembly: GCA_009823505.1. Classification (NCBI taxonomy): domain Eukaryota; kingdom Metazoa; phylum Chordata; class Mammalia; order Rodentia; family Spalacidae; genus Rhizomys; species Rhizomys pruinosus. The sequence goes on from VZQC01004206.1 coordinate 1,383,138, forward strand.
GAAGCATAAATATATGCTCTGCATATTCTATATTTTGAACAGCACATGTAGGTTGTTTTCTGTTAACAGATTTTTACATTTCATGAAACTTAAAAATTTATAATAAAAATTACCTAATAATGGACTTTGATAGACATGGAACTTTTTATTTCTTTTTTTTTCTGTTTTTTAATTTAATTTTAATTAATTTTTAAATTTAAATTTAATTAATTTTAATTAAAGATCCTAGCACCAAATCTCTATTTGTAAGGCAAAATAAAGAACTCTTCTTTTTTTCTTTCCTTTTCTTTGTTTTTTTTTGTAAATATACCTGTTGTTACTCATCAACTTACTATATAATGTGGGAATGTAAAGTAATATTTTTTTCTTTATCTGGATACAACTTGACTGTCAAAATGTGAAGCCCTAAACATGCTTTGGAATTAACCAAGAGTTTATTTTCAGACGTCATAATTTTGGTATACGTGCGGTGTGTATATATGCATATTTTGAAGTGATACAAATCAGAAGGAACAACAAAAACAAAAATGACTGGGTCAAAGAACCGACTGAAACAGTGAACTTCTGCCCAAAACAATAAACTACTGCATCGAATAATTTTTAAAAAGACTGAGAAAAAGATGCAAGACATGTATGGAAGAATACATGAATTCTGGTGGGGTGCAGGGCAAGGAAGGGGCATAAATTTGATTAAGAAGTGTAAGAAATGTACAAAACTTCAATAATAATATTATTTATTATTTAAAAAAATAACCCCTTATAAGCCTCAGCATCTAGTTCTGCTCTGTTTCTATTCCCGTCCCTGGTTGAGTTGGGCTCACCTATGTAAGATGGCACTGTGGATATGGTAACACATGGAAGCATAGTGGCTTCTGCCGTACTGCCTCTGGGAACACTCACCTTGGTGGATGGCAGTTAGGGTGTCATGGGGGTTCTCCAACAGTCATTCTGAGAGGTCTGAAGGGTGAGGACTTAGATCTATACCTTGGCAGCCTGTGAGGGAGTCACACTGGAACTGGCCGGTCTCGTACCAGAGCCTCAAATGACTACAGCATCTGCTGCATGCCAACTACAGTCTGCTTTCCATGGCTGAGATGGGGAAATTTGGAGATAAGAATGGTCCTTGATGGTTTCTATTTTGTTCAGTGCATAACTAGGAGACAAGCAATACCACAGTGATCATGCGCATCTGTTCATTTTAATGAAAACATTTAAGTCTCTAAGACAAATTCTTAAAAGTAGAACTGAGAAGACATTTTGATTTTACAGTTTCAGTATTGTCCTGTGTAATTGAGTAATGGATGGGTAGCTTCCTGGCACTCCTAAATATTGTGCTCACATGAAAATTTTGCCATTTTTTAAACTTAAAAAATTCCTTTTTAAAATGTTCATGTCATTATGCACAAGACTATTTTTTTATATGCTTCTTGGTCATTTAACTTGATGCTTTTCTTAACTGGTAAATGCTGCCTTTTACATATCATTACAATGGATTTCTTATCTTTTTCTCTATTAACACTCTTGGTGAGTAGTGAAAATTAATCTCTTATATCTGTGCTTATTTTTCCCTGCCGTGAACTTTTTATTGTAGTATTATTAATTTTCAAAGGTATAAGTTTTTTTGTTTTTTTTTTTGTTTTGTTTTTTTTTTGAGACAGGGTCTTCCTGTATCCCCCAGCTGTCCTGGAGCTCACTATGTAGACCAGGCTGGCTTTGAACTCACAGAGATCTGCCTGCCTCTTCCTCCTGAGTGCTGGGATTAAAGCAATGTATGTTTTACATAAGATTCTGGAAGCCAGACACCACTGTGTAAACCCGTAATCGCAGCACTCCGGAGTTGGAGGAAACAGGAGTACTGGTCGTCCGAGGTCATTTTTAGCTACATAGCCAATTCAAGGCCAGCAGGAGCTAAACGAGACCGTGTCTTACAAGAAAAGATTTTGAATTTCATAAGATTTTGAATTTTATCAAATCCAAACAACCTCAAATAATTACTAAGAGAAAAAAAAATCCCCTATTACCTCCTGATTTATACCTTGATTTTTTTTTTCCTATCAGCAGTAGTAACTGAAAAATTGGCTCTCAGCATCAACAAACAAAAGCCCTAATTTGCAGTGTTTGCCATTTTCCAATGTCTGAGTACCACACCCCATCATATCCCATTTCAAGCTCCCAATAGGATGCCACAGAGCACAAAGGAAGCTGGAAAAAAAATGTAAAAACCAAGAAGCTCTGCACACTTGCCCTTTGCCTGGTGGTCACTGTAAGTTCTTGCACTCACTACATAAGATGCATTTTAGTACAGAGAGGTGGGAAACCCCAGTTCTGTCTTCCTTTTATTTCTAACTATCTGAAGTGGAGATAGGTGCGTATAAGACTCTTATTAACTCATTTAACTATCATTAAAACAGCTAACCATACCAACATAAATTTACCTCAACTTTGTTCTTATTTTGTTATGTGTTTTAATGTAATTTTTTCTTTCACCATAGATTATCATTCTTAAAGCACATCTAGAGGTCACAAAGCTCTGTCCTCAGCCAAGTGTGGGGATGAATGGAACAGAGAAAGCTGTGCCTTTAACTCATTTATAAAGCTGATAGTTGTTCTTTAGGTCTTCTGTTCTTCCATCTACATTACCCTGAAAAATACTTTAAATACTAAATGCCCTTCTTTTTCTCTCCTCCCTCTCCTCTCTCTTTCTCTCTCTCTCTCTCTCTCTCTCTCTCTCTCTCTCTCTCTCTCTCTCTCGCTGTTCTGTTTCTCAGCTACTACCAATTCCTTTCACAGTGATAAAGGTTCATTATGGGGGCGAGGGAATTAAATAGGAAGAATATAAAGGATTGTTAGTGCAGTGAAACTATTCTGTGTGCTGCCAGAATGGTGATGGCACCGCAGTATAAATTGCCCAAGCCAACAGAACACCAAAAGTGAAGCCCAGGATGCTCTGTGCAGTCAAAGTGTTAAGGATGTGATGATGTAAGTTTATCAGCTGCAGAAAATGTACTGTTTTGGTGGGGATGTGGATAATGGAGAGGCTGTGCATGGACCGGAGCAAAAGGGATGTGGGAAACCCCTCTATCGTCTGCTTGATTCTGCTGTATGCCTAAAATTTCTCTAGAAATTAAGACCTATTTTAACCACACAAAAAGACCTCAGATCCTTTGTTATATGAAAGTGCAAAAGACTGATGAAAGATTCAAGGGCTAAAATGTTAAGAGACCAAGTCTTTTGGAGGTAAGAAGCTACAAGGCTGAGGAGCTCCGAGTCCAGGTAGGACCCTCAAGCTGTCTCACAAATCATAAGAGCCAGGCATGTGACACAAGAGGAGAAGCTGAATAGGCAGAGGATTTGCAGGCCCTAGCTTTCTGGTCATGGCTGGATCACTTCCTGCATGAGTGATTTTGAGAACTCCCTGAAACTCATTTTTTTCACCTGAGTAATAAGCTGAAAAATAAAACAAGTTTGTAGTGCCTTAATGAGGGTAAGTTGAGACAATATATCCTCACTAAAATAATGCAAATATTTTATTAGTCATGAAGGAGACAGATGTGCAGAAGCATTTAGGCTGCGAATTGCCAATACAGTCTGTCTGGATTCTGCCTCTTTTTTTTTTTTTTTTTTTTTTTTTTGCTGCTTTCTTGGAACTTGGCATCTTTTTTTTTTTTGGTCTTTTTGAGACATGGTCTCCCTGTAGCCCCAGGTCCTAAAACTCACTCTGTAGACCAGGCTGGCTTTGAACTCACAAAGATCCACCTGCCTCTGCCTCCCAATTGCTAGGATTAAAGGCGTGCGCCACCACACCCAGTTGAACTTGACATCTTAACCTTCTCATCTCTAAACCTGGATAATAATCACTTTCTACCATTGGTTTAGGGAGAAAATAGATATGCTATAAAGTATGTGGTGAAGTGCCTTTATCCACTCTACCCAGTAAATGCTTCACAAAAGCTGTTGTTCTTTTCTTCCAAAATGTGCAGGGTACATCATCAGTTTCTGTCTGTCTCTGAATCCATGACTCATTGCCCCGGGAGGGAGGGAAACACTGACTTCTCCATTATTTCACTAGGGTACTTACCCTAGTATCTACCTCAGTTCTGATGAAGAGGGAAAAACTTATTCTTTCTACCCTACTGATGTTTCAATAAGTCTGAATAAATTAACAATAGACTGACAAGAGAAAAACATATATATATATATATATATATTTTATGCATATATATAATATATATATATGTATATACAAAGTCTTACAAAATACAATATTCAAGGAACAGCTCATAGCTGAATCAAAGCATCCTGAACTACAGAAAGGAATAGAAGATTACCAGTTCTGTTGAGGTTGTGACAATGTACACCAAATCAAGGTCGTCTTATTATACAGGCCAGTTGACTCAGAGAAGTCCTCAGAAGGCTAGAGGACAGTGTGTGACAAAGCCTGACTGGATTGGTGTATCTGTCATCTTTTCTGTAATGTGAGTTATCTTCTTCACCATTGAGGAAATTCCTAGGGAGGAAAATGGGGGTGCCTTTAGGAGAGTCTTAATTTTGGCAGATGAAGACATTTTAGACAATGTTGTTCTCTGAGCTTTGTGGGAGAAAAAGGCTAAAGATTAGCAGGCAGGAGCTTAGAGACTGGTTCTGAGGCTGTTTCAGTCTCCCAAGTCTCTTTAGCTCAAAGTAGTCAATGTGCCATAGTGACATACTTGGATGTTATTTCCTAAGCCCCAACAACCCCTTGGGTGGGCATGTGACATTTTCCTTTATCACCTTATTAAAATTGTACCTGTTTGAGAAGTAAACCACATGGGTCTCTTTAAAACAGTTAAAAGTAGGGTGACACATTTAGAAAAGGAGAGAATTTTAAAAATACAAAATGTTGATCAATTCACCAGTAAGGAAAAATCCTGATTATTCATTACTAGTGTAATAGTTTTTTTTAAGAAGATGTTTATTGCGGGGCTGGAGAGATGGCCTAGCGGGTTAAGAGCGCCAACCGCTCTTGCAGAGGACCCGGTTCGATCCCCAGCACCACATGGCAGCCGAGAGCCGTCTGAAACTCCAATTCCAGGAGAACTCCAGTTCCCAGGGGAATCCGACCCCTCTTCTGACCTCCGCAGCATTGCACGACACAGGTGCACACACCTGCATGCAGACAGTACATTCATACACATAACGAATAAATAAAAAAAAAAAATTTTTTTTAAAAAAAGATGTTTCTTGCCAGGCGTGGTGGCGCACACCTTTAATCCCCGCACTCAGGAGGCAGAAGCAGGCAGATCTCTGTGAGTTCAAAAGGCCAGCCTTGTCTATGTAATCGAGCCCAGGCCAGCTGAGACTAAAGGAAGACTCTGTCTTCAAAAAACCATCTTCACATCTATGTTTTCATTTGATACCCATCTTATTGGGTGGAAATGACTTCTTTTGTACAAAGCTGCTGAGCTTGTCTGGGAGTGGGGAGATTCTGATCCTTGCGTGTGATTGCTTTCCTCTGTTCAGTAATGAGATCAGTCACCAAGTCACACTTTGCTCTCCAGTGATAGCCACCACCTCTCGCTTTCATGAGAAGTGATAAGACAAATGAGTCACCCCAAGGACCCTTCAAGAATGGCACGCTATGCTCAGGCTGGCTTTACCTTCTCTTAGCCAAAGAGGTTCCAGAAACAGCCTTCTGAAACCCTCCTTCCAGAAATACCCACATGCACTGGCTTCCTTCTCCTTTTCTCTTTTTACCTCTGGGTTTGGCTCTTGGCTTCCTCTGAACTTTTCTGAAATACCAAAGTATGAATTTTAGTTTAAATATAAAATGCAATAATTTTGATTTTTCCCTTTAAGGTAGGTTTCTCTATGTAGGTGATCACATATAAAGACTAGGTATTTTGAGCAGATGAGGGCAGATGTGTTTAGCCTTCTANTGGCACAGCAGGGGCCACAATGAGGACTCATTTATGCCTTTAACCTGGGCTTGTCTGGGGTTCTCAGACCTCCAACAAGAAAGTAACTGTTCCCTTAGCCACAAAGAAGGGACAGATAAGAGGGGAGAAGGACCCCTATTCTAAGTCCTATTGGACATAGGGCCATGTCATGTGTTTGTGTAGGCAAAACCAATTTTCCTGTGTGACATTGAGTTAATCCATCTAAGATCTTTGGATGACTCTAGTCTAAATCACAGATTATTAAAAAGTAATCCAGATCATTTAATGTATGGAACATGTTATTGGCTTAAACAATTTATCCTTTATTACAGATTGGAGTGAAACTGAACTTGGCATTTTTTTTTTTTTTTTGATTTTTGAGACATGGTCTCCCTGTAGCCCCAGGTCCTAAAACTCACTCTGTAGACCAGGCTGGCTTTGAACTCACAAAGATCCACCTGCCTCTGCCTCCCAATTGCTAGGATTAAAGGCGTGCGCCACCACACCCAGTTGAACTTGACATCTTAACCTTCTCATCTCTAAACCTGGATAATAATCACTTTCTACCATTGGTTTAGGGAGAAAATAGATATGCTATAAAGTATGTGGTGAAGTGCCTTTATCCACTCTACCCAGTAAATGCTTCACAAAAGCTGTTGTTCTTTTCTTCCAAAATGTGCAGGGTACATCATCAGTTTCTGTCTGTCTCTGAATCCATGACTCATTGCCCCGGGAGGGAGGGAAACACTGACTTCTCCATTATTTCACTAGGGTACTTACCCTAGTATCTACCTCAGTTCTGATGAAGAGGGAAAAACTTATTCTTTCTACCCTACTGATGTTTCAATAAGTCTGAATAAATTAACAATAGACTGACAAGAGAAAAACATATATATATATATATATATATATGTTATACATATATATATATATATATATGTATATACAAAGTCTTACAAAATACAATATTCAAGGAACAGCTCATAGCTGAATCAAAGCATCCTGAACTACAGAAAGGAATAGAAGATTACCAGTTCTGTTGAGGTTGTGACAATGTACACCAAATCAAGGTCGTCTTATTATACAGGCCAGTTGACTCAGAGAAGTCCTCAGAAGGCTAGAGGACAGTGTGTGACAAAGCCTGACTGGATTGGTGTATCTGTCATCTTTTCTGTAATGTGAGTTATCTTCTTCACCATTGAGGAAATTCCTAGGGAGGAAAATGGGGGTGCCTTTAGGAGAGTCTTAATTTTGGCAGATGAAGACATTTTAGACAATGTTGTTCTCTGAGCTTTGTGGGAGAAAAAGGCTAAAGATTAGCAGGCAGGAGCTTAGAGACTGGTTCTGAGGCTGTTTCAGTCTCCCAAGTCTCTTTAGCTCAAAGTAGTCAATGTGCCATAGTGACATACTTGGATGTTATTTCCTAAGCCCCAACAACCCCTTGGGTGGGCATGTGACATTTTCCTTTATCACCTTATTAAAATTGTACCTGTTTGAGAAGTAAACCACATGGGTCTCTTTAAAACAGTTAAAAGTAGGGTGACACATTTAGAAAAGGAGAGAATTTTAAAAATACAAAATGGTGATCAATTCACCAGTAAGGAAAAATCCTGATTATTCATTACTAGTGTAATAGTTTTTTTTAAGAAGATGTTTATTGCGGGGCTGGAGAGATGGCCTAGCGGTTAAGAGCGCCAACCGCTCTTGCAGAGGACCCGGGTTCGATCCCCAGCACCCACATGGCAGCCGAGAGCCGTCTGAAACTCCAATTCCAGGAGAACTCCAGTTCCAGGGGAATCCGACACCCTCTTCTGACCTCCGCAGCATTGCACGACACAGGTGCACACACCTGCATGCAGACAGTACATTCATACACATACCGAAATAAATAAAAAAAATTTTTTTTAAAAAAAGATGTTTCTTGCCAGGCGTGGTGGCGCACACCTTTAATCCCCGCACTCAGGAGGCAGAAGCAGGCAGATCTCTGTGAGTTCAAGGCCAGCCTTGTCTATGTATCGAGCTCCAGGCCAGCTGAGACTAAAGGAAGACTCTGTCTCAAAAATACCATCTTCACATCTATGTTTTCATTTGATACCCATCTTATTGGGTGGAAATGACTTCTTTTGTACAAAGCTGCTGAGCTTGTCTGGGAGTGGGGAGATTCTGATCCTTGCGTGTGATTGCTTTCCTCTGTTCAGTAATGAGATCAGTCACCAAGTCACACTTTGCTCTCCAGTGATAGCCACCACCTCTCGCTTTCATGAGAAGTGATAAGACAAATGAGTCACCCCAAGGACCCTTCAAGAATGGCACGCTATGCTCAGGCTGGCTTTACCTTCTCTTAGCCAAAGAGGTTCCAGAAACAGCCTTCTGAAACCCTCCTTCCAGAAATACCCACATGCATCTGGCTTCCTTCTCCTTTTCTCTTTTTTACCTCTGGTTTGGCTCTTGGCTTCCTCTGAACTTTTCTGAAATACCAAAGTATGAATTTTAGTTTAAATATAAAATGCAATAATTTTGATTTTTCCCTTTAAGGTAGGTTTCTCTATGTAGGTGATCACATATAAAGACTAGGTATTTTGAGCAGATGAGGGCAGATGTGTTTAGCCTTCTAATTATCAGTCACCTTCTAGTCAACAGTCCAATTTTAGAAATTTCTTTTTGCTTAGGTGGCAGTTGATTTCCTCTTACCCCCCTGATAAGCTTTCCTTTGTTGACTGTTCTCATAACCCTTGCCTTGTGTTTTAGCCTCCGTTGTTTCTCTGTTTCTTAGACTACAACTGTTTTTTTTTGTTGTTGTTGTTGTTGTTTAAATGCTTGGAGTGTTTTACAGATAAATTACTTAGATCAGGAGAAAAAAATTCTAAACAAAACTCAAATCTTAACTACTTTATAAAACCAGTCCTATAAACAATGACTTGCTTATAAAGGAGGTGGATTTTTATGGAGGAGAAGGAAGACAGATTTTTGGAACTTGGAACCTTTGTTACTGTTTGTGTACTGCATATGTCTCTACAAAGGAAAGGAGCTCCAGCATTTTGTACATGCTTAGCCACAAACTGGATCCCATGAATGTTTTTTCTTATTTGCCAGATTTCACTGCATAATGAAATTATTGAATGAATATTGAATGAAACTCTCAACACAAGAACTCTGGAAATTAGGAGAGTGATTGAAGGTGCTAGAAAAAGAAGCTTTAAACTGGAGAAATTTCTGTAGCCCCAAACATAGGACAGAGAAGAGGAAGAAGAAAAAAGAATTATTTGGAAAAAATAATTTTAATCAAATGAATAGATAGGGCTTTAGTAAAAAGGCTTATTTTTCTATTTATGGAAATTCTTTAAAATTACTGAGGTGAAAGCGTTTGGATCAGGTAGCACCATGTTTACAAACATGAGTAAATTAATATACACAGAATGTTGCAAGATTATAAGATTACCTGCTTTAAACTGAACCGGATCTATGTTCAATTCTCTCAAATCCTATCAGTTTTATACAGAAACTCGAGTTAATATGCACGGTGAGTTACTGGGTAACCTTTAAAGAATTTTTAAACTTTAGAAACAGTGTGCAAACAATCCTTATGAATAGAGCCTTGCTAATGTTTGGATCTGTAATAATTTATATTTGGAACCAAATGAATGAAAACTAAAGTTAAATGTTATCTGATTACCTGCATTCTTCTCTAATCGTCTGTTACATGTTATATATGACAAGGTTTTTCTCCTTAATTTCAAGTGTTTTAGATTAAGAAGTTACTGCTGTAAGACAAAGTTCTAAAATTTTTTAAATCTTGGATTATTTTAAGAAGTTATTGCTTTTATGCATCAAGAAATTTGCTCTGATTAGTATTCAAGAATAACATAAACAAAGAATGATGTTCTGGTGCACTCCCTGTCCCAGCTGAACCCCAATCTCACCAGAGTAGACAGACCCCAGCTTAGGTCGTAAACCCTAAGCCTTTAAGAAGAAAATATTTTAGGGAGTATTTATAGTAAGCAGCATGATCCACCTGAAGGATGAATGCTAATTAATTATGACTACTTCTTAAAACAGGTATGTTAAAAGATGAACAGGACCAGATAAGAATAAAATGGCTTATTATCAATGCTGGAAGAAGGTGAATTACAGTGGAATAATTTATTGTAAGACCCTCACAAAGAACCCGTAGTTTATATTACTATTAATCTTAAAGGCCTGGAGGGAGTAAACATGGAGGGAACAGAGGAATCTGTTCACAGGTCATCTCACTGTCATATTTTACAATTTCCAGAAACTAGAAGAGTTGATTAGTCACATCTACTTAATACAGAGTGAAGAGTAGAAGAAGGTTGCTGTATAATTTGCCAAGTCAGGTTAGAACTTGCAGAAAATTCAGCTTGTTGTTTTGGAGATTGATGGTGCTAAGACATACTCAATTAGAGTTTTTAAATAAAGAGAAGTACTGGGTAGCACACAATGTCCATTAAGATGTACAGATTCAAATAGCTTATGGCAAGACCTTGTCAACTTGACGCCAATGGCCTTTGGAAAGGGTGGGAGCATTTAAGGGAGGCTTGAGAACAGCCTTCCTCCCAGTTTTGTGTCTTTACGCTGACTGTATCCCAAGAAAAGCCAGTCTCATGCAGTTCATTACAGGGATAACAAGGAGCAAACTCATAGAACATTTTTTCTGGTATCTTAATCTCTGTTAGAGCAGCATATTTAAGGAAACATTTTAGACAAGTTCTCCCATTTTAGAAAATCAGCATCATTTGGAGTGTGCATTGGTGGGAGAATTTTCTACTTCTGGCCTCTCCTCACTAAAGATATGTTTTTAACAGGAGAAGATAAAATAACTGCTTCCAAAAGAGTTCAGGTACCTTCACTCCTTGAATTGGCTTCAAGCAGAACTCTCTTGTCCTGAAGCTCTCCCCTGGGGCTGCTTCCATTTGGCAGTTTACTCTAGAGATCTAAAGAGAAGACTGCACACTCAACTCTTGGGTTGGAAATTGCTTTTCCATTTGAACATAGGATAGAAACTCCATTTTCATGAAACCCTGGCTTGGAGTTTGTACTCTAGAAATCCTTCTTGAATAATTTTCATTTTGGAAAACTATCTATGGTGGGAGGAAAGGAAGAAGAAAAAAGGATAGGAAGGGAGAGAAGGAGAGAGAGATGATGGAGAGATTGAGAGATTAGAGGTTGAGAGACTGAGAAATTGAGAGAAGAGATGAGAAAAAGAAAGCACAGAAGAGAGAGAAAGAGAAAGAAAGAAAGAAAGAAAGAAAGAAAGAACGAAAGAAAGAAAGAAAGAAAGAAAGAAAGAAAGAAAGAAAGAAAGAAAGAAAGAAAGAAAGAAAGAAAGAAGAAAGAAAGAAAGAAAGATTGCCTAAATTCTGAAGTGTCTTGATTGCAAGCCTCATAGACCCTGGACTGTTGGAGGTAGACAAGCTATGTGAGAGACACCAAAGTCTCTGTTGACCTGAGGACCCACTGTCTTAACATGGCTTGCATTGTAAGTCTTAGCCTTTAAATCCCAGGAAGATTCATTTAATATAAAATTTTCCTTATGAATCTACCATAAAATCTCTAACTTCCTTATTCACTACTCCTCGAAAAAGGGTATAAGGTCAATGTAGCATCTATACAGTCCTCCTTGTAATTTTATCAATAATGTCCAATATCCTCCTATCACACATAAAAACAAAACAAAACAAAACAAAAAACCACTGACATCTCTTGTACTTTCCTTACCAAAGTGCCATAGAACTTGTGGTTTTTGTAGATTCCAGGTCCAATGAAATGGACAACTTTGACTTCTCCAGCTTAATCATTTTGTTCCAAGACTTGACTCATGAAACTACTTAGAAGCAAAGTTGTTGGCGAGAGGTTTTATAGAATGAGTAGGAAGAATAGAATAAAAAAAAGCTTTTAACTCCTGCACAAATTTTTGGAGCTATCTTTTGAGAACAGTGGTTTCGCCAGGAATCCTATAACAATTCAGCCCCTTAAAATTCCTTCTTTTAAAAAAGATATTTTAAGGGGCTGGAGAGATAGCGTAGCGGTTAAGAGCGCCGACCGCTCTTACAGAGGACCCGGGTTCGATCCCCAGCACCCACATGGCGGCCGAGAACCGTCCGAAACTCCAATTCCAGGAGAACTCCAGTTCCAGGGGAATCCGACACCCTCTTCTGACCTCCGTGGCATTGCACGACACGGGTGCACAGACTTGCATGCAGACAGTACATTCATACATGTACAGAAATAAATAAAATTAAAAAAAAGATATTTTAAATAAATATTTTCAAGGTCATGCATGGGAGAGCCAACCCAGGAGAAAACAGTTCAGATCCTCCTCCAGGTTCACTTTAGTCATGCTATATTAAAAGTTGTGAGAATTTTCCCAGAAAAGAAACCTATATAACAGAATGTTAAATTGAAATTTCAACTAGACACTCAGATAAAATAAATGCGAAATACCCAAGTAGGTTGCTAAATCACACACAGTACACAGATGGAGCAAGTATAATTTCTGGGAACCTATTCTATAATTCTTGGAGCCATTTAGAGAACAAATTTTTTTTTCTGAAAGGCCCTAGGAGTAACCAGTCATTGTGCTAGGGGCCTAGTCTTTTCCACTTGAGAAAGCTACTACTTCCTACATGAAGTTCAGCGAGCAGGGCCTTTATTGTCACTATGGGAGGGGTTTAGTGTGTTCTCAGTTAGGGACACTGAGGACAGATGACTGCCTCCTGATAAATGTTAATGAGACTACTTGTCTCATTAGCACTTTTATGAACAAGCTAGAACTCTGCTGCTTCATCCAGGTGAAGGCTTGCTGCTTCTCTGGGCAAAGTGTGTGGCCTGTGGGGGATGATGACTGGCAGAGAGCGTCTCAGCTGGAGAACCAGCAGTTAAAGATGGACATCCTCTGACAATGAGGAGTTGTACTCAAGGCTTAATTGTCAACACGGGGTAGGGAGACTCCCTTTGATGTACTTACTGTTCATATCAGTACAGTTGACTCACGAGTGGATGTTTGCCATGTGCAACACCCCAAGAACATGAAGCCACTCACTGTAGAAAGGATTATAAACTCTCTTGCCTTCCTCCTTGTCCTTACATGGGATTGTCAAATAAAATGCACAGTGTTCAACTAAATTTTAATTTTAGACCAACCATGAGTTCTTTTCTTGTAAGTATGTCCCAAACAATCTTTGGGCTATACTAAAAAGGCATTTACTATTCATTTTAAATTCAAGTATATATTAGCATTGTCTATTTCTATTTACTAAATACAACTGCAATCATACACCACTTTTCCTTGAGCAGCTGGTGAGGAGGTGAGTGTGGAGAGGAGGTAAAGAGCATAAGCTGGTCTGAGTTTCTGAATTGACACTGTGTTTTCTGCTTCAAACTTCTTCCTAGACAACAGACAGCAACACCAGTGGACCTGCTGAGGAAAATTATCCTACTGAATAAAATCTTAAAGGACTAAATAATATAAAAATGAAATTTATGTTTTGAACACACAATAAATCCTCTTTTTAATGATCCTAATCTCTCTGTTTAACTTTATTGAATAATGCTTCTCTCTGAATCTACACTGTTCAGAACATATTTTAGAAAGATTTACTCTGTAGCATAACTAACTTACATTATGGCTGTCCCTTGGCATTGCAAATAAAAGAAAAGTAACACAAATGGACTTAATCTAGTACTTTCATGTCTAGAGACTTGGAATAACCAAGTGTAAGGAGAACCTTGGGATTGGTTCATCTGTAGGCTTAGCCATGCCACCAGGGCTTTTATATTTTATTTTCAGTTGCTTAATTTTATTTTCAGTGAACCATGTAAACTTTAAGACTGACTCATCTCATTTATCATCAGTGAAATGACTACAAATTTCATCGTGGTGCAAGGGGAGACTTTGGGTTAGGGTTAGATGTCCTGGCATTTCAAACAGCCTCAATGATCCCCATATGCTCTCCTTATAGTGGCTGTGACTATGGCGTGGAGGCACAGAGGACCTGAAATCTACTGAAGCTTTTTCATGGGGATTAGAGTAGGTTCATCTTACCAAAGCATATGAGCAAAGCTGGGAAGTGCAGGCCTGAGAGTGAGAGCTGGGAAGTCCTTAACTATTGGCAAAATGTATGACAATGGATGCTAGGTCAACCAACAATGAATGTCCATAAAGATGGAAACTTGAATTTCCAACATTAACTGCATGTGGGAACCATACTAAGCTATTAGACATCTTACCTTTGGAGATGCCAACCAGACCCAGTGGGCACAGCTCTGAGCACAGGAGCCTGGATTCCAAAGTTCCCTTATGTGTAAGGTGTTAGCTTTCTAGCTACTTGATGTTTAATGGTGCAAGAGTAATTGGGGATTGTGTGGGGCCATGGCTGGCTGGGGCATTCTGAGCACTCAAGGATGTGGGTATTACCAATAGACAGCCATATGTCACTTTCTAACAACCTGTCTTCACATCCATAGTACTATCTGAATTATTTTTTTATAAAAAGAGCACACAGGCAATTTTGCTTTATGAGTAGATTCTTCATTTATCTTAGTTCTCTCATTTGAAAAATGAGTGGGTTGAATTAGGCAATCTCAATTCCTCTGGAACAATATATGTGCTGTAATCTATAACAATTTATACAAATATGCTTTAATCCTACATGGTACACTATGATCTACCTGTTTTAGGATCCATAGTTGTTGCAAAGTTTAAAATTCAGAGAATCAACTTTCCAATCGAAATTTGGCACATTAAATATGATTGAATTTAAGTCTAAATTTAACTTGATTTTGACACTGGAGTTTTAAAATATGGTGTTCCAAAGAATGCTAACCATTTCTTGTTTCCCATCTTCTGTGTTTTGCATATAGAACAAGGGCTAGAATATTCATTTGACATCTTAAAGACCATGAATGTTTTGACCCTAACAGAAAGAAGACAGACATGCAAAAAGACCCAGAAATAGTTGCAAGAAAAATTAGAATCAAATAGAAGCAATTGTCTGAAGATGAGTCAGTGGCCGAATGGACCCACTCACAGTGGCTGCTCTGGAGAGTGTCTTACATGTGCAAAGAGAGGAAAGGGACAGCCATCGTGTATGACCCCCACCTTACCAGCTCAGAGAGACATAATTTTTTCACCAGGAGTCTGTATTTTGTTTTGTTTTGTTTTGTTTTATTTTGTTTTCTGAGAGAGAATTTCCCTGTAGCCCCAACTGGTTTAGAACTTCCTATGTAGACCATCCCAGGCTGGCCTTGATCTCATAGAGATACTGCTGCCTCTGCCTCCCAAGTGCTGAGATTAATAGTGTGTGCCACCATACCAGGCTTTCTCTAGAATTTTTGTCTGATGGCACCAGCACTTATTAATCTGGTTACCAAGCCTTTTAAGTTTTGCTTGACTAGACATCAAAAAGAAGAATACATGTGAACTTTTCACATTTAACACTTGTTAGAATTCTTCATTTTAATTTTAGCCAATGGCATTTCTAGCATGCAAAACTCATAGAATGGGAATCAAAATGGAAAATCTGCAATGATGATGTTGTTCCTAACCTCCCTCTCTACCCAGCTCAGATCAGAGTCCATTATTCCAGATGCAGTGTTGGAAGCATCACAATTTAATTCTGGTAAGAACACAGAATTTATATATTTTTTCTACTTAGAGACATACAATGTTTATAATATTCAGAGGTTTCCTCTGCTTGATGGAATATTTCAAACGTTTGCAAGTCTTTCATTTGTGGACTGTTCTGCCATTGGTTGCCTAAAACATCAAAGCCCAGAAAAGCTGTTGACCTTTTAAGAGAGAAATTCTTCTTTTTGGCTAGTGTCTTATGTCTTCAGAACATGGCAAGCCTCAGATATAGGGTATGAAATAGCTCTCTATATAGGGTATGAAATAGCTGTACATCTATACCCATCTAGTTAATCAACCAGCTAAAACCTTACAAAAACTCCCATTGAAAGATAGATCCATGTGGATAAGTACTTTGTCTTTTCAAATATATGTTCTGCAAAACCATTAGATAGATTCTAATAAATATACTCATTGCTTCCAACAAAAAACAAATATTTATAAATTTGTTCTTTTTTCTTCTTAGGAAATGTAGGCAAGGGATTATTTTCAGTATAGTTTATAGCCCTTATGAAGCTTATCTTATTTGTCTCTGTAATATCACACCCAGTCTCTCTCAAAGTTTCTTGTCTAAGTTAAATAACATCTAATATGGAATCCAAGCCTGGAGTTTGTGGAAAAATGTACAATACCCTGGTCATAGCTGGGAGCAAGACCAAATCACTCAGTGATTGGGTACTAGTATTTTTGGTTATAGTCATAATGGCTTTTCATGCAGAGAAGTCTTCCACTAAAGTGATAAATCTGTCACACAGAGAAATATTTGGATGAGAGTCAAGGAAAAGTTACCATTTCATCTATTTTTTCCACAATAGGAAAGATAGAATGATCAAGATATTTAAGAGCAGTCAGATTGTCACTAAATGATGTATGAAATGTATACTTTGTCTTTATAGTTACAATATGTCAGAAGCAAAAGAAATCAATCAATAAAATATGAGCTTTTAATACTTAACATTTGTAAGAATTCATTTTAATTTGAGTAAGTGATATATTAGTTCTGAGTATCTTATTTGAGCCAGAGAAAGATACAGAGTTTTCAGATAGGAAGATACTTTTCTTTAGACCTGAGCCCTGTTGCAGTGTTAAGAGAACTCTCTCTCATTTGGTGGATAGCCATGGAAACATGAGAGTTTTCATCCAGTGTGCTAAGGGACCATGAGGTTAAATGAAAGCCTGCTGAATTCTGCATTAGTCACCATAATTTAAAAATGTAATCTCTGTGAATTCAAGGCCAGCCTGCTCTACAGAGTGAGTTCCAGGCCAGCTGGGGCTACAGGGAGACCTTGTCTCAAAAACACACACAAAAAAAAATGAAAAATGTAAATACAGAGCACTTCCCAAACTGTTGCTGTTAAGGAAGATGACAGAGATCTCAGTATATTTTTAGTGGTTGCACAGTATTCAATTGTAAGGGTATACATAGACCTTATTCAGGCAATTATGGATATGCAGATTGTTTTGATTTTTTTTACTTAGACAATGATGCAATAAAAAAAACAAAGATAAATATCCTTGTACATACCCATATTTATTTCTCAGGGTAAAATCCTGAGATTTGTAGAATTATTTTTAGTATAGATTTCTAATTGCATTTAGAAAGTTTAATTGGCTAAGACTCAGTAATCCTCCTCTAGTACTATACAGCTCCAATCCTGGTCAAACAGGTAGAAATATTTGATAATTTTAAAATTGTGTTTTGTGACTTTATTATGAAATCTTATGCCAGCATTTTTTAAAGGAATGAAATGATTGTGGTATTAAATCCTGGTGACTGTGTACCTCATGCAGTTCCTCAGTGATCCTTTCTTAATTTACTACTAGTTTTTCTGATTTTAAGATTTTTTATTTTCTTTTTTTTTAATATTTTTTTTTAATTTTATTTATTTCTGTATGTGTATGAATGTACTGTCTGCATGCATGTCTGCGCACCCGTGTCGTGCAATGCCGCGGAGGTCAGAAGAGGGTGTCGGATTCCGCTGGAACTGGAGTTCTCCTGGAATTGGAGCTTCAGACGGTTCTCAGCCGCCATGTGGGTGCTGGGGATCAAACCCGGGTCCTCTGTAAGAGCAGTCGGCGCTCTTAACCGCTAGGCCATCTCTCCAGCCCAATTTTTTATTTTCTTAAAGTATGAATCAGGTCTGCATTTCATGAACTCCTTTTCCATTACAAAGAAAGTAACTCTTTCTGTCTCCCTTCAAGCCCTGTGAATTTATGTTTTTGCTTCAAAAATGAAACCGCAGGGCAAGTTTCATTTCTATTTACCACTTCTCTGCCTAAGTCAAGTTTTGTTTTTGCTTGAAACTGAGGGCAAGTGAGAGGGCATTGTAGCAAGTGGCAGAGTCTGGCAGGATCTTCAGAGCTGTCTGCTTTGCTCTACACACCTTTTTCAGTTTATTTGAAAATAAACTTAAACTCAATGCTGGTCAAGATATGTTTATGTATTAAATTCTATAGCACTCAGGAAGTCTCCATAGCAGGTCATTGGCAATGACTTCTATATGGACTAAATAGGTGTGTTTTTTCCTTAACTTTGGAAAAAACAAAGAAAGTTCTTTGATTTGTAATCTTCTTCTTATAAGCCCACACTTCATCCTCTGACACAATAATAAATAACCTTGTGAATAAAGAACCTTAAAAAGTCCTACTTCACCATCTTTAATTTAATTATTGAAGTCTAATAAAGTCCCAGATGACATAGAGAACAGACATATAGATGATAAATTGTGTAACAGATTACTGTTTTAATTGTTACTAGTACATTTAAATACAGTGTGTTTCCCATGTAAATGCTGATATTTTATATGTCATTTTATTTTGTGTTATGCATTTATTATGTACTTTTCTTTGTTTCATAGTCTCCTTGCATTATGCATTTTATCAACAGAGAATAGTTATAGTCAACTTAAGTACTTAATCCTAGATATTAATAAATGGTGAAAGATTTATATGGTCTAAAGAAAAACTAGAGGAAATTATGAATAATGGAAACAAAAACTTAATAGATGCTTATAAACTGTGATTTCCACAGTAGGTTTGTATATTTAAGTATTGAGGTGCATATGAGAAAGAAAACAAGTTTTGTGAGTGGTGTGATCAATTGCAATATGTCTGCTTTAAGAAAGTATGTATTACAATAAGTGTATTTAACACATGTAACAGGTATAAAACATTATGTACTTTATGGCTGTATTTATCAGTAACTTTCTGATTCTGGCTTATTTTATAATTGAATAGCCAATAATAACCCTGTTTCCCTCTCAAACACTCCTAGACTCTATAGTACAATGTTGTCATAATATTCATAGGTCCTAAATGTCAAGATTTTCACTATTTTTCTCATTATCTTTTTTTTCAATTTGCTACTCTTCAATGTCTATCTACACACACATGTGCAGAGTGAATATATTTAGTCAATTTCCACATGTCAAAGTTTTAACCTGTAATGTCATAGTTTTTAAATAATGGGCTTTAAAATGTAATTGGGTTTTTATTTATTTGTGCAGTCGGAGCCTCCATCAGGAGACTGTATTATTTCAGGAAGTGCTTGTCATTTTAAATACAACCATTTATTATTCATTATGATGTAGATACATGGCAGCATTTATACTGGTAAGACTTTTTTCAGTTGTTGACAAATATGAGATTAATAAGCATTTCAGTATTGTGTTTACTTAAATCCAGGATGGTCATTAGTGACTTTAAATGTATTTTTTTGCTTTCAAAATTATAAAAATTAATTCTGCAAGTACCCGTGTGCATCTCTCTGTCTCTCTGTTTCTGTCTCTCTCTGTCTCTGCCTCTCTCTGTCTCTGTGTCTCTCTCTTTCTCTCTGTCTCTCTGTCTTTGTGTGTGTGTGTGCTCACAGGTGTCAAATATTGCCTGTGGAATTCAGAGGACAACTATGTTTGGCGATCATTTCTCTACTTCTAGCAAATAGTTCGAGAGACTGATTAGAAATCACGAGAGTTTACAGCAAGTGACTTGAATTGCTTTTTTTTAAGTGAATTTATTTTATTTTATTTATTTACTTATTTATATGTGTATGAATGTACAGTCTGCATGTAGGTTTGTGCAACCCAGTTGTGCAGTGCCACAGAGGTCAGAAGATGGTATCGTATTCCCCTAAAATCTCTAACTTCCTTATTCACTACTCCTCGAAAAAGGGTATAAGGTCAATGTAGCATCTATACAGTCCTCCTTGTAATTTTATCAATAATGTCCAATATCCTCCTATCACACATAAAAACAAAACAAAACAAACAAAAACACCACTGACATCTCTGTACTTTCCTTACCAAAGTGCCATAGAACTTGTGGTTTTTGTAGATTCCAGGTCCAATGAAATGGACAACTTTGACTTCTCCAGCTTAATCATTTTGTTCCAAGACTTGACTCATGAAACTACTTAGAAGCAAAGTTGTTGGCGAGAGGTTTTATAGAATGAGTAGGAAGAATAGAATAAAAAAAAGCTTTTAACTCCTGCACAAATTTTTGGAGCTATCTTTTGAGAACAGTGGTTTCGCCAGGAATCCTATAACAATTCAGCCCTTAAAATTCCTTCTTTTTAAAAAAGTTTTTTTTTTTAAGGTGGAGAGATGCGTGGGGTTAAGAGCGCCGACCGCTCTTACAGAGGACCGGGTTGATCCCCACACCCAATGGCGGCCGAGAACCGAAAACTCCAATTCCAGGAGAACTCCGTTCCAGGGGAATCCGACACCCTCTTCTGAACTCCGTGGCATTGCACACACGGGTGCACAGCTTGCATGCAGACATACATTACATGTACAGAAATAAATAAAATTAAAAAAAAGATATTTTAAATAAATATTTTCAAGGTCATGCATGGGAGAGCCAACCCAGGAGAAAACAGTTCAGATCCTCCTCCAGGTTCACTTTAGTCATGCTAATAATAAAGTTGTGAGAATTTTCCCAGAAAAGAAACCCTATATAAAGAAGTTTAAATTGAATTAACTAACACACTCAGATAAAATAAATGCGAAATACCCATAGGTTGCTAAATCACACAACAGTACACAGATGGAGCAAGTATAATTTCTGGGAACCAATTCTATAAATTCTTGGAGCCATTTAGAGAACAAATTTTTTTTTCTGAAAGGCCCTAGGAGTAACCAGTCATTGTGCTAGGGGCCTAGTCTTTTCCACTTGAGAAAGCTACTACTTCCTACATGAAGTTCAGCGAGCAGGGCCTTTATTGTCACTATGGGAGGGGTTTAGTGTGTTCTCAGTTAGGGACACTGAGGACAGATGACTGCCTCCTGATAAATGTTAATGAGACTACTTGTCTCATTAGCACTTTTATGAACAAGCTAGAACTCTGCTGCTTCATCCAGGTGAAGGCTTGCTGCTTCTCTGGGCAAAGTGTGTGGCCTGTGGGGGATGATGACTGGCAGAGAGCGTCTCAGCTGGAGAACCAAGCAGTTAAAGATGGACATCCTCTGACAATGAGGAGTTGTACTCAAGGCTTAATTGTCAACACGGGGTAGGGAGACTCCCTTTGATGTACTTACTGTTCATATCAGTACAGTTGACTCACGAGTGGATGTTTGCCATGTGCAACACCCCAAGAACATGAAGCCACTCACTGTAGAAAGGATTATAAACTCTCTTGCCTTCCTCCTTGTCCTTACATGGGATTGTCAAATAAAATGCACAGTGTTCAACTAAATTTTAATTTTAGACCAACCATGAGTTCTTTTCTTGTAAGTATGTCCCAAACAATCTTTGGGCTATACTAAAAAGGCATTTACTATTCATTTTAAATTCAAGTATATATTAGCATTGTCTATTTCTATTTACTAAATACAACTGCAATCATACACCACTTTTCCTTGAGCAGCTGGTGAGGAGGTGAGTGTGGAGAGGAGGTAAAGAGCATAAGCTGGTCTGAGTTTCTGAATTGACACTGTGTTTTCTGCTTCAAACTTCTTCCTAGACAACAGACAGCAACACCAGTGGACCTGCTGAGGAAAATTATCCTACTGAATAAACTTAAAGGACAAATAATAAAAAATGAAATTTATGTTTGAACACACAATAAATCCTCTTTTTAATGATCCTAATTCTCTGTTTAAACTTTATTGAATAATGCTTCTCTCTGAATCTACACTGTTCAGAACATATTTTAGAAAGATTTACTCTGTAGCATAACTAACTTACATTATGGCTGTCCCTTGGCATTGCAAATAAAAGAAAAGTAACACAAATGAGACTTAATCTAGTACTTCTATGTCTAGAGACTTGGAATAACCAAGTGTAAGGAGAACCTTGGGATTGGTTCATCTGTAGGCTTAGCCATGCCACCAGGGCTTTTATATTTTATTTTCAGTTGCTTAATTTTATTTTCAGTGAACCATGTAAACTTTAAGACTGACTCATCTCATTTATCATCAGTGAAATGACTACAAATTTCATCGTGGTGCAAGGGGAGACTTTGGGTTAGGGTTAGATGTCCTGGCATTTCAAACAGCCTCAATGATCCCCATATGCTCTCCTTATAGTGGCTGTGACTATGGCGTGGAGGCACAGAGGACCTGAAATCTACTGAAGCTTTTTCATGGGGATTAGAGTAGGTTCATCTTACCAAAGCATATGAGCAAAGCTGGGAAGTGCAGGCCTGAGAGTGAGAGCTGGGAAGTCCTTAACTATTGGAAAATGTATGACAATGGATGCAGGTCAACCAACAATGAATGTCCATAAAGAGTGGAAACTTGAATTTCCAAATTAACTGACATGTGGGAACCATACTAAGCTATTAGACATCTTACCTTTGGAGATGCCAACCAGACCCAGTGGGCACAGCTCTGAGCACAGGAGCCTGGATTCCAAAGTTCCCTTATGTGTAAGGTGTTAGCTTTCTAGCTACTTGATGTTTAATGGTGCAAGAGTAATTGGGGATTGTGTGGGGCCATGGCTGGCTGGGGCATTCTGAGCACTCAAGGATGTGGGTATTACCAATAGACAGCCATATGTCACTTTCTAACAACCTGTCTTCACATCCATAGTACTATCTGAATTATTTTTTTATAAAAAGAGCACACAGGCAATTTTGCTTTATGAGTAGATTCTTCATTTATCTTAGTTCTCTCATTTGAAAAATGAGTGGGTTGAATTAGGCAATCTCAATTCCTCTGGAACAATATATGTGCTGTAATCTATAACAATTTATACAAATATGCTTTAATCCTACATGGTACACTATGATCTACCTGTTTTAGGATCCATAGTTGTTGCAAAGTTTAAAATTCAGAGAATCAACTTTCCAATCGAAATTTGGCACATTAAATATGATTGAATTTAAGTCTAAATTTAACTTGATTTTGACACTGGAGTTTATAAAATATGGTGTTCCAAAGAATGCTAACCATTTCTTGTTTCCCATCTTCTGTGTTTTCATAATGAACAAGGGCTAGAAATTCATTTGACATTTAAAGACCATGAATGTTTTGACCCTAACAAAGAAAAGACAGACATGCAAAAAAAGACCCAGAATAGTTGCAAGAAAAATTAGAATCAAATAGAAGCAATTGTCTGAAGATGAGTCAGTGGCCGAATGGACCCACTCACAGTGGCTGCTCTGGAGAGTGTCTTACATGTGCAAAGAGAGGAAAGGGACAGCCATCGTGTATGACCCCCACCTTACCAGCTCAGAGAGACATAATTTTTTCACCAGGAGTCTGTATTTTTGTTTTGTTTTTGTTTTGTTTATTTTGTTTCTTGAGAGAGAATTCCCTGTATGCCCCCAACTGGTTTAGAACTTCCTATGTAGACCATCCCAGGCTGGCCTGATATGCTCAAAGATCTGCTCTGCCTCCCAAGTGCTGAGATTAATAGTGTGTGCCCCAATACCAGGCTTTCTCTAGAATTTTTGTCTGATGGCACCAGCACTTATTAATCTGGTTACCAAGCCTTTTAAGTTTTGCTTGACTAGACATCAAAAAGAAGAATACATGTGAACTTTTCACATTTAACACTTGTTAGAATTCTTCATTTTAATTTTAGCCAATGGCATTTCTAGCATGCAAAACTCATAGAATGGGAATCAAAATGGAAAATCTGCAATGATGATGTTGTTCCTAACCTCCCTCTCTACCCAGCTCAGATCAGAGTCCATTATTCCAGATGCAGTGTTGGAAGCATCACAATTTAATTCTGGTAAGAACACAGAATTTATATATTTTTTCTACTTAGAGACATACAATGTTTATAATATTCAGAGGTTTCCTCTGCTTGATGGAATATTTCAAACGTTTGCAAGTCTTTCATTTGTGGACTGTTCTGCCATTGGTTGCCTAAAACATCAAAGCCCAGAAAAGCTGTTGACCTTTTAAGAGAGAAATTCTTCTTTTTGGCTAGTGTCTTATGTCTTCAGAACATGGCAAGCCTCAGATATAGGGTATGAAATAGCTCTCTATATAGGGTATGAAATAGCTGTACATCTATACCCATCTAGTTAATCAACCAGCTAAAACCTTACAAAAACTCCCATTGAAAGATAGATCCATGTGGATAAGTACTTTGTCTTTTCAAATATATGTTCTGCAAAACCATTAGATAGATTCTAATAAATATACTCATTGCTTCCAACAAAAACAAAATATTTATAAATTTTGTTCTTTTTTCTTCTTAGGAAATGTAGGCAAGGGATTATTTTCAGTATAGTTTATAGCCCTTATGAAGCTTATCTTATTTGTCTCTGTAATATCACACCCAGTCTCTCTCAAAGTTTCTTGTCTAAGTTAAATAACATCTAATATGGAATCCAAGCCTGGAGTTTGTGGAAAAATGTACAATACCCTGGTCATAGCTGGGAGCAAGACCAAATCACTCAGTGATTGGGTACTAGTATTTTTGGTTATAGTCATAATGGCTTTTCATGCAGAGAAGTCTTCCACTAAAGTGATAAATCTGTCACACAGAGAAATATTTGGATGAGAGTCAAGGAAAAGTTACCATTTCATCTATTTTTTCCACAATAGGAAAGATAGAATGATCAAGATATTTAAGAGCAGTCAGATTGTCACTAAATGATGTAAATGAAAGTGTATACTTTGTCTTTATAGTTACAATATGTCAGAAGCAAAAGAAATCAATCAATAAAATATGAGCTTTTAATACTTAACATTTGTAAGAATTCATTTTAATTTGAGTAAGTGATATATTAGTTCTGAGTATCTTATTTGAGCCAGAGAAAGATACAGAGTTTTCAGATAGGAAGATACTTTTCTTTAGACCTGAGCCCTGTTGCAGTGTTAAGAGAACTCTCTCTCATTTGGTGGATAGCCATGGAAACATGAGAGTTTTCATCCAGTGTGCTAAGGGACCATGAGGTTAAATGAAAGCCTGCTGAATTCTGCATTAGTCACCATAATTTAAAAATGTAATCTCTGTGAATTCAAGGCCAGCCTGCTCTACAGAGTGAGTTCAGGCCAGCTGGGGCTAAAAAAAAAACAAGAACCTCAAAACACAACAAAAAAAAATGAAAAATTAATACAGAGCACTTCCCAAACTGTGGCTGTTAAGGAAGATGACAGAGATCTCAGTATATTTTTAGTGGTTGCACAGTATTCATTGTAAGGGTATACATAGACCTTATTCAGGCAATTATGGATATGCAGATTGTTTTGATTTTTTTTACTTAGACAATGATGCAATAAAAAAAACAAAGATAAATATCCTTGTACATACCCATATTTATTTCTCAGGGTAAAATCCTGAGATTTGTAGAATTATTTTTAGTATAGATTGCTAATGTGCATTAGAAAAGTTTAATGGCAAGACTCAGTAATCCTCCTCTAGTACTATACAGCTCCAATCCTGGTCAAACAGGTAGAAATATGTAATATTTTAAAAAATTGTGTTTTTGTGACTTTATTATGAAATCTTATGCCAGCATTTTTTAAAGGAATGAAATGATTGTGTATTAAATACCTGGTGACTGTGTACCTCATGCAGTTCCTCAGTGATCATTTCTTATTTACTACTAGTTTTTTCTGATTTTAGATTTTTTATTTTCTTTTTTTGTTAAATTTTTTTTAATTTTATTTATTCTGTATGTGTATGAATGTACTGTCTGCATGCATAGTCTGCGCACCGGTGTCGTGCAATGCCGCGGAGGTCAGAAGAGGGTGTCGGATCCCCTGGAACTGAGTTCTCGAACTGGAGTCATTGGAGCTTCAGACGGTTCTCAGCCCGCCATGTGGTGGGGGATCAAACCCGGGTCCTCTGTAAGAGCAGTCGCGCTCTTAACCGCTAGGCACATCTCTCCAGCCCAATTTTTATTTTCTTAAAGTATGAATCAGGTCTGCATTTCATGAACTCCTTTTCCATTACAAAGAAAGTAACTCTTTCTGTCTCCCTTCAAGCCCTGTGAATTTATGTTTTTGCTTCAAAAATGAAACCGCAGGGCAAGTTTCATTTCTATTTACCACTTCTCTGCCTAAGTCAAGTTTTGTTTTTGCTTGAAACTGAGGGCAAGTGAGAGGGCATTGTAGCAAGTGGCAGAGTCTGGCAGGATCTTCAGAGCTGTCTGCTTTGCTCTACACACCTTTTTCAGTTTATTTGAAAATAAACTTAAACTCAATGCTGGTCAAGATATGTTTATGTATTAAATTCTATAGCACTCAGGAAGTCTCCATAGCAGGTCATTGGCAATGACTTCTATATGGACTAAATAGGTGTGTTTTTTCCTTAACTTTGGAAAAAACAAAGAAAGTTCTTTGATTTGTAATCTTCTTCTTATAAGCCCACACTTCATCCTCTGACACAATAATAAATAACCTTGTGAATAAAGAACCTTAAAAAGTCCTACTTCACCATCTTTAATTTAATTATTGAAGTCTAATAAAGTCCCAGATGACATAGAGAACAGACATATAGATGATAAATTGTGTAACAGATTACTGTTTTAATTGTTACTAGTACATTTAAATACAGTGTGTTTCCCATGTAAATGCTGATATTTTATATTGTCATTTATTTTGTTGTTTGCATTTATAGTACTTTTCTTTGTTTCATAGTCTCCTGACATTAGCTCATTTTATCAACAGAGAATAGTTATAGTCAACTTAAGTACTTAATCCTAGATATTAATAAATGGTGAAAGATTTATATGGTTATTCTAAAAAAGAAAACTGGGAATTGTAATGGAAACAAACATTACATAGATGCTTGATAAACTGTGATTTCCACAGTAGGTTTGTATATTAAGTATTGAGGTGCATATGAGAAAGAAAACAAGTTTTGTGAGTGGTGTGATCAATTGCAATATGTCTGCTTTAAGAAAGTATGTATTACAATAAGTGTATTTAACACATGTAACAGGTATAAAACATTATGTACTTTATGGCTGTATTTATCAGTAACATTCTGATTCTGGGTTTTTTCATAATTGAATAGCCAATAATAAATAATACACTTTCCTTCTCAAACTCTCCTAGACTCTATAGTAGAATGTTGTCATAGTATTTATAGGTCCTAAATGTCAAGATTTTCACTATTTTTCTCATTATTTTTTCTTTTAATTTGCTACCCCTCAATGTGTATCTACACCCACAGGTGTGTAGTGAATATATTTAGTCAATTTCCACATGTCAAAGTTTTAACCTGCAATGTCATAGTTTTTAAATAAAGGGCTTTAAATGTAAAAAAAAAAAAAAAAAAAAAAAACCATTAGCTACAATAAACACTTTGCATTCAGTTTACTGTATATGATTTGAGTATTTACAAATAATTCCATAGACCAATGACATAGAAAGCATAAATTCAAACCAACTACTGATATATTCTTTGTAATGATAGATGAGTCATTTAACTAGAAAATCAGGCCAAGCATTTAGGATTGACACTTCAATTCAGCTTCATTTTCTAAACATCATGGAGTCTCCCTGAAATGTTATACTTTACTAGATTTGTATGAGTATGTTATTTTGGAACTGGAAAAGTTAGGGATATGTGAAGGTTTTGCAATTTACAGTCATTAAAAGCAAATACGGGTCTCCTTGAGTCAAACGAGACTCCACCGTCAGCACCACTACAACTCACCTGCCTGGAAATCTGTGCAGCAGAGGCAGCCATATGCCTCTATACCCAAATCTAATGGGCTATTGCTCTCTCATCAGAGGAAAACCCATGGCTGATGCCAACAAGCTTACATCCTCTACAGGTTAAGAGATGTTATAAGCCATAGTAAGACCCTGTCATATTTAACAGGAAAAAAAATGTAATTCATGGATAACATACCATCCAAACATATGTTTGCCTATACAAAGTAACCTACCATAAACTTTTAGTGCTGNAGAACTGGAGTTAAAGAAGGTTCGCAGCCACCATGTGGGTGCTGGGGATCCAACCCCGGTCCTCTGCAAGAGCAGTTGGTGCTCTTAACTGCTAGGCCATCTCTCCATCCCCCAGGGACTTGATTTTCTGAACCATCTTCATTGACCTTTTTTTTTTTTTGTCATTTAGGTAGTATGTATTAAATAATACTTTTGTTGCCAAAGATCATTTATGTATCTGTAATTTGTATAATTTACGTGGTATTGGAGACTACATATTGTGGGAAGATCTAGTTGGGATTAGGGGCTAGTTCTCAGGTAGCAAATCTCAGGGCATATCATGGAAGTCATGGGGTTCCTCTGACCCTGTCCCAAGATGGAGCAACTCCTGTCCCAGTCACACGAAGCTAGGCAGGCCAGGAGCATGCATGGGCATGAGATTGGAATCTCTGATTGGCTCTCAGAGATGACATCATTTTGCTTATAAAAGTGACTTGCAGCATGAAATAAATTGAGTTCTCCATTGTCATCGTTACACAGAATTCCTGGATCCCTTATTTACATGTATACAGGATTAAGCAAGCCTGGATACATGTAAAAACAGTTGGTGACTACTGGTTTAGATGGGGATCAGTCAGATCACTGACCTAGTAAGATAGCATGGGGTTAGATGGAGACTAATCAGGTCACCTGTGGAGAGGATTATGAGTTGGGATAGGCTGAAGATAGTCAATCAGCCAGCAGCCTTAAATTCCTGTCCAGAGATTACCAGTTTGGGGAAAGGTGGAAAAGCATGACCAGATTGGAAATATATTGCTTCCCAGACTAAGGACCTGGGTTGGGTTACAAAATGTTACCAACTGACCTCTGCATCTAGGGGTCAGTTCCTCAGTAGTGACACTTCCCTTAGCAGGACGGTTTTGTACCGCTTCTCTGGTACCAAGAGAAGCTCCCTACTGTATATTAGAACAGGATCTTAATTTACTACATGTGTAGGGAATGGTGTGCTGCTTGTAAAGCACAATTGTGGGGGCGGGTCATTTTTAATGTATACATGCGTGAGCATGGTGCCTTCTCATAATGGGAACTATTTCCTCTGTGAAGACACAGCTTTACATCAGGACATCAGAGATTGATAAGAGTTAGTTAGATGATAGGATGGAGGGAAAGAGATAGAAATTGGAAAAATAAGTGGAAAGGGGGTATTGGTTGTAACTGGGAAAGTGTTGGAAAGTAAGTTATGGGGAAAGGGAAAGTGGGAAACATGTTGGATGGCACATGGTGGGAAGGCTGAAATGGAATAAACAGATGAAAGTGTTTTAAAGGAAGGAAAGGAAACTGACTCCTAAGAATGATTGAAAACATTTATTCCCTAGAAAAATTGTTCACAGGTTCAAAGTTGCCTACAGAACTTAAACTGCACAAAATATTCTTGGATATATAGACCTCAGTTCCATGACTCAAGGTCCCATGGTCAAACATACAGTTGCAGAGCTGCTGATTCCCATGACCTCACAGGCTGAAGATCGAGGGGTAGGTCTGGTAGGCCTATAACCAAGCAGTAAGTGCCTGGGGACTCCACCAGATTGTGAAAATCTATTTAGTCTATGTAAGAGGCAGCTTATATAAGGCGTGTGACAACACCTCCTAGTAGCAAATCTTAGACCTCCATAACATCATGTGTCATCCCAGCTTGTGGTTTGTGCACAAAAAGAGATATGCAGACAAACCAGACTGTTCATGGTTCCAAGCACATGCTACCCTGCACATGGGCAATAGACACCTGAATCCAGGACTGCTCTCCCACAGCTAGAGCCCTATAATGCCAGTCATTAGAAGTCACACAAGGGAACCTGCAATAAGCAAACACAATAGGAAATTTCCACGCCAGCCCCCTATTGGCAAGGCCTTAGAAACACCCTGCTGTTCAAAGAGACATTATGGATTCCCGAGTTCAAATCAGCTACGCCAAAGTGTAAAGAAAATGTTTGATTTTCTTGAGCACTGCATAGAGGTAGAATAGGAATAAAATAATGCACAGATTTAAAAGAATATAAATTCCGGGGCTGAGAGATGGCCTAGTGCGTGAAGATGCCGTAATTGCACGCCACCGCTCTTGCAGAGGACCCGGGTTCGATCCCCAGCACCCACATGGCGGCCGAGTGTGAGGAAACATAAGGCCTAAGACCCGCCAGAGCCTGACCTCGATTTTTAAGTACTGTCCCCTGCCCCTCGAGTAAAACCAACAGCGGGTCGACACTTCCGCATTCTTAACATGTTAAGTAGGTGAGGCGTAGTACAAGGACAGGATAGGCTTGGGTTAGATATGCTTACTCCTCACCTCCAATTGGAAATTAACACACCGCTGTGTAAGGGTATGCCAAACCCTATATAAGCCCATGTAAACCTATAATAAAGTTGAGATGAGTGTAACACACTTTGAGCTGAACACATCTTGACTCGTCCTCCCTCCAAGGTTCATTTGGTTGGCAGCGCGCCTGCTCTCTCCAGTTCCGTCCCGCCGCTGGCCGGCGGAGCGAACACTTTCGGCGGGCAGGAAACTGGGGAAGGGTGGGCTCGGCATCACACCCCTCTCAGCCACCCCGAGCCCGAGAACCGTCTGAACTCCAATTCCAGGAGAAACTCCAGTTCCAGGGGATCCGAGACACCCTCTTCGACCTCCGCCGGCGTGACGCACACACGGGCAGCACCGACTTGCATGCAGACAGTACATTCATACACATACAGAAATAAATAAAATAAAATAAATTAAGAAAAAAAAGAAATATAAGTTCAGAAATACAAAATTCTTTAAACCATAGACATTTTGGCCAGCCCCAGTAATTTCTCAGATCGAACAGAGGAAAAAAAAAAAGAAAGAAAGAAAAGAAAAAGAAAAAGAAATTTTTAAGTGAAAACAGGTAACTGATTACTAATCGCGGGTTACCTACATCATTAATACCATGTCACAAAAGGTTAAATTTAAAGATGAACCCTCACATTTTACTCTGCACTGTGGGCATATCTAATCTGAGGTTAGCTATGCATGAGCTAACATTTCCAAACAGCTTGTCCCAGAGGACAAGTGAGCAGTCAATGTCGCTACCGAAATCGCTGGATGATCAAAGCCCATTGATTGTCTATCAGGGTTGGCATTGCCTGTTATGTCATGCTGCCTATATAATGAATGATTGCATTTGAATAAAAGGCCCATTTTTGTATTTGGAATTGCATCCTGCCATGTATCTGGTGTGCTGTGTTTTCTTCGTGGCCTGTTTCATGTTTGAAATAGCCTCTTACCACAATTGGCAACCCCAAACGTGGAGCTAGAAGGATAGGTTTGTATATGTAAACACCATAATCCTAGTTCTTTGACATTAAACATTCTCTCTTGGGGCTGCTTCCCACAGTTGTTTGGCTGGCTGGAAGGCTAACGTGGGGACACGTGGTTTTACATGCATGGAGTAAACTGGCAATTTCCTGCCCTGGATGCCACTAGTTTGCCCACAAATCCCTCACATTGCATTGGGGAAGACCTCAATACCACACTGAGCCCCTGGAATAGTCAACGGACAAAAACAATGGAAGAAGGAACATCTAATGAAAATATCAATAACAAAAATGGACCCTCACAGACATCACAGCAGGTAGAACATAACAAAAACTCGAGCAGAAAGAATCAATGAAATAGAAACAAAGCAAACAATATAAACGATCAAGGAATCAAAAAAGCTGGTTCTTGAAAAAATAAACAATAGACAGACTCATACCAGTTAACCAAAGCGTGAGAGCGAGCGCGTGAGAGAGAGCGAGAGCGAGAGAGCTCGAGAGGAGACGGAGAGAGAGAGAGAGGAGAAGAGGAGGAGCGACGAGGAGGAGACGAGAGAAGCGAACTTCGAAATCTAATCGTATTAGTCGTTGAAATGGAGGACCATTCACAAGGACAAAGAAAAAAGATCCTAACACTCGGGAATATTACTAAAAATCATACTCACCACGAATTTGGAAACCAAAAAGAAATGGATGAATATCTTGAAATACTGGGAAAACCAACAAGCTTAACAAGGAGAGATGACGTTTTAAAAAAGACCCATAATATTTGAGGAACTGGAAGATGTTTGTAATAAAAACCTTGCCCAAATAAATAACAAAAAGGCCCGTTCCGATGGTTTATGGCCAGCAGAACTTACAACAAAATTTAAAGAGGAGGACAACAATTGGCTAGTCGAATCCGTCTACTAAGGATTACAAAGAGGGAGTCTCCGGAAACTCCTGCCTATGAAGCCCAGCATCACTCTATAAACAAAAGCAGGCAAAGATTTTTGCCAACCAAAACGAAAGAGAAGGCCACCATCACTACTGATCCATAGCTGCCAAAAATTTTTCAACACAATACTTGCAAATTGCATACAGACCTCCATCAAAAAGATAGATCCACTGTGATCAAGTTGGTTCTACCTAGAGATGCAGGGATGGTGGTTCAACATACGTAAATCAATAAATATCCTCCCCTTGCAGGGTATACTTAAAGCGGAGTCTACGGAAGCCCTTAAAATAATTAAAAAATGAAATATTTTTAAATGAAAAAAAAAAGAATTTCAAAGGGGTGGGTGGCGAGAGATAGGCTCAACAGTTCAGAGACCTGGACTGTCTACAGAGGACCCGGGTTCGATCCCAGCACCCACATGGCGGGCGCGAGAACCGTCATCTGAAACTCCAATTCCAGGAGAACTCCAGTTCCAGGGGAAATTGAGACCCTCTCTGAACTCCTGGCATTGCACGACACAGGGTGCACAGACTTGCATGCAGACGTACATTAATCACATTACATGAAATAAATAAAAACATTAATAAAAAAAACAACAAATATGGAATGGACTGTGAAATACTAAAACCCCGCACCAATCATTTTCAGTGATGACAGGAAAAAGCCTTCTTTGATAAAATTCACCATGCATTTATGTTTAAAGTCTGAGAGGGAATATGATTGAAAGGAACATTATTCAATATTGTCAAAGCCATATATAGCACAACCACTGCCAAACCTCATCTTATGGAGAAAAATTGGAAACCATTTTCCTTAATTTAAATACCTATATATCTAATTGCTTGTGCTTCATTAGTAGGATCGAAAGGTTATTCCTGGACAAACTGTCAGCCCATGAAAGGAAACAGCCAGAATTGACCAGAGTCCAAGACAACAGCTCCAGAGAGAGTGGACTGTTTTGCTTCTCATCCACCTGTGCCCCTTTTCTAAGCCTAGGGAACAATCTGCGGAAGAGGGGGCGTGGTAGAATGTAAGGGCTGCGATTGGGGTGAATGGTGAAACTACAGCAATGTAGTCTGGACACTCATTTGATCAACTTGATTGAACATACCACCCCTCACCCCCCGCTGGAAGGTGGGGCTATGGGGGTTTGGGCACAACAGCCTGCAAATTGGTTTTACATGACAGATGCTTGTACTCATGGATTATCACTTATAGCTAAAAAATGGAAAAAAAAAAAACTGAGAGAAAGATGCAGGACAGATATGGCAGAGTACATGATCTGGGATGGGGTGGGGGTGGGGGGAAGGGAAAGGGAAATATGCCTGAACTGAATCGGAAAATGATGTATGAAATGCACAAAGCATCAATAAAAAGTGTTAAAAAAAAAAGAGCACAGAAACTATACTTTATAAGGGGCAGAATGAAATTGAAGAGCTTGCTGAAGACTAACAGAAATAAAAACACCACACTAGTCTTTATTGACATATAAATTTTGATCAAATACCTTGTATCTCATGCCTTATATATAAGAACAAATGCAAGAATACATTCATAGAATACAGATCACAAATATGCTAGGAGGGAGAACTTTTTGTACTTTACTTTGAATCATCAGTGAGATGAAAGTAAATAAGCACTAATGAAATCTTTATCAAGGTTGACAAATATGAACTTTATTGATGAAGCTTAATTCTCAGCATAGAAGTGATAGGAAACTCATAATTATTAAATCTTAATTAGAAAATAAAATCTTCAACAAACATTAGCCTGGTGATATCCTTTAAAACCATGCAAAAATCATAAAAGTAAGATGAACATTTTATCATACATCTTCTACATCGATCACGTGTCTAACTGAATTACAGTTCAACTTAACCATGTGCAGCCAGCCAACTCAAAAAGTTTTACTGTAACTTTAAAGTAACTTGACTAAATACACAAACCAAGAATTTTTTTTCATTTAATAATATCTGAGGAACTAATTGTTAGATTAATAAATGGTCCTTTTATGGGAATTGATAGTTGGCTACGTCCTAAGACCCTTTATTAATAGTTTGGTACACTGTATTATTTAAAGTAGTAATTTTTTTACTGCTATGGTCATATTTTAGGACACAATTCTTATCTATCAAATACAGTTAGGAAATACAGTATTATACCGGAATGACCAAGACAACCCGCAGTAAAAAAAACTTTATAAAAAAAGGTGAGTTAGAGGCAACAACTTCTCATAATGACAGATATTTGCAGATGAAAATTCAGCTCACATCTGTGAAGACAAAGGAGCTCAGAGCAGCCATTGACTGCAAGTAGTTTGGTAGTTAGGCTGGCTGGCCCTCTGGCTTTTACATTTGGATGAAGCTGCAGCCATCGACTTGCTAGTGGGGTTCACCAGTAGCATGAATTTAAAAATAAAATTACAATTAGTTTAGTATTTCTTGACTTTTGTGAATGAGCTCTTTAGAAAAACTGAGGATTGCTCTTTTCTGGGGCAGACACACTAGACAAGTCATTTCTCACTTCTGAGATCGCTCACAAGAAAGGAGAGTGATTTGAGGAGTTAAAATGAATCACAGAGCAAGATTTCTTCCAATCATCTTACCATCATACTGTGCTTTCTGCATTTTTTTTTTAGAAATTAACTTGTGACCCCTAGTGATGGATCACTCTCAGTCACGCACAGAGCTTTCCTTTTCTTCATGAACTTGTGTTCATGACAGGAATAATTTTGATCTGTTAGAATGGAAAGGATGCCCAAGAAGTACCAGGTTAGTTTAAATCTTTCAATATGGCCCATGTGGGCTAATATGTGTTTGTAACTATGCATGCTTTGATTAATTTATTTGAAAATTAATCATTGATTATCACATATCATTTACCTACCTAGGGCTTAATAGAGGGCTTCTTTTGGGAGCAAATTTAAGGAAAACTACTTCATGAATGCTTTGGAGATAGTATCCTTTTGATTTTGTTGTTAAGGACTTAAGGTAGTTTTACATTAAGTAAATGGAAATTAAAAAATTAATATAAAGTGATTTATGTATACATTTAATAAGATTCTTAAATTTTGTTTTGTTTTTCCAAACTTGGATGTAAGTTGAAAGATATACTGTGTTAGGATGTTAGGTTAATTTTCTGAATGTTTTTGGCAATGTGTTTTGTCTTATTCTATTCGCATACTAGCCCTCAGAATAGTTAATGCTTGACTGAGGACAATGCTAAAACTAGGCTTTTTTATTTTCCAAGGGTTCTTCAATTGGTTAACTTTTCGAAAGTAGTATTACTCAAACACAATAAGTTCAATAATTTGCTGCTTTGTTTATAGAAATGTGTTTTCTAGCCAGGCGTGGTGGCGCACACCTTTAATCCTAGCACTTGGGAGGCAGAGGCAGGTGGATCTTTGTGAGTTCAAGGCCAGCCTGGTCTACAGAGTGAGTTCCAGGACAGCTGGGACTACAGGGAGACCCTGTCTCGAAAAGACCAAGAAATGTGTTTTCTATCTTCTGTATGTATTTTTGCTTAACCTTTGAAGAGTTATTCAATTAACTTTAATTCGATTTTGAAGTTTTTCGAAAAGCTTTACCACTATTAGGATAATGCACTGAAAAGCTGTTAGTAATTTTGGTACTGATGTTAAACTTTAATATAAAAGACTATATAAGGGAATCATATTTTCCGTAATAACAGTGTAGAGGAATAAACATATTGAACAGCCCATAAAACCAAAATCTGTATTTTTCAACTACTAAATAGGTGTGGTATAAGAACATGCCCAGTAATTGAGATTTCTCTTCAAGCAAAAATACATAGGATTAAATTAAATTGCCTTGTCTCTGAAAATAATCCAAGTTTCTTTTATTTCCAAGTATAGCATTCAGAAGTAAAATGGTAATTTCTTTGGGCCAACAGTGGGGATAAAACCCTAACCCACTATTCACATGTTTACAAAGGAATATTTGCAACTGTAAACTTTTGTTGTTGTTATCGATTGCATATGTCATTTTAAAATATTTAAGGGGAATGTAGATTACAAGCTGATGCAGTAAATATTGTATTAAGTAAGGGAATTCTTCAATGCCTCTAGGTTTTAAATATATACATTTTCCTTATATATGTGAATATACACATATACTAGTACCAGTTTTGTTAGAGATGTTTTACTTTGGCTGGATACATAGTAGCCTCTGTCATATTAAATTTGTATACAACAAGCAAAAGAAATGTTAAAGGAATATGTAGCACTAATAACAGTAAATGATAATCTGCATGGGGTGGACTAAACAGTGAAGTTCCAGTTACATTAGTCATAACATGTTTATTTGATAACTAGGGGACAGGCCATTAAAAAACATGTAATTACACCAAGGTCAAATCCTAATTTATAAAGGCAATGAAAACAGGATATTAAAATCCATTTAAAAATCAGTACCACAGCATTGTAATGAGATGCATTTCTACCACTGTTTCTTAGTAGGTAAAAGTCAAACTTTACACTGTGCTTGCTTGCTAAAATACTGCAGAAGACCAGCTAAGTCCCAACCCATAAACATAATACAAAATGATTTTATCCTCGCAAGCTTTTCCTGTTACTGCAGAGCTATTTGAATTAACAAAAGATAAAAGATAATGCTGAGATGAGGAAAGTCACCTCTTCTAAAGAAGTGGCCAGGAGCTGTTTTAATAACTTAGGAACAACAAATTCCAGAGTGCAGGTTTGGTACCTGCATTTCCCACCAGAAATGAAAGTAAGTTAAATCTTCAAAATGCAATCCAGTTTGTAGTCCAGTGGGAAAGGGGCGCAGATGGTCTTGAAAGGAAAGGCCTGAGGGAACATTGGCACGAAGAAAGCAACTGGAGCCTTTATCTCTGAGTTCAAAGTCAAGTGGGGATTGTATTATGCGTGGTTGACTTGATAGGCAAGTAAGGCCACTTCACTGGATTGACACATGGCCTAATTATATCCATAGCACAGGGACTTTTCAGTGCATCTTTAAAAAATGAAAACTTCCTTGGTTTAGGAAGCAATATGAATCATATTTGTTACTTTTTTTTCTTTCTGTGATGCTGACAAAAACTGACTTCCTACGAACATTAGCAGAGCTTGAAATGTCATAGCTCCTTTTAGAGTGACACAGACCTCTTCCTCCGCCTGACAAAATCCTCTGCATGAATGAAATTGGAAAGTGCCTTAGAGAGGTGACTGTCCGATGTGTCAGTGCTGCTCCCGAAGTCATAGTTCTTCAGACACGGGCACAGGCAGCGTACAACGGCCCGGCGAATATAGCTATCAAAGGCATAGTAAATAAGAGGGTTGACACAGCTGTTGGCAAATGCCAGGGGCCCACTCACCTCCATGCCCAGCTGAAAAGTCGCTGAGGAAAACTGGAGCTCTGGCTGTAACCCTGAAACAATGGCCAGCAGCTTGAAAGTATTAAAGGGCAACCAGGAGAAGATGAAGACTGCCACCACAATTAGGATGATCTTTATGGATTTCAGCAGCTTTTTGTTATGCTTTCCTGACTGCTTGTAATGAGCACACAGCCTCTTTGTGATGCAACAGTAGCAGGTCACAATGCTCAGCAGGGGGACAAAAAAGGTGACAATCAAGGCTACCAGAGCCCATACCAGTTTTAATGACGTGGCCTTCTTCTCTGCGCAGTATGGCTTGCCTTCCATATAAATGAGCTCCCTGGACAGTAGAGTGGGCAGTCCTAGGAGGCAGGAGACGAGCCAGACGCTGGCACAAACTCCGTATGCACAGTCTCTCTTTCTCAGTCTCCTGGATAAGGCTGGACACATGATGGCCAAGTAGCGATCCACACTCATGCAAGTGAGCAAGAAGACAGTGCAGTGCATATTCACTGAAATCGCATAGGAGCTACCTTTGCACAGGAAAGAGCCGGTCCTCCACAGTCCCAGAGAAGCTTCCTTATCCACCCATAGAGGCAGTGTGACGAGGAAAATGAAGTCAGAGGCAGCCAGGTTGATGATAAAGATGTCGATCAGTCTTCCGTTGCCACGTTTGAAATGCAACACACCCATGAGGATGAGGTTCCCCAGTATTCCAACCAGGAACACAGCTGTGTAAAAGACCGGGAGGAAGACAGAAGTGTAGGGAACATGGGAGTGGGCCTCCATCATGATTTCAGGGTTTGAGCTTGTAGCATCATAATAATCCACCAAAAGCAGGGTTGTTGCTGGGTCCATCACGAAGATCAGATGCCAACTCTTGTAAGTCTCCGACCTATGAGATGTTGGTAGCCACTTGAGAAATCAAGAGAGCTTCTTTTATACAGTGTCTACCTCGTTCTCTCTTACTATAAAGATCTTGGACAAATATGAAAACAGGTTAAAAAGTGTAGTTTCTACCAGTCTTCTGAAAGGGCCCACAAGGAACACCCTCTGATTGGTGTTGGTTGTGGTTGTGGCTTTCTTCATTTGTACTTACCCATGAAACTGAGGTGCTTTTGACTTCTTTATTCAAGATTTATGATTTGTTTTCTTAAATCCAAAAGTCAAGAAATGAACCAATGATTTTATTTTCACCTCCTTTAAAGGACTTGGCTTTTTTGATACTAAATTATTTTCATCTAGCTTTCTGTGTCACCTTTAAAGTGTAAGTCTAATTATAGAATTGTAAAGTGCTGATGAAGACATATTTTTATTTACACTGTTGGTAATATGTGAAGAATATGTTTTTCACTGCATAAGGAGGGAATTGGAATCTTCCACACCATCTTGTACATAGTTCACCCTTTGTAAATGTTAGATTTAATTCAGAAACTTATTTTTGTGATACAGTATAATTTAAATATTTCATTATTTCTATGTGCATCAGTGTATTGCCTGAGTGTATGTAATTGTACTCATGTTGTGTAATGCCCATGGAAGTCAGAAGAGGGTGTCAGATCATCTAAAAGTGGAGTTATGGTTCTTAACTGCCATGTGGGTCCTGGGAACTGAACTCTGAGTCCTCTAATAAGAGGAGCCAGTGCTCTTAAGTTCTGAGCCATCACTCCAGCCCCATATAATATAGTTTAACAGGGGTAAATATATCTGAGTCTAACTATAAACATTGTTGCAATTTACAAAGATTATAAACTTGTTTAAAATGTGACAAACTTCTATTTTTACCCTCTTACCTGCTATTACAACTCAGTCACAAAGTTCTCTTTTATTAGTTTACATCCTCAATTGAGAATTTTCTTTCCACCAACTCTTTAATAACTATGTTTATCAGACTACAGATTCTCCCTGCTCCTTCTGTTCTTCCCTTTGTTACAAAATGTGGTAAATGGTAAGGGTAAGTTTTTTTTTTTTTTTGGACAGGATCTCAGCCTGCAAGGCCCAGCTGGCCTTAAATTCAAGATCTTCCTGCTTCATCCTCCTGAATTCTGGGACTAAAGATACTAGCCACCACACTCAGCAACTTTTTTTTTTTTTTTTTTTTTTTATTTCTGTATGTGTATGAATGTTACTGTCTGCCTGCAGGTCTGTGCACCCGTGTCGTGCAACGCCGCGGGGTTCAGAAGAGGGCTCGGATTCCCCTGGAACTGGAGTTTCTCCTGGAATTGGAGCCTCAGACGGTTCTCCTGCCGCATGTGGGTGCTGGGGATCGACCCGGGTCCTCTGTAAGAGCGGTCGGCGCTCTTAACCGCTAGGCCATCTCTCCAGCCAAATCTTTTTATTAGGCATTTCTACACATGAGTGAACTCCATTTGTAGAATCATTGACCTGGCAATAGATGAAAACATCTATATAAAGCTGCCAGCTTCAGATTTTTCTGTACAATAAAACATTTGAAAAACAGGCTAAAAAAATATTACCCAAACCCAGAGGCTGAAGAGATGGCTCAGTGGTTAAGAGCACTGACTGCTTGATTCCCAGCACCCACATGGAGGCTAAGAACCTTCTTTAGTGCCGAGTGTGGTGGCCCACGCCTTTAATCCCAGGCAGAGGCAGGTGAATCTCTGTGAGTTCAAGGCCAGCATAGTCTACTGAGAGAGTTTCAGGCCAGCTGGGACTAAAGGGAGACCCTGCCTCAAAAATACAAAAAAAAAAAAAAAAGAAAGAAAGAAAGAAAGAAAGAAAGACAGAAAGAAAGGACTAAAATAGAAGGCAGTTCACATGAATTTATGTGTATTTCCTTTTTTCATATATGGAGACAATAGCAAAATAGAACAACATTTGAAGTTGACTCTTGATTTCTTTTTTTTTTTTTTTTTTTTTTATAGTTAAGACCTCAGACAGGCTAAAGAATTTCTGAACTCGAGGAAAGAATTTAATTGAATTTTTATGAATTTCATACAATATATTTTGATCATATTTAGATACTCTCACCTATCTGCACCCCTCTAATACCTTTCTTTGGGGATTTCATGTACTCTGTCATACAGATTAAGGCCTACTAAGTCAAGTTTGTGTCTTCAAATGTCCTTTGGTTTGAGTCCATCCACTGGAGCCTGGTTAACCTGGTTTGTGTTCATCCACTGGAGCCTGGTTAACCTGGTTTGTGTTCATCCACTGGAGCCTGGTTAACCTGGTTTGAGTCCATGCACTGGAGCCTGGTTAGCCTGGTTTGAGTCCATGCACTGGAGCCTGGTTAACCTGGTTTGTGTTCATCCACTGGAACCTGGTTAACCTGGTTTGAGTCCATGCACTGGAGCCTGGTTAAGCTGGTTTGAGTCCATGCACTGGAGCCTGGTTAACCTGGTTTGAATCCATGCACTGAAGCCTGGTTAATCTGGTTTGTGTTCATCCACTGAAGCCTGGTCAACCTGGTTTGAGTCCATGCACTGGAGCCTGGTTAACCTGGTTTGAGTCCATGCACTGGAGCCTGGTTAACCTAGTTTGAATCCATGCACTGGAGCCTGGTTAAACCGGTTTGCATTCATCCACTGGAGCCTGGTTAGCCTGTCAGTCTCACAACCTTAAAGACAACCAACCCTCCTGTCCCTAGTAGTTACAGGCTGCCAATGGTTCCTCAGTTTAGGTTGGGACCTTCTTCCCCACTTCCCCACTTCTATGCTGGGATTTCTTTTTTCTGGCTTGAGTTTGCATGGTTCTTGTGCATGCTGTAAGTTGACAGAACTTCTCAGCTGTCTAGAAAACTGTTTCCTTGTGGTCATCAGCCACTTCTGGCTCTTACAGTCTTTCCATTCTTCTACAATGGTTCCTGAGCCTTGGGTGGCAGAGGTTTGATATAGATAACCTGTTCATGGATAAGCATTCTGCATTCTCTCATTCTCGGCACCGTGGTTTTCTGAGTGAATCACCATCTGTTGGATGAGGAAGCTTCGTTGATGAGGGTTGAGAGGCACATTAATATGATTTCAATTTTTTTTTATTGGCTAAGGTGGCTTAAGACTCTCTTGTACTTTCTCCTCTCCTTCTCTCTCTCCTTTTTCATTTAATATTTAAAATTTCAGCTTCAGAGTGAAATTACTATTGCATAGAAGAACATATGCCTATAGATGAAAATACTATTGTTAAGTATTTGAAATACTGCCAGGCATGGCGGCACATGCCTTTAATCCCAGCACTTGGAAGGCAGAGGCAGGCAGATCTCTGTGAGTTCAAGGCCAGCCTGGTCTACACAGTGAGTTCCAGGACAACTGGGGCTGCAGGGAGACCCTGTCTCAAAAAGAAAAAAAAAAAAAAAGAAATTGAAAATCCTTCCTAAAAACTTAATTTCTTCAGTAATTGGTATATTGAAAGGAATTACCCACTCTCCTGATAGGGCCTAAGGTTACTTCTATCACAGGAAGAGAAGTGAGATCAGGAAGGATGAAGACTCCTCTGATGTGGAACAGCCTTAGGAGGTCACTCAGAAGTTGATCTATGGGCCTGGCCTGCCTTCTCCTTTGTCCCTAACTGCTCTGTGCTATTCATTAACTTCATGGGGGGGGGGGAGTATATTCTTCACTAAATATAGACTGCAGTTCTGAGAACCAGTAAACAGCTTGCCTACTGGGTAAACTTTATTTAATAGACTAATTCATTTTTTCAAATAGTTTTAAATGGGATATTTATTTGGAAAAGAATAATCATGTGAAATAGAACATTTAAACATTGTACTATATAGTAGTTATGTGTTGAATGACTAATCATATAGATTCTTTGTGGTTGTAGTTTAGTTGTAACGCTACAATGCTACAACCAGAAGTTACTTTGGTATTTGAGAAAAATCCTTAGATACGTGTCAAGAACATATCTTGGGATGTGATGGTTTGGGAGGTTCAGGTGCTTGCCACCATGACCGACAAGCTGAATGTAGTCTCTGGAACTCACCTTGTGGAAAGAGAGAACTGATTCTTAAAAGTTGTCTTCTGATCTCCATACATGTATCACAGCACACATGTTCACACACACACACACACACACACACGAACATTAGATAAATGTAATATAATGAAAAATTGAAAAAATTCAAATTAAGAATATAAAAGTGTTCATGCTCAGATTTTGGAGGAAAATGGTTGTTCATTTTTGCTGGCCTTGGGTTTTCTGTGAAACTTGTAAAGTTGCTGAGCTGTGAGATAAACCATATCTAATGAATCTGACATTTTCAGCAAGTTTTGAAGCTGATGGTGTTATCCTTTGTGGAAACTGAATTGCGATGTGCAGTGAGAATATGAGAATGAGTACACTTCATGATGAGCATAGCCATCATGGGTCCATCTATCCCCAGACCTAAATTACAAAACAAATGGACTGTTTGAAGTCAAAGAAAGGAAGAAAACAGCATGGGTCCGGGCTTTAGAGACTCAGAGTAGAGGTGTTAGCATGAAGAAACCCACAGTAAATGCTGGCTACAGAGTAAGGAAGTTCAATGAAATCTGAGTGCAAGGATCATTTTCAGCACTTTGAGTGCCCTTTGCAAGTGTAGATACTAACAGTAAAATAATCAGTTAAACACAGGTAAAAACTCAAAAACAACAGTAAGTTCATAAGCATGTGGACAGGCCATAAAAACAAGGCTCCCACGAAAAGAAAAAAGAATGTAAATATTAGTATTTGAATTAAAGTCTGCATGCACCCCTTAGGAACTGATTCCATAGAAAAAAGACATTCAACTTTTGTTCCCAATTCCTGACAGAAATAATTATTTTCTATTTGTTATTTATTTGAGACAAGTTCTAACTATATAGTTCTGGCTGGCCTGGAACTTGCTTTGTAGCCCAGGCTGGCCTTGAACTCACAGGAATTCACCTCCCTCTGCCTCCTTGGATTAAAGGTTTATTCTATCATGCCTTGCTGCATTCAATTTTTAAAATACTTTCTATGTAGTACTCTTGACCCTGTTTCACGTAGTTAGTTGCTTTGGTATCTGACCACTGCATTGATCATGAACAGCTGGAAGATCCCATCTGTTCTCTCAGTACCCACACAGCTAAAGTCCTTTTAGACTCTCAGAGTTGATGTTTTGATTCCATTGCCTACATTAGAGCTACCTAGGACCCTTAATAATATAGATTCTCCATTGCTATCTTGGCTTATTGACTCAGTCACTGGGGATGCAGTCTAGATGTTGTATCACCATATATCTTGGGTGATTCTTTAGGATCATTTTATATAAATAAAATAACCAATATAAGTTTTGTTATTACCTTGGGTATTTTTTAAAGGAAAAAGACCAAAAAATTATGACAAAAGTTGTAACTTGTAGAAGGTGTTTAGTCTAGATTTTACAACATTTTAGGAATTAATTGAGATATTTTTGCCCAACCCATTCTGTGTTCCAATTCTTAGAATACATTCGGAAGATGTTGAAGAAGAGGAGGGTAGGATTTCTCCATTGGAGCATTTGCTCAGGCAAGTCCACTATCCTCTATTACGTGTTTGTAACTGCAACCTGTAGCCTCTGATTAACTAGTGGGTTGAGAGCTTTTTTTTTTTTTTTTGTATTTTTTTTTTGTTTTGTTTTGTTTTTCGAGACAGGGTCTCCCTGTAGCCCCAGCTGTCCTGGAACTCACTCTGTAGACCAAGCTGGCCTTGAACTCACAAAGATCTGCCTGCCTCTGCCTCCCAAGTGCTAGGATTAAAGGTGTGCGCCACCACACCCGGCTGGGTTGAGAGCTTTTTAAGAACAGAGCCAGTCCAATTAGGTGAAATCTTTGCTACTAGGATTAAATTACTTTGGTTTCTTTCTGATCACCAAGATCCGACCCCCAAAGCAGGTAGAGATTGTATCATCAGATTCTGTACAATTAGCTCAGCAAAAAGAAATCCCTATATATAAACCCTTGTGTTTATGCATGTTCTTTTGACAGGTCCCAGAATAAATGAAGCAAACTAATTTCTTATTATTCTTATCAGACAGAGTGATTACATATTTATTTGTTTAAAGATGAAACGTCTTATTCACTTCTTTTTGATTATCATAAAGTGTGTAATGATTTATATAGTTCACTTTTTTTTGTTGTTTTGTTTTGTTTTGTCTTTTTGAGACAGGGTCTCCCTGTAGCCTCAGCTGGCCTGGAACTCACTCTGTAGACCAGGCTGGCCTTGAACTCACAAAGATCCGCCTGCCTCTGCCTCCCAAGTGCTAGGATTAAAGGCGTGCGCCACCACACCCGGCTAGATAGTTCACTTTTAGAAA
Organism: Rhizomys pruinosus; assembly: GCA_009823505.1. Classification (NCBI taxonomy): domain Eukaryota; kingdom Metazoa; phylum Chordata; class Mammalia; order Rodentia; family Spalacidae; genus Rhizomys; species Rhizomys pruinosus. Next base: position 1,427,866 of record VZQC01004206.1, read on the forward strand.
ATTGTTTAAATTGTTTAATCTCTAAGAGGTTGTTTCTTTTTTATTCTTATGGTTACATGGATAATTTAGTTCTACATAATGTAAAATATCATGCTAAATTAAGAGGAATATATTTGTTATTAGTGTACTCTTAATTTATTAGATTATTTCTATTGTTAACTCATACTTACATAGATTAAAACTATGCTATTATTCTAGAACCATGTGCTTTAGGCTTCTTCATGATAGTAGATTTCAGATTGGCGAAATGGCTCAGTGGGTAAGGGTGCCTGTTGCCAAGCCTGTCCCTGTGAGTTTGATTCCCCAGGACCCACATGGTGACAGGAAAGAACCCACCCCCTCAACTTGACCTCTGACTTTCATACATGTTTTGTGGCATGTGCACACCCACAAACATATACATATGCATATGAAATAAACAGGTAAACGTAAAAAATAGATTTGATATGGATTTGTGTTACGCGTAACAAAAAGTATTTATATTGGTGTTCCTGGTGATCCAGGATGGGGTCTGGCTGCAGTAGATGGCTAGTAAATGTGTATAGACCTGGAATGAATCTTGCTTAAATTCTGATTCATTTCCAATGAATAGGAACTTTTTACAAACTTTTTTGGAAAGCTTCCATTTTATACCAACTCATAGTATCTTCATTACATCATAAACTAAATTGGAGAAACCTATATATAGCCTATTATTTTGGTTAACTTATACAAATGATTTTAGTCAGAAGCAATTCACAAACCAATAAATATTAATACACCTTTACTATATATTCATATAATCTTGATGGATTATGATAAATAGAAATGAATTATACATGATAATGATTACCATTTATAAAGGCATTATTTGGGGACTCAAAATTCATATCCTTTTTAAAAATTTTATTTTTTATGTGTATGAATGCACTGTCTGCATGTAGGTTTGTGCACCCTTGTCCTGCAAATGCCGCGGAGGTCAGAAGAGGGTGTCGGATTCCCCTGGAACTGGAGTTAAAGACGGTTCTCAGTTGCCACGTGGGCGCTGGGAATCGAACCCGGGTCCTCTGCAAAAGCAGTCCATGCTCTTAACCGCTAGGCCATCTCTTCAGTCCCCAAAATTCATATCTTTACCACTGTGCTAATAAATGACAATTAGAAGCAATCAAGAAAAAATTTTCTTCCATTATTTCTCTTTTCCCTATGATTGCTGTTTATCTTTGAACCAGTGAGGCTAGCTGGGCATGGTGGCGGATGCCTTTAATCCCAGGGGCAGGGGCAGGTGGATTCCTGTGAGCTCAAGGCCAGACTGATCTACATAGTGAGCTCCAGGCCAGCTGGGACTGAAGGGAGACCCTGCCTGGAAAAGACCCCCCTCCCCCCAAAAAAGAAACGGTGAGGCCTATGCTGTTTCTTTTCTAATGAAAATGCCTTCCTCTTTTTCCTAGGTCCATCTGATTTCTTCTTGTTTCTGCCTTTTAGAAACTGCATAGTTTTGAAGGTGTGGGCTATACAAACTTCTTAGTGAAGACTTAATGCTGCGAATCTGAGGCAGAATAAAAAGACAAAATATTAGAGTTGTCTGGGAGGAAAAGGGAACCCTTCACCCTTGAGTCTAGGCTGGCTTTCTTTTTTAAAATTAATTAATTAATTAATTAATTAATTAATTTTTATGTATGTGAGTGTACTGTCTGCATACAGGTTGGTGCACCGGTGTTGTGCAATGCCTCGGAGGTCAGAAGAGGGCATCAGATTCCCCTGGAACTGGAGTTGAAGACAGTTTTCAGCTGCCATGTGGGTGCTGGGAATCGAACCCGGGTCCTCTACAAGAGCAGTCGGCGCTCCCAACTGCTGAGCCATCTCTCCAGCCCCTAGGCTGCCTTTTTTGCAGAGTCCTGAAATTCTTTTCTGCGGTGAAGCCCCAAATCCTGAGACTGCCTGAGTGGTGTCCTTAAGGGTAAAGAGATCTCAGGCGATGAGTGATGCTGTGCCCCAGTCCATACAACCACTGACAAATCTACAGCAACCATATTTTTAAGTTATATTCTTTTCCTTTCAGCTGAATTACGAATTGTACATTTTAGGGCTTCAGCAGTGATTTATCACTATGATCATTTTCACTATTGAGGTCACTAGGGGTCAGAAAGACCCATGGTCTCTTAAAATAAAGGGCCATTTGAATTCAAAATGTTTATCTACATACATTCATTTATGGTCCATTACAAGCAATGGATATCAAACACTTTGAGACACCAAAGGAAAGGAGCAGCAATTAAGATGAATGCTTTGATTTAGGATTAACTTTATCATTGTTCTGTAGTTAACGCATACAAAGGAATTCAAAGATTTATACAGGTTTTTGAGGAGAGTTTTGGGTTTTGGCTTGAATCCAGAAACTGATACTTCTATCTTTCCTGATATTTTTCTTTCCCAAGTTTCAAAGTTTGTATGAAAAAACTTAGGGCAAAATATGTGAGATTAATATAAGGTAGATATATTTTGCTTAACATAATTTTTAGTTCCTACTAGGGAATAATTAAAAGACTTGTATTTTTTATTAGGGAATTCATGAAGGTAACTATTGTGCATAGTATCCAAATATTTAGATTTTGTTTTTATTTATAGTGTATTATATCTATAATACCTTCTAGTCAAAACTAGAAACATCTTTAACAAATTTTTCAAAAGTGTAGTTCAAATTCCATAATCTGTGTATGATTGCTAATCTGTTCATGGTTTGTTAATACATAGCAAACCAGCTACTGTTTTTGACTAGTTCAGTAAGAAATAGGAGCAGACATTTAGCTCTAGTAATTTATTAAGGTTTTATTTTGGTCACCCATACAGGTTAGTATAAACAGAAAGTGGAAAACACCAAAGATGCAGAGATAAAGCAGAATCATGGGTGTGTGGTTGGTGGGACTGGGTGTGAGAAGGAAGTTCAGGTCTTCTGTGCTGAGACATTCAGGGTAGCTAAAACCTCAAACACATACTTCCATGTTGACACTAAACTGGTGACTGAAACATTTTCTGGGTGTTTTCTAGGCATTCTATAGAGCTGGAAGATGAAAGCATAATTCTTCTTTGCAGGTATTCCCAGAGGCATTTAACTCCTGTGTCTTGATGACTTAGTCCTGAGCAGGGGGCTAGCCCAATACAGTGGAAATGCCTCCTGCAAGTTTTTCCTTGTCACTTGGCAGTTAGTAGGTAGGTTCACAAGCCAGCTGAGGGGAGCGGGGACTCCTAGCTCTTTCATGACTTCCTCTCTCAGCAGGGGGAATTCAAGGCTTTCTAAAAAGCTGTTTATAGTAACATTACTCAGACACTATAAACATTAAACTATTTGCAAATAACACTTTAAAGATTCTTTACTAAGCCCCATTCCCTCTTCAGGATGTTTTATATATTCTCTCATTTAATCCTAGTAATGATCACATAGGGTAGTGCTATTAAAAAAATTCATATTTTGGAGGAAAAGTTTAAGATTATCTTAAAAATATTTCATTTATTATTTTTATTTTATGTATTTGACTATATTGCCTGAATGTATGTAAGTGCACCCATGTTGTTCCATGCCTGTGGAGTCAGAAGAGAGCACTGGATCCCCTGCAACCAAAGTTATAGATGGTTGTTAGCTGCCTGGGGGAACCGGACCTGGGTCCTCTGCAAGGACAGCCAATGCTCTTAACTGATGAGCCGTCTTTCCATCCCCAAGCCTAAAGATTATTAGGTAAATAGTCCAAAGTCAAAAAATTATTTACCCAAGTGTTTAAGTTTTCCAAGTTAGTCAATCTCTTTGGGCCTCAGTATCTCTATTTATAAACTGAAGCTTTTCCTTTTCTTGTTCAAACTTCCCTTTTACCTGCATTGTTAACCATGTGACTTCAGGAAATTTCTTTTAAAAATTATTTTATGTGTAGAAGTCTATTGCCTGCATGTATGTGTGTGCACCAGTGTCATGCAGTACCACAGGAGGTCAGAAGAGGGTGTTGGATTCCTTGGAACTGGAGTTATGGACAGTTGTTAGCTGCCATGTGGGTGCTGGAAACTGTACCTGGGTCCTCTGCAAGAGCAGCCATTGCTCCTAACCCCTGAACCATCTATCTGGCCCCAAGAAGTTAATTTGTGGGCCAATGGACAAAGACATTAACTGGTACATAAATGCATTAAGTCTTAACTGTACATTCATTCACCTGTGCACATCATCATGATCTCTTGTTGATGCCTGTGTCAAAACTGTTGATTACATGCTATACATGAAAATCCAGTCATAGTTGAATATATATATTTTTAAAATATTTGGCCAGCTTTAGTCCATTTGTTCAAATTTCAGATGGCTACGGCAGTTTGATACCTCACACAAAAGGTTGCAGTTAAGTCTTCCATAGACACGCTGCCTTCCACCAACCACTGATCAAAGTGGTGCACGGAACTCTGCTACCTAACAGAAACATGTGGTCTTCTACACGCCTTTGTGTTGAGACTTCATAACCGGTAACCAGGCCTATATAGAGCCTAGGCGTGCGTGTATGAGGCCACGCCTGCCTGCACCTAGCTTTTCCAGTCACTACAATAGACCTCTTTCCGGTGACTCAGCATGCGTGCTGGGCCATCAGAGCCGTTGGTCATAGTTGAATATTATGGTGCATTTGGTTAAGATTGCTTATTTTAGAGAGGCACTGGATATGGATATGAACTTACCATCCCAAACGAAATAAGACAACAGAAAACAGATAAACTTTCATTATGTTAAGGAGGTAGGAATCTTGACTTAAAAATCAGCGTTCCTAGCCGGGCTTGGTGGCGCATGCCTTTAATCACAGCGCTCAGGAGGCAGAGGCAGAAGCAGGTGGATCTCTGTGAGTTCAAGGCCAGCCTGGTCTACAGAGCAAATTCCAGGACAGCTGGGGCTACAGGGAGACCCTGTCTAAAAAAGACCAAAAGAAAAAAACAAAACAAAACAAGACAAAAAAACAGCATTACTTTCCCCTGGTTAAACCAGGAGACATGAAAGTGGGTGGTGGGTGGGGGCTTTGAGGAGCCTTTCTAGTCTTTGGGTCGAGATGGCCTAGCGGTTAAGAGTGCCGACCGCTATTACAGAGGACCCGGGTTCGATCCCCAGCACCCACATGGCGGCCAAGAACCGTCTGAAACTCCAATTCCAGGAGAACTCCAGTTCCAGGGGAATCCGACACCCTCTTCTGACCTCCGCGGCATTGCACGACACGGGTGCACAAACTTGCATGCAGACAGTACATTCATACACATAGAGAAATAAATTAAAAAAAAAACAAAAAAAAAAAAAACGTATTATTTGTTGGTCTCAGGCCACGTTCATGGGTCCACATGTGTTACTGCCAAGATGTCCCCGAAGTTTGTTGCTGTCCGCGTGATTCTTGCTCCACCTCAGGACTCTGCCAGCAAGAGGTCCATCTCCAGATGCAGCCCTTGGACCAGAGTCATGAACCAGAGGTAACTGCTTCTGTCCCTGCTACCTGTCCATGAATTTCTGTGCAATACTTGAAGAGTCGGAATCACTCTGTTACTTTTAAGATGCTGTCCGCGACCTTTTCTGTTGAAAATGACGTTTCCTACACTTCGGTCCTTTTCATATTATATTTACAATATTTTTTTATGTCTTTTTAAGTCACATTTTTGACATCTAGTATCCTTAGGATTTCAAATGTTTAAAAAAAAAAAAAACCACCTAAAATTTCAAAGGAAATTTTACTACCGTACAGAAGAAATAACTAATTTCTCCAAACTCAATGATGTAATTATATCCTACAAAGATAGGTGTACCGTTTGGTATCTTTGTAGGTACCAGATTAGATCACAGTCTCAGTCTTAAGAAACTTAAGAAACTAAACCAGAAAGATTCTTTGTTCTAATGGGAGGGAGGATGTGGGGTAGGGGTGCGTGGCGCGGAGCTCAACATCTCAAAAGTAGAGTATCTTTACAGTTCGTCTTATTTTTAGAGGTAGGATGGTGAGCTAGGGGGAAAACAAAACAAAACAAACAAACAAAAAAACAAGAACTGCAAGTTAGATTTAACTTACATAGGTCACAGCCTTTGACTAGGGATGACCAGAGACCGGTCCCCTTACTTTCTGGAACTTTGTCCCCTCTTTTTTGAGGTGTAATCATCCCTCAGCACAGATCTCGGCTCAACACTGCCTCGCCTTCGGAATAAACTACATTTCCCAAAAGGCCCCGCGCGGCTTCAGGCATGCCCACCGCGGACTCCTGCCGTTTTCCTCAGGCCCTCCTACAACTCCCACAAGGCATCTCGACTCCGGGCAGCCTTGGCCCGGCCTGGGGTGGAGGCGGAGGCGGAGGCGCGGGAGTTATGGAGGGGGCGGGCTCTGCGGGAAAGTGCGTCACAGGAGGCGCGGAGAGAGTAGGGTGCTGTGGTCAGAGCTGGAGGGCGAAGCCGGCGGAGTGAGAGGATGGGCGGTGAGTGAGCGGGGTTGCGGGCCGGCGGGAGGGCGGGCGTCCCGGCAGGATGAAGAGGGGCTCCTCCCCGGCGCGGCGGGGCCGAGCGTGCTCGGGACGGCCTGCTGGGTGCGCGGGGCCCCTGCCCTGCCCTACCAGGCTCTGCTCTGCCCAGACCCGCCTCGGTCTGCTGGGGCCCCGCCCCGCGGCCCGCGGAGGCTGCTCCTGACAGCGCGCGAGGACTGACCTTTAAGGTTCCCTATATCACCAGGATGACAGGATTTTAAAAAATCAGGATGCAACCCTGGCACTGAGTTATCGGTAAAGACCGTCATTGCCCTGACCTTTCCGTGGCACTCTGTATCTTCCTAACTCAGCTCTCGGAGCCTTTGCGAGGGCTGTGGTCGCGGCGTACACTTGGCAGGGTTTGACTCAGCGCGATCTGCCTGGAGTCATAGTACCGCGGCCATTTACTACTGCTGTGGAGCCCTGTCCACGCCTAGGAGTATTCAGATTTTGCATTAACTCAGTTTTCTATATTCGAGAAGGGATCTTTTAGCTTTTATGGCTAATATGCTGTTCTTTAGGACTTAGGGAGCATGCTTGCAGTTGTGGTTGAGAAGTGTAAGGGTTGAGGAAAGTAGGAGTGAAGAGGGACTTGGCTCAACTTTGATGGTTTGGGGGCGATTGTACCTAATGTTATGATGTTACTGTTTGCTGTGACATGTACTTTCCCTTTGGGTTAACCCCTTAATCTCTGACTTCCAAATAACTCTTGCTCTTTTTTGGAATCATCACCACTTCAGAACAGCTGATTTATAGTTTCCTTTTCTTTTTTCTTTTTCTCACCCAAACCCAGAACATGTAACATTTTATAGTGTAAAAACTGCAGTTACTGTGTTCACGCTACACTACTGACCATGAGCATGTCTGTTGTTTGTATCTGTAATGTGTATGTCCATTTCAGTGTTGTCTGTTTTAGTATGCAGGTGATAGACTAGAGAACAAGACTTCTGTCTCCGTAGCATCCTGGGTATGTGAGCATTCGTTAAGTACTTTCCTGAGAATGAGTTTTGTTTTAAAGAACTTTGCCTTTTCGTTTTAAAAAATCTTTAATAATAAACATTGCATTAAAAAGGGATGGGATCTAGGGTAAAGGGCGGTTTTGAGCTACTTTGTAGATGGCCTTATTTGTTCTTGAAGTCTAACTTTTGTTCTTTCTTCAACTTAAACAGAGCAGTCTGAATGCCAGGATGGATAACCGTTTTGCTACAGCCTTTGTCATTGCTTGTGTGCTTAGCCTGATTTCCACCGTCTACATGGCAGCCTCGATAGGCACAGACTTCTGGTATGAATATCGAAGTCCAGTTCAAGAAAATTCAAGTGATTTGAATAAAAGCATCTGGGATGATTTCCTTGGTGATGAAGCAGATGAAAAGACTTACAATGATGCACTGTTTCGATACAATGGCACAATGGGATTGTGGAGAAGGTGCATTACCATACCCCAAAACACACATTGGTACGCTCCACCAGAACGGACAGGTATTTTTTTATTCATATTCTCTATCCTTTAATACTCAATAATAGACAGCCTGTTCCAAATGGTTGCCAATTATGTATAAGCAGGTTTATACAGTCTTTCCCTCCCTTAAGAAGTCTGATTTCTTCCTGCTTCTTTCTCTCAGCTTCTGTGTGTTACCATTGTGCTCATTAATATTGGTTGGATCATTTACTTCCTTATCTCAGAAAGCTGTTTTAACCCTTACACCTATTTACTCATTAACATGCTCTTTGTTCATCATACGTGGAATATGTGGAAGATTTTAAATATTGAATAATTGGTAAAAGGAGTGAATCAAGATCAAGTCAAAATGTGAATTGATTGTTTTCAAGTTCTTTTTGTTATCATAGAGTTTTATCGTTTGCCTCATATCTTAGAGGATATAATTTTACCAACTCTGTTTGAAAGGTTTATGTATTTGAGACTGTTGCCCAGCTTTGGTAAATAATTTGAATGCTAAAAAATTATTACAGAAAAAATCCTTAAGTTTTTCAAGTTTATTCTTTAAACATTCTTATTTAACACCAAGAGTTTAATTTTTGGTTAGTAAATTGTAAATCTTAGTGCCCTTCATAGAAAACAGCTTTACAGTTTATTTTTCTGTTTACTTTTGTTGAACTCTTAAGGGGAAAGCATTATATTCAAACAGCAGAACAAGCTTGAGTTACTGTATATTAAAAGGATGGTTCTACCTCACATATGAAACATAGAAATACTGTGCAAAGGAAGGGGACACCCTTATAATTTTGAGCCTTCAGTTCTGCCTAAGGGTACAGAAGCACACACTAGGTGGGTGGGAGCCTGGCAACTCATGCAGCACTCTCTAGGCTTCATGAAGATCTTGACTTTTATACCAGTGAGAATCATGGAGAGAAGGACACTGAGCAGAGGCAAAACCAGACCTGAGCACTCTGGTTCATGTGTGAACACCTGGGTGGAAGCCAGTGGTTGCTTAAGAGGCTGTTGCTATAATTTATGTGAGAGACGATTGTGAACTAGACCAGCATGGTAGCACTGAGCAGCAACTAGATCTGGATGAATTTTGAAGGAGGAATTTGCAGGATTTTCTGTTGGAGTGTATATGAGCAAAGATGACTGAAGTTTCTTGTCTGACAAACTGGAAGGGTAGGGTAGACTTCTGTCTGTCATTTTTTGAAATAAGGACTTGGATTAGTATAGTAAGCTTGGGGGAGAAGATCAAAATTCATATTTCAGATTTCATGTCCGTCCATTCTAGTTTTGGAATATACCTGTTCCCCTATTCCATCACTCATGTTACTGCTCATACTTTTTTTTTCCTTGTGCCCAAGTTTTGGGACTGCCATTGAGACTCAGTAGTATCCGTTGGGCCTCATAGATTGCTTAAGCCTTTGAAGATGTCTTTCTGCCTCATGCTTTACTTTAAAAGATAATTTTTGAAGGAGATTTTTATGACTTGTTCTTAATGAAAATAGTAAGAAATCGTTCTAATTCCAGAGTCATTTGATATGGTTACAAAGTGCATGAGTTTCACACTAAATGAGCAGTTCATGGAGAAATATGTTGATCCTGGAAATCATAATAGTGGAATTGATCTACTCCGGACCTGTGAGTACTTTGCTCTCGGCAGGATAATTGGGGAGAAAAAATAATGTGTGTTTGGTTAAACTCTGTTTTTCTGATGTGTTAGCATCATGAACATGAAGGAACTTCTCTAACACTATTCCAAAGGACTCTCTTCTGTGAGAAATATAGTTATCAAATCAGTATTCAGGGAGGCAGCTAGTTGTAAGTGGAAGATGGAATCCAGATCTCCAAAAGATGTTTTAATGAGCCTAAATAAGAGAAGATGTAGGTTTGTGTAATAAATTCCTATATTGGAAGTGCACACTGGCATTTCCTGTACTCACATGAGCATGCTTAAAGAAGGTTCCTGCAGCTCCTCAGTGAGTACCCAGCCTGCCAAAAATATTCATCCAGTTCTGGGTAGGAATAATGAGGGAGTAGTTGTCAAAACTCCCAATATTGTAAACTTTCCATCTTCTAAAGATTAGACTGCTCGTGAAGTGCTATCTCAGATCTGAGCCTTAGCTTTTTAAGATTCTATTTGCTTGAGTTTGACCAGAGTAATGACTTTGTTCTGAGAGGAATCAGTGATGTTCACTGATCAGGCGTTCACCTTTGTGATGAGACTGAGAGGCAGAAGTGTTGGATAGCAGAATTTTAAGGGAAGGTGTAGTGTTTAGAAAGCAAAGCCAGCACCTACAGGGACGTTATGAGAATTAAAACTGCCACTGAGTGGTTCACACGTTCTGTATCCACTCTGTAATCACTTGTAGTCATCATTTATTTACTTGTGATTGCCTGCCTGTCTTTGATCATGTGAAGACTTTCATTTTGTCTATAAAATCAGACTTATACTTTTGATTCAAATTTTGGCTCTTACCTTATTTATATAAGTTAATGACATTTGTCTCAGTTTCTTCAGTTTTGAAAAAGAAATAATAATAGCACCCAATAGTAATGTTGCTGGATTAATTCATAGCCTGTGTATAATAAACATTATCTTTTAGTGGCCTTTTATTTATTTCAGGACCAAGTTAGCATCTTTTTGAATAATGTGGCCTCAGTATTATAGAATGTCTTTCTCACTTTTAGAGAAGAGTTCTAATTCTTCAGAATATAAAAGAAGATACCATTGTAGGAAAATGGTCTGAAATCATAATAATTCTTTGTTCTTTTTCTCCTTTTTAAAACCAGATCTTTGGCGTTGCCAGTTCCTTTTGCCTTTCGTTAGTTTAGGTTTGATGTGCTTTGGGGCGTTGATTGGACTTTGCGCGTGTATCTGCCGAAGCTTGTACCCTGCCATTGCCACAGGCATTCTCCATCTCCTTGCAGGTGGGTCTAGACCTAATCTTTAGATTCTTCCTGCCTCCTTACTGGAGCTGTAACTTACAACCATTTACATATCATTGTACTGTCTGTACTGTCACCTTACTTGAAAAGCTCTGCCCTGTGTTCTTAGGTAAACCATAATTTTATTTCTAAATTTCTCCCTAAGGTTTGTGTACACTGGGCTCCGTGAGTTGTTATGTTGCTGGAATTGAACTACTACATCAGAAACTTGTGCTGCCTGAGAACGTGTCCAGAGAATTTGGATGGTCTTTCTGCCTGGCTTGTGTCTCAGCTCCATTGCAGTTCATGGCTTCTGCTCTCTTCATCTGGGCTGCTCACACCAACCGGAAGGAGTACACCTTAATGAAGGCTTACCGCGTGGCATGAATGGGAAGCTGCCTACTTTAAATTGCCATTTTTAATATTTTTTAATACTGGTATTTTCTCATGCCCCTTCTCAGTTTTAATTTTTATTTTTTGTGGATATGCCATTTTATCCTGAAAATCCATTTTATTTATATACATATCACTAAATATATACTTAATACCACTAAAATTTATGTGGTTTACTCTGAGTGATTTGATCATTCTATGAAACGAATCTAGTTCAAAGTCCAAACAAAACTATAGAGACTTGACCTGAATTTGTGAAAGAAAATCAGCAGTAGAGCATTGACCCAGTATGAGTTCCACTCATGTCTGCTAATTCCCAGTCAGTGGAGTAACTGTCTGTTGAAATGGAAACTAGTTTCTTTGGGAAATTTATTATCACGTTCCTATTGTCGATAGTCAGCTAATAGTACTATTAAAACACTTGTGCTCCATAAAACTGGGAAGTTATTTAACATTCTTGTCCCTAAACGTTGGTACATTGTTTCATCTGAGATGTAATATGGCAGTTGTTTATATACTATGTCTCCAAAAGGAAAAAAAGTGGAAAATAGTGTTTACTTGATGTTTTAGCTTTGTAAGTGCAAACTGGGTTCAACTAGAACAACAGATCAATCTTAGTACATTATGATATTATGTAAACTCCTTATTAGATTTTTCAGTACCACAAAAGCATTTTGAATTTTTGCTCCTTCCCCCTCCACACACCACACACCAGACTTATTAAAAAAGCACTTTTTAACATAGCATTATGTGGTGTTGCTGCTGAGATTTGTGATGGGGCCCACTTAATCCTAGGACAACCCATGTGGAAAGCCTGCACGGGAAAGCACACCACGTGTACGCAGGTTGAGGTTTGAATGCAGAGAGAGATTTTATTTCAACATGTCTGCTTAAATATCCATCATGACTTAATTCGTCACTACACCCCACCCCGTGGGTGTGGCCAAGGAGGTACCATTGGCTTAGATCCCAACCCATTCTAACTAAGTTTTCCCACATCTCACTGTTTTAATTTTATTTTTTTTAATTTTTCTGAGAGGCAGGGGAGCCCATGGGTGAGGCTAACAACCCAAAGGAACCTGAGGTTTTTTTTGTTTTTTTTGTGGTTTGTTTTTGGGTTTTTTTGTTGTTGTTATTTGGTCTTTTCAAGACAGGGTCTCCCTGTAGCCCCAGCTGTCCTGGAACTCACTCTGTAGACCAGGCTGGCCTTGAACTCACAAAGATACACCTGCGTCTGCCTCCCGGGGGTGCTAGGATTAAAGGCGTGCACCACCACGCCCGGCTGGAACCTGAGTTTTGAATAGCCAGCTGCTCAAGCCTGTTTTGAGTGCTAGGCAGTGGGGGACAGGTCAGACCTGAAACTTTATTTTCACACTAAGGCCAATTAATATCCCAAAATCCCAACCATGAAGTAAGCTGATTGTCAAGCATAAGCAATGAATGCAAGTAACATTCATGTAAAACCAATTAGCAAGTATCTATGTCCAAATTTTGAACCAACCCAAGGTTCCCATAGTCCAGTTGGAGAAGCTTATATGCACAAGCATGTTGATCAAATAAGAGTCCAGTGTATATTGTTGTAGTCTCACCATTCACCCCAATCTCTCCGCAGCCCTTACATTCTACCACCCCTCCTCTTCCGCATGTTGTTCCCTAGCTTTGGGAAAGGGGCACAAGTGGGTGAGAAGCAAAGCAGTCTATTTTCTCTGGAGATGTCATTTTGGACTCTAGTCTGTTCACGTTGTTTCCCTTCATGCATTGACAGCTTATCCAGGGTATCTTTTTAATCCTACTAACAAAGCACAAGCACATTAGATGTACAGGCATTTAAACAATTATTTAAACAGTACTAACTATTATGGCAAGCTAAGCTGTGAGTATAGACACAGATGTTTGGATGGTATGCTAATCCACAAACTGTGGTTTCTCTATGAAAAATGACAAGTTCTGGGGCTGGAGAGATGGCCTAGAGGTTGAGAGCGCTGACCGCTCTTACAGAGGACCCGGGTTCGATCCCCAGCACCCACATGGCGGCTGAGAACCGTCTGAAACTCCAATTCCAGGAGAACTCCAGTTCCAGGGGAATCCGACACCCTCTTCTGACCTCCGCGGCATTGCACGACACGGGTGCACAAACCACATGCAGACAGTAACACTCATACACATACAAAATAAAAATTAAAAAAAAAAAAAAAAAAAAAAAGAAAAATGACAAGTTCTTACTGTGGCTAATAACATCTCCTAATCACTAGAGGACATAAGCTTGTGGCATCAGCCATGAATTATTCCTCCAAGGAGAGGGCTAATAGCCAATTAGATTTGGGATATATATAGACACATGGCTGCCACTGTTGCATAGTATCTCCAGGCAGTTGAGGTGTAGCTGAAACTGACAGAGGAGTCTTGCTTGACTCAAAGAGACCAATATTTTGCTTTATTGCATTAGTGGCCTTTGGTAACACTCTCTGGCATTTCAGAGGCCAACTGTACATTAGCAAGCGACGTCTCAAAACATTTTTTCATGCTTACACCAGGTCTTCGACAACAGGGACTTACCACCTTTCTCCTTGCAGATATTCCATTTTTATTTATTTTTTACTTTTTTTAAAATTTATTTCCTTATGTGTATGAATGTACTGTCTGCATTCAGGTCTGTGTACCCGTAGATATCCCATTTTTATAGGCAAAAGGCCTTTATAATTTTGGGGGCTTGGATCCCCTAGCCAACATCTCCTTGGCAGAATAATCCATTGCTGACATCAGAGCTCTCCTGTATTAATATATTTTGCTTAATTACACAGCTTATGAAGATTTTATTATTATATTTGGCTCTAAATAGAGAATTATCCTTTCACAATTCCTATGTCTATCAGCCAACTAAAGAAGGTAGCTATACCTGTTCTACAATAAATCACCTTACCATAACAGTTGGCTCTAATTTACAGCTAAGGAATGACTTCATTACCATCACATTTTTCTTTTTCCTATAAAGGGGAAGAGGTAGAAAGGTTTCTCAGCATCTAGAAGGTAAACTTCATTAGGGCACATTATAAACAGTTATCCCAAATAGAATTCAGAGAGATGCTCAGTGTCTGTGACTCAGGCAATCTGAGGTTCCTCTTTCTTTAATATCCAGATGGGTCAGCCTCTCTGCTGGCATTTCCCAGTCCATCCTACAGACAAAAGTTGTGAGTTTTCAGGCATTTAGATTGGTGCTTTTACCCGTGGGAACATAAAAATCTCTTCCCACTGTTAGTTTCAAGACCTCAAAATTAAAAATTTATCAAAAGGTTTGGAATACAGAAGGAATATTATACCACCTCCCTCTTTTTGTTTTTTAAATTTTTATGTTTTGACCTATAGATGCCTAAGTTGTATTACACATACCCATAAACAGGAACCAAGGTGTAAGTTTTCATCAAATTTACCCAAACATTTTATCATTGACTGTATGCTTATTTTGGAAGTGAACTTAAGCCTAATTTCTTTAAATTGTCCTACAAGTAAATGAAAAATATTACAAGGTGATACTGTATAACACAGAAAAATATAGAGACCATTTGTGTACCTTAACCCCAAAGTTATTGTTGGAAATTCAATACAGATTATGAATAAAACAATTAACATTTTAGATTCCCAATTAGTTCAAATGTATTACCATTTTAAACTGCAAACCTTACAAAGTGGATTTTAATAACTATCTTTCTCCAAGCTCTTGGCCTTCTCCAGGCCTGACATGAAAACCTGCTTTAAAGATTTTTCAATATCTAGCTCTTAATAGAATTTTCTTTTACAGTTCTTATGCCTATCAGTTAATTAAAGACTGGCTAGATATGCCCCATGAGAAGTTGTTACCATCATTACTATCTTGATTTTTTGTTGTTGTTGTTTGTTTTGTTTTTGTTTTGGGGGGAGCTTCTAGGAAGCTTCCTTTGTCACAAACAGGTGCATTGCAGTTCTGCTAAGGGGAGAGGCACACACAGTGCCCACTTTGTGGACATTGTGGGGAACTGGCCTCATTGCATAGAGGTCAGTTGGTCACTTCTGTGACCTGACTGGAGAGGTAACTTCCTACTCGGGTCCTTAGCCTGGGACGAGACATGTTTCCCACTCTTGGCCATAACTTTCCACCTGCCTAAGTCCAGGACAGGAATTTCACACCAGCTTCCCAGGTTGGTGGTCCACAAAGGGAGCCTTTATCCAAACCAACTGGCCACCCAAATGAAATTCAGGCCTCAACACTAGCTACCCACTGGTCATCTGAACAAAATGCAGGCTTAGCCTGTATGTGCGCAAAAAATTTTAAAAAATGGCGGCCATGAATTCCGCAATGATGTTAATTGGAATTCAATTTTTTTTTATTTTTTAAATTTTTAAATTTTTATACCTTTTATTTTTTATTCCCAAATACCCAAAAACTTGTTAACACTTTAATACAATGAAAACCTGGTTACATCTTTGTTTTAGATGTTGAAAGGGCGTAACCAGTAGGTGGCAGTGTAGATCCATTTTAAATTTTTAATAGATAACCCATAACCTTTGTTGAAATTGAATTATGTTTTGGCTGTTTAATATAAATTTGCATCTTGAGAAGGAAGGGCCACGTTCCAACTCAGAGGCAATGTTTTAACTGGTATCATGGCTGTTAACATTATAATATGCTTAGAACACAAGTACACACATCTGTACACACATGTGCGTGCACATACATACATACATACATACACACATACATAAGAAAGAATTGTTAGGTTGACCTGTAAGAGAAGAAAGTCATATCGTTTGATGCCCAATGAAAAACATGAAATTTTTATAATTTGTTATAGGGTTATTTTACATCATTAGAATAAATGTCCTAGTAATGAATGAAACAGCTGAGATCCATATGCCACCTCTTAGGCCCATTTGCAACCACGTGCCTTCAATGAACTATACCTAAAGTTTACTATTCTTTCCCTATCCTATCCCTTCTGGTTAATTACTCCTAAGCTGTCCCTTTGCTAAACCTAACTGTCCCTATGCTATTTACAAATCTAAAGATTGAGGATTCCCAAAAGCAGACAGGCCAAAGTTGTTTGTAGTTTTGGACTGATCCATCATGTCTTATTATTAAGGACTTTATAAGAATAATAATTATCCCTAATCACAACAATTACAACCATTATTAATTATTAACCATTATTAGTCATAACAATTATTAATTATGAATAATAATTGTCAATAATAATAGCCAAGAACAATTTACCACTAGACTGAATTTTTATCAACTATTATTAATAAGTATATTCAATAACAATAACTTAATAATTACTACTAATACTTAACATCAATCTATCATTAAGCTGAATAATATGCATACTATAAACCCAATTAAAAATTGTTAACACTAAGGGGTATAAAACAAAACATTTTCTATGAATTGAGTCTATTTTTGTTTATAGTTAGCTAAATAGATTTAAACCTGTAGGATTATAATGAAATAAAGTGGGAAATCACATTCACTCACACATACACATAGCTTGAAGATGGGCTTAAAGAAACATAAAACAGTTTTTCAAAAAAATTCTCATTTAAATTGAATCAAAATATTAATTCATGTTGTTAAAGAGACTTTTACCAATGTTCCTTAGAAAAAGACAATTTATCAGAGCAAGTTTGTTTTGTTAGAACTTCAAAGCCTGTAAATTTTCCTAGAAATCCATCTATCTTGTTTCCAAAATGCTGGAATCAAAAGGATGTTACTTAAATTCAAAATTTAGTGGGCATGATTTAGATGCCATGTGCTCAGTGTGGCAGCTGGTATGCATCCACAGCAGGCAGGCTTATGGTGCCAGTCCAGAGCTCAGACCACGTGTGATCTAGAATTCTGTGAGAAGAGATTTTTAAGGTGAAGCACATTTAAAAGGAGCAAGATAAAATTAAATCAACCATATCTAGGGTACCCAGGGGTTAAGTAAAAATATTAGACTTTAAGTTAAGCATGCTGAGATGGATTTGAATTGATGTTAGCTAAATCCGAACCTTGGATCTACAAATAGCTGCAGGTTTTAGGTAAGAAGAGTTAGATTTAGAGAAAACCCACAAGGACACAAGAGAGCAACACACTTTTATCCAAAAAAAGACTTTGTATAAAAAATTTAAGAAAAAAATGGCCAAGGCTTGAAATTTGGAAGAGGATGCTCTTGGAAGAGGGCAGTTCCCATGAAAGGCCTTAATTTGCAACAGAAAGAAGTGTGCTCAGGTCAAGGATTGCTACCAGGAGAAAATCTACATATGAACAAGTTAAGATAGGAACTGAAGTTGAGGAGCTGGTTCCTCACAGTCTTTCTTTGGGGGGTGGAATTTAAAACCAGAAAGTTTTTCAGACCTGTAGAATTATGAAAAATTGTTTTTAAGGCCAAGCATAACTGCTAAGCCTTAATATTAAATTCAGCCTTGAAGTCACTGGCTTTTATAGCCTGCAGGAGTGACCATGCCAGGAGGCACATGCCTGGAAGGCACTGGGTGCTCCCTCTGAACCAAATCAGAGGCAGGCTTCTCTCCACGTGTACAAAGCCACATGCCCTCAGACCACTGTCCCATCCACCGAAGCCAGCAGGAAAGACGGCTCCACCACAACAGATATCAGGAGAGAGAGAAGAAAAAGGCTAGATTTAGGGGTATGCATACCCTTCTGCCCCACGTTTGGACGCCAATTGTGGCATCGCCACTGAGATTTGTGATGGGGTCCACTTAATCTTAGGACGACCCATGTGGAAAGCCCGCGTAGGAAAGCACACCACATGTACGCAGGTTGAGGTTCGAATGCAGAGAGAGATTTTATTCCAACATGTCTGCTTAAATATCTATCATGACACAATTCGTCACTACACCCCACCCCATGGATGTGGCCAGGGAGGTACCATTGGCTTAGAACCCAACCTATTCTAACTAAGTTTTTCCCACAGCATTAGAATCAGATTCAGTTCCCCACTTCTTTTTCAGCTAAGTACCATAAGGAAGGTTCTACCAATAATGACTTTCCAGAGCTTTGGAACTACAAGATCTAAAGCTGTGGCTGCCTGTGAGCCTCCAACTATATTCTTTATTTCTTGTGGTGAACTGATGTGCCTTTCCTTGCCTAAATCCTTTCCTGGTGTGTGTCAACATTATTTAATGTCTTTGAATTCACTAATTTTTTATAAATATGTCTATAAACATTGAAATTTAAAAAATCTTATTTATTTATTCCATTACTGTAGCATTTCACAGATTAAAAATGTAACTTGGTAATTTATCATATCTGAAATCTGTCTTTAAAAAAATAAAAATAAGAGAATTGTGTAAAGTGTTTAAGTTGATTTGAATCATACCACATAAGGATAAGGAGAGGGATCTTTGTGGATCATTGTGAGAGATGCATTATTATTGTACAGCCCATTCCTGTGTGCCAAAAAATGTGGAAACCTCTTTCCTCATTAGAAAATAGGAGTATCTTTCATGAAACATGTTTCCAAAGTTGTTTTATGATCTCTACACAGTATATTTAATGTGACTAGTTTTCTGTAAAGTCATTTAATGACTCTGGATATTTGTGTTTTGCTTTAAAGAAATATCAACTTCTGTGTCAGAGCAAAGCCAGCATTAATTACTCTAGCCAGTTGTTTGTGACAACACTAGTTACTGAGGTTTCTACCTAGTTGTTTTTCTTTTTTTCTTTCTCGTACTGAAGATTAAACTCTGGGCCTTGCCTGTGTTAAGCAAGTACTCTACTATTGAGCCATATCCACAGTTTATTTATTTATTTATTTATTTATTTATTTATTTATTTATTTAGGCTTCTTTGAGAGCAGAGTCTCATGTAGGCCAAGCTGAGCTTGAACTCACTATTTAGCTGAGGCTAACCTAAAACTCCTGATCTAATGCCTCCACCCCCCAAGTGCTTGGTTCTTGATATGTGCTATTGCATGTGACTTATTTTTATTTTGAAGACAACAGTGTCATTAAATTGGTCAGGCTGGCCTTGAACTCAGTCTGTAATCCATGTTGGTGTTGAACTTGCAATCTTCTTGCCTCATCCTATCAGGTAGCTGAGTCCAGCCTTACTGTCGTGGAACCCAGCTTATTCTTAACTCTTGGTATTTCCTTGCCCTTTCAGCAACCTCAGTAGGTAGTCAGGACAAAAGGTAAGAGCAAATAAGACATGACATTTTTTCAGTGAAAAGCTTCTTCTGTTCCACTCCTAGTTTTCTGTGCCTGCTCACACCAACCAGTCTTTAATGTGCATAGTAGAGATGAACTCAGAATTGAACTAAGTTCCTCCTACCTCACCAGTACCATCTTTGAATGTGGAAAACAAACCAGCACCATTAATCCCTGTGTTGAACATGTTATAATTGGTAGTTTTTAGCACATTGGAGAGTGACTGAGGACATCCTCCCCTGCAACATTTGTCTGAGTGGTAGACCCTATTATTTCGTAGGATGGGGAAATAATTTTTCTTACTATGTTGAACCATATGAACTAGCCAGCCATTTTGACTAACCTAAGGTAAATCCTATTAATCGTTACATTTGGTCTTTTGAAAGCAACTCAAAGTGAAATGAATCCCCAGATTTTCTAGAAAATGGCAACTTAGAAAATGTGTATATGCTTTTTTGTTTTGTTTTGTTGTTGTTGTTGTTTTGAGACAGGGTCTCTGGAATTTTGGAATTCACTGTGTAGATCAAGCTGGCCTTGAACTCACAGACGTTCGCCTGCCTCTGCCTCCCCAGTGCTAGGATTAAAGGGGTACGCCACCATGCCCAGCATTCTATATGCTTTTTAAAGCAAAATTTAAGGATAATCATGAAAATACTAAAAGTTGGTAAAATAAAGGCAGAAAAGTTATAGAATAATTTATTTAGATTACACTTTATACTTGCTGTCCATATATCATTAATCATGTATGTCTATGTGTTTAGAAATTAATCCCGAGTGAACTCATGTTAATTACATGACAGAGAAGACAACGTGACAATAGGCAAAACAGTGATTTTTACTTTAAAATAGCACAGAATTACATACTAGCAACAAGGTGGCTCAACAGGAAAGTGGTGCTGTGAGTCTGTAAGCCTGGTAACCTGAGTTTCATCTCTGGAACCCATAGTACGAGGAGAGTTGTGACTTCTGAAAGTTGTCCTTTGACTTTCATATGTGTGCATGGATGGCATGTACACACTCACATTGTTTTTTTTTTTTTGGTCTTTTCAAGACAGGGTCTCCCTGTAGCCCCAGCTGTCCTGGAACTCGCTCTGTAGACCAGGCTGGCCTTGAACTTAACAAAGATCCACCTGCCTCTGCCTCCCAAGTGCTAGGATTAAAGGCATGTGCTACCATGCCTGGCACACTCACTCTTAACACACACATACACACACACACACACACACACACACACACAAACAAAATTATAGTGATAAAGCTTTTTAAAATCTAA
Organism: Rhizomys pruinosus; assembly: GCA_009823505.1. Lineage (NCBI taxonomy): Eukaryota > Metazoa > Chordata > Mammalia > Rodentia > Spalacidae > Rhizomys > Rhizomys pruinosus. Next base: position 1,448,565 of record VZQC01004206.1, read on the forward strand.
CATGGCCTATTGACTAAAAGATGCAGAGTATGAGGGCATTTCAGTGCTTAATCTTCAGGCAAGTTTTCATTTAAAGCGCAAACTTGTTGAATTACATTTTCTGATTGCAAAACTTCTTGAAGTTTCCTATCTAATTAGCTCTGAAGGTACAAACTGGTATTTTACAGGATGGATACAGCACTGTCCTGAGAGATGGGTGGAGTCTGCCCTCCTTTCAACTCTCATAAGAGAATAATGACTCAGAAAAGAGGAACAAAATGAGGGGATGCATTTATGTGGAGAGATTCTTTTCCCTTTGTTCATCATGTATTCTAATGAGATGCACGTTTTCCCTCAGGTCAAATTCCAGATAAATGCCAGTGTCCTGCACATTCATTATGTGCAAAACCTACATGGCAAAAAGAATAGCAATGGTTATTTATGTTATAGAAGAAATTAGCTTAGTAATTAACTTTAGTGCCATTACCTAAATTAATAGACTGCCTAGTGTATAAACACTTCTATAATTTCAGCAAACTTGTTGAGGCAAGATCTAGCTTATATTTATCTTTGAAGGCTCAGTTTGGAAATGTGACATAGAAGCTTTTCTTTCTGTTTTGTGTTCATCTTTTAAGATGTCTGCATTACTGAGTAATTTATCACTTTATCTACTGACTCAGTGTTAGTGGCTCAGGGTGTGAACTTCACCTCACCTGTCTTGCAACTTTTTTGGCTCTTCCCATCCTACCAGCTTTCTGTTCTCATTGTTATTTTTGTAAATATCTGTGGTTCCCATGGATCTTTTCTTTACTAAACTTTATCTTCATAGATTTAGCCAACTTCGGCTTTAGCTGCATGTTAAGTGTAGTCATCTCTCTCTGAATACTGCTTTAGTACTCCCTAATGCACATTTTATAAATTACCTATAAAGAGGTTTAGAAATTTATGCTTTCTCAACTTTGATGGGAAGAATGTATGTGCTCCTTTATAAAGGAGTATCAGAGTGACCCCACATGTCTGCAACCTGTTTTTGCATCCCCTTGTGAAAGTAGGAATGTATTTGACTGGATTAGTTGCTGGGCCAGGTGCTGGGCCAGAGCATCCAACTATCTGATGGAGGGACATGGTGGATGGTGCAGGATCAGCTCAGGAGACAGAGTAGTAAATTTGTGATCTTGGTCTCTCTTGGTCTGCCCAAGCCCCACTTTTCACACCTGTACATTCTGTTATTAACATGCCTACTTCAGAGTTGTGATTATTATGCAAATTGCTCATATAAAGAAAAATGCCAATTATAGGGATACCAGGGTTATAAAATAGTTCTCTGCCAATTGCAATTTCCAGGACAACTTTAAGAATTACTTTGTGTGTGTGTGTGTGTGTGTGTGTGTGTTGGGGTTGGGGGGAGGACTAGAGAGATGGGTTGGCAGTAAAGACTACATGTCCTGCACAGGGTGCTGTGGTGCAGGACTTTAATCCCAGCACTTGGGAGGCAGGGGCAGGTGGATCTTCCAAAGGACCTGGTTTGGTTCCCAGCATCCATGTCCAGCAGTTCACGATCTCTTTTACGTCCAGTTCCGGGGGGATCCCCTCTCCCCCCACCCACAGACATACACATGCACATAATTAAGAAATGGAAAAAAAAGTTTTATCCCAGACAATCTGATTTAGTCTGGGAAAGGTTAGTTCATTGTAGACTAAATTGTAAATAAGGAGGGCTTCTAAAAAGCCTCTCTTGTTGCTGAAAGGAGACCACTCAAGACTGCCCCATAGACAAGGAGCCAAAGAGGAGATGACAGGAAAATTAGCTGTGTCTTGGTAGATGTATCAGGAATCAGCTTTCCTCAATGATGAAAAAAAAAATAAAATAAAATAAAGCTGGCCTCCTGAATTCGAGAACAAAGTGCACAGCTGGATCAACAGCCAGCAAGACACCTGGCTACAGGTTAGCAGACTCAAGGCCGTCCTTCAGCAAACCAGCAGTCAGAGGTGGGAAGAAGCAGGCTTCCACTACCCTAACTGGGTGAACAGCGTGTTGCCAGCATGTGATCATCTTGATTGTGCCAGAAGAAAATACACTGCGGGGTGACTCCCTGATTTGTTCAGGAGAAGCCCAGAGAACGATTCTCAATAGAAATTGCCCCAGTGTTTATCCAGTTTCTGCCATAAGTCCTACAAACAAAAACAAAACAAAACAAAACAAAACAAAACAAAACAAAAGCCTGTTTGGTCCACTCCTGCAGGAGTTCTGTAGTTTTTCCCTCTCTTAGGTCCCCCTCCCAACTTTTGGGAATTTTTTGCATTTTCCTTACTTTTGCTTTGCTTACTCCTGTGTGTCTACATCTTTTCCATTGATGTGAGATGATGAATTAAGGGTCTTGAACATCTCTGGTGAGAAATGCCCTGTTCTCAAAGAACTGCGTCAATGCCAGTGGTAACAGGAGTGAAGAGCATAGGTAAACCTAGTACTCTCCAATGCTTGTTTGCATCTGGATTCCAAGTTAAAGTCTCCTCCTGCATGTTCCAGGATTCCCAGATTTAGTTCCTGAAACTTCACATAGTACCCAATGCTACATATATGATGCCGCTGTCCATACCTATGATAAATTTTAATTTAGAAATTAAGCATAGTTAATATTAAATGTACCTATCGATATTAAGTTTTCCTTCTCTCTCTCTCTCTCTCTCTCTCTCTCTCTTGTCTGTCCATCATTCCGCCTCTTCTCCCCCCCTTGCCTTTTTTCTATTTTTTGGATTGCACACAACAAGGGGAAAGAAATACCATTGAAAAGGAAGTACAGTAATTTCTCTAGAACTTTTAAGGGGACCTGAGTTAGGGTGATTATGCCTCCATCGAGGAGGTAAGTGTGGGATTGGCGAGGTGGCTCAGTAGTTAAGAGCACTGACAGCTCTTGGAGGGGGCCCAGGTTCTTTTCCCACATTCACATGGTGCCCATAAACTGTAATTCAAGTTCCAAGGGATATGACACCCTCTCCTAGCATCTGTGGGCATCATATGCATGTAGTGCACTTTACATGCATGCAGTTAAGCATTCGTATAAAATTATATAAAAATTTGAAAGGTGAATGCTCTGAATACTGTTTACTTGGTCACATTCATACTCTTAGAGCTAGGAATGAAAGAGTGATGAGTGATTCACAATCTCTGTACAAGTCAAATTCTTGAGGATAGATTAGCTATAAAATAAAGTGTTAGGTCCAGGCTTCCCAGAATCCTAAGGGGCACACAGGTGCACACTTCCTCCAGAGGCAGCCAATCCTCTGACCCCTTCCCACTTACCTGAGACCCCGCCCCATGGGTATAAAGGGTGGACCCCAGCTGCCATAACTCTCTCTTTGCCTCTCTCTCTCTCTCTGTCCCCGTCCCACCCCTCTCTCTCTGCCCCCTGCCATGCCACCTGGTCCCACCACGTGTCTGCAGGCGGCTCACGCTGGCAGTCCCACATGGAAGTAAAGCATGCTCTAGAGTGACCTATGCCTCATGTGCCATTTTATTGGTTCCTGCTTTTTTATACTTAATATAAAGGTTGCAGGCTGGAGAGATAGCTCAGTAGTTATGAGCACTGGGTGTTCTTGGACAGTACCCAGGTTTGAATCCTGCCACCTACATGGCAGCTTACAACTATAACTCCAGTTTGATGGGAATACAATGCTCTCTTCTGTCCTCTACAGGCATTGCATGACATGAGTGCCCTTACACACATGCAAGTATAACATACACATAAAATAAAAATAAATCTTAATTTTTTTAAATCTTTAAGATAAAGGTCAGATAACTTCTCTCTCCTTATGTTAGTGCAAGAGTTAATAAAAATATAATGTAGTGTTAGGACAGATCCTGAAACATAAAAGCTCAGTAATGGGTAGGTATTCATTGGAGGCCCACACATGCATGGGGAGCACTTGCTTTGGTCTGTGGTCACGGTGCAGTTCTTGCAGGATCCTGAGCTTCTGTGGCTTGCTATAAGGCTGCACTCCAGAGCAAAGTCTGAGAAGAGTCTGGTTTTGAATTGTGGTTTACTTAAAAGTTGGCAGAGCTTCAGTATTCATGTTTTTTGACCATTCTTATGGCTCAAATTGGAAGAGCTTTTGCTTTTCAGCTTACATTTTATTCTTTTGCTCAGCAAGACTACACTAGTATGAAACATTTGGCCTTTGAATCCTTGTGCTAATGATCAGTTGGTAATGAAATCTTAGCTACTTCAAAATCTGTTAGTCCATATTGTGCTACTGTAACAGAATGCATGAATAGGGTAAATATTTGTTTCTTGAAGTTTTGCAGGCCAGGAGTTCAAGATCAGAAATCTAGCAACTATGGTGTCAGTTGTCTTCATCTAAGATGGCACCTTGTGTGCTGCGTCCTCTAAGGCCAGGTTCTGAAAGTATGTGGTATAATCCCCTATGAAGTTGTGTGACTGGATGTGGGTTCTATGAAAAATTTGGCAGCAGTAAAAAGTTTATTTTTCTTGAAACATTTTTGTTGAACTTTTGCAATTTTCATAAAATGTGATTTGATAGTATTTCTATCCCTTCCCTATCTGCACTTTCCTTTGTTGGCATCACCTAATTTATGTATCCTATTTTATACATATATGCATGCATGTATGTATGTATGTATGTATGTATGTATGTATGTATGTATGTATATATTAAGGCCTGTAGAGTCTAATTTGTGTCTTCAAGTATCATTCAGTATGGCACCATCCACTGCAGCTTGGTTAACCTACCAAGGTTATTAGCATCCAGTTCTTGCCTACAGATTCCCTGAGTTCCTGTCTTGGGTTCCCTTAAGGATAGACTGTAACCTGCAAGCCAAATAAACCCTTTCCTCCCCTCAGCTGCTTTTCAGTCCTGCCTAGAGTTCCTGTATTTGCTTCTTTTGATGGACTGTGATCTATAAGATGAAATAAAAACTCTCCTTAACAAGTTGCTCTTGGTCAGTGTTTTATCACAGCAACTGAGAAACAAACTAGAATAGAAATTAGTACAAGAGAATGGGATCTTACTGTGACAGATCTGACCATGCTGATTTTGGGGAAGATTGGGAAGCATTTGGAACTCTGGGCCAGAAAAGCCACTGAGTGCCAAGAGCTTATTTCTGTGGGAAGTTGGACATAATACTGAGAGAAATGGACATGATAGATGCCTGGCTTCTGAGTTTTAGAGCAGAGGGAAGCAAAAACTCTTATCAGGACAATTCATTTGATATCTTGAATTAAGAATCTGTTGTTTCTGTTCAGCTGGAACTGAAGAATCAGCTGTGATTAACAAGAGCTCAGTAAAACTGAAGTGGATTCTTTATTAGCACAATTGATGCTAGCTAGCTGGGGCTAAAATAAATCAGTTTTGATTAAGGAGACCACCATCACTGAGGTGACATCTTTGGTGAAATAGTTCCTCAGGGTCAGAACATAGAATGTGTAGTGCAGTGGGGTGAGGGGTGGAAGGCTGGCCCCAGAGCCTGGCAGGTAGCATTTGATTGTTCCCCACATGATACTGGTGGAAGAATTGAAGGAGTCATGGAGACAATCTGAAGATTGGCATCATGCGGGAGGATCAGAGTCCTCATAGAGGCCAAAGAGAGGCCTGTTGGTAAAGGTGTAGCCTCAGATGCAGTGGAGACCCCAGCATACTGGAGACTCAAGACCATGGCATTTTCCAAGGACAGTAGCAGGTGTGGAGTAGCATGGGCCCATGAAATAAGCTGTATATGCTGTGGATGACAGAGTTGAAGAAGTGGGATTTTGAAGTCCTTTGGGAGCTCAGAAGATCATGAGTGAATCTCAAATGTTGGGCACTGAGTTACTCATGTTACTGCATTTTGGTTTTGCTTTGATCTGATTGTAAGAACCAGGACATACTTACATGATTCAAAGAACCAGGACATACTTACATGCTGGGCCCCCATTGTCTGTGTTGCTTTCAGCACTATCTTCCAAGTTCCCACAACGGCTGAGTAAGTAGGCTCTGAGCACTCAATGTTGTTGTTTTGATTTATTTTTATTTTTATTTTTTATCCCAAAGCTCCAAATTCCCCCTACATTCAACAAAACAATATAAGGTACAAAAGCCAAAAGGTGAGTACCAGCACAGCAATAACCCACATTCCTGGTACTAATTTCTATTTTAGTTTGCTTTCTCTGTTGCTCTGATAAAACACTGTCCAAAATCAGCTTGGGGGAAAAAGGGTTTATTTGGTCTACAGGTTACAATCCATCACAGAGAGAAGCCAAGGCTAGAAATGGGAGGCAGAAACTGAAGCAGGGACCAAAGAGAGAAGCTGCTTATTGGCTTGCGTCCCCTGGCCTGTTTAGCTAGCTTACATCACTCATGGCCATCTGACTAAGGATGGTGCCACCCACAGTGGGCTGGGGCCTCTCACATAAATAAACAATCAAGAAAATGATCCATATGTATGTCCACAGACCAATCTGATAAAAGAAATTCCTCAACTCAGGTTTCCTCTTCATAGATGTGTCAGGTTGACAGTTGAAGTTAACAATGATAGGAAGTATGAAACCTAATATATCAGTAAGCAATATCAGTATGTGACTCATTTCCCCTAATCATCATGCTAATTTGATTACATGCTTTCCCATACTACACTTTCTGTTCCTTATGAAAACAAGTTGCCTTTCTTGGTAACTCCTTAAACAGGACTAACCAGTTTCTTGGTAGCTCCTTCAAAAGGTCTAACGAGTTTCTGTTCTTCCTCTTCTCTGAGAATGATTCAACAGCAAGAGCACAATATAAAATTATAACACAAAGAGGTAACAAATTAAATTTATGATCAATAAAATTGGAATGAATTGTGTTCAGTGTTGCTTTGCCATATTTATATCATGTTTATACCTTTATTTCTTGACCAATAAATCTAAAATATTCTTTTTAAAAGGAGAATGCAATTCAGTATTTTCTATTTTAAAATAGAAATATTTAAAATATTAAAATATTTAAAATATTCTAAAATGGTATATTCTATTTTAAAATAGATGAATATATTCAACTTATTTATTTCTATTGTTTTATTATAACCATACATATATGACTATCATGAATTAATAAAAATATCCATTCTAAGCTTTTTTTGGTCATTTTTATTGTAAAAGATAACTGACAAAATAAAAGGTTAGTATATTTTATAATTAACAGTACCATCTCGATAAATGTTTTTACTGAAAATAAGTACTGAAATAAGGAAGGGTGATGAAAGAAAGTATTTTACATTGCAAAATTCTGCATTCAAATATTCAGAGGGACTAGGAACATGGAATAATAATTAATTGCTGTCAGGCTTTTCAACTTTTCAAGAAAAGGTAAAATTTATAAAATTTCAGATTTTTGAATATGTGAGATTGGTTTATAAAAAAACAGTATGTTAGCCTGGCATGGTGGCGCATGCCTTTAATCCCAGCACTTGGGAGGTAGTGGATCTCTGTGAGTTCAAGGCCAGTCTGGTCTATAGAGTGAGCTCCAGGACAGCTGGTAGTAAAAGGGAGACTCTGCCTCAAAAATACCAAAAAAAAAAAAAAAAAAAAAAGGGAAAAAAAACCCCAAACAGTATGTTAGGACTGGGTTTGGTGGCACATGCCTTTAATCTCACCACTAAGGAGGCAGAGGCAGGCCAACCTGGTGTATAAATTGAGTTCCAGGACAGCTGGGACTACAGGGAGACTCCATCTCAAAAAGACAAAATAAGAGCAAAAATAAATAGATATATAGATAGATAGACAGACAGACAGACAAACAAATAAATAAATAAATAAATAAATAAATAAATAAATAAATAAATAAATACACTATGCTGTTCCACATTGCATGAATTAGCTAAACAATCCTACTGCAATCCTTGGGACTTCTTTTGTGTTTTCTTGTATGATAATTGAGAATGTGGGTTTTATAGTTATACAATCTATATACAGTCCTCTAGTTTTTTCTGCCCATACACATGAGTATTGTCTAAAACACATCTTCTTAATAGCAGCTAAGCCACTCTGCTTGGCTGAGTTCACAAATCTGCTGTCAGCTGTAGGTCTCTGTCACTTTTCTGGCTCTTCTGACCTGCTAAGCTTTATTTCCTGGCAGTAATTAGAACCTTTTGTCAGGGCCATAGTTTCTGGAACCACCATACCTACTTTGGTTTCCTGGTTTAGAAAAGTATCTTCCTTCATATATGATGTCACATTAAGATCATTCAGTTCTTCACCGCTGATTAGAACTCCATTGTGTAAACGTACCATATTTTCATTATCTATTCATCCATTCAGGGACATTTAGGTTATTTCCATTTCTTAGCTATTATGAAAAAAAAACATAACAACAGACATGGCTGTGCTAGGATGAGTCCATTGGGTCTATGCCAAGGAGTGGTATGTCCAGATCATATGGTAGATTTATTTTTTAATTTTATAAGAATTCTCCATACTGATTTCCATAGTGGTTGTACCAGTTTGCAATCATACCAACACAGTGGATGTGGGTTCCCCTTTCTTTGCATCCATGTCAGCCCGTGGTATCATTTTTTTTTCCCTTAATTGTAGCCATTCTGACTGTGGTTAGGTGCATTCCCTAACTACTAAGGTTGTTGAACTTTTTTTTTAAGGCATTTCCTAGACATTGTTATTTCTTCTTTCAAGAGCTCTCTGTGCAGATCCATAGCCTATTTTCTAATTGGGCCATTTGTTTCTTTGCTCTTTTTGTCTTTTGCACATTTTGGACAAATAGAGTCATGAAATTTTCAGGTAAATGGACAGAACTAGAAATTGTTATACTAAGTGAAGTAATAAAGACTCAGAAAAACCAATGACATATATTTTCTCTCATTTGTGGATCTTAGCACCAATTTATAAATGAGGGTATTAATCCTAAAATAACCAGAAGAATCTGGAAAATGAAACTGAACCATGGGGAGAAAGGGGAAGAAGGAACTCAAGAAAGGGGGATAGTAGAAGACTGGTATTAAGGGGGAAATGGGGAAAAGGGGAGCACTTTATTTGGGGAAGGAGTAGGGGAAGAGTAAGAGGAGAGATAAATAATGTTGTGGCAAGGAATTTATCACATTTATGCAGCCTTCCACGAGGTGTTCTTCCCCTCTTTCAGGGCTCACAGTTCCATGGGACTGCAAACCTCAGGATTGTTCCCGGCCAGCAGGCTAACAATCCGAGCCTGAGCCCTGGTAGGGAGGGTGAGGGATATAGGAAGCAATACCTGGAGAAAGAAAGAAAGAAAGAAAGAAAGAAAGAAAGAAAGAAAGAAAGAAAGAAAGAAAGAAAAGAAAAGAGAGACAGAGAAAGAGAGAAAGAAAGAAAGAAAGGAAGGAAGGAAGGAGAGAGAGACAGAGAGAGAGAGAGAGAGAGAGAGAGAGAGAGAGAGAGAGAAAGAAAGAAAGAAAGAAAGAAAGAAAGAAAGAAAGAAAGAAAGAAAGAAAGAAAGAAAGAAAGAAAGAAAATAAGAAGACACGAGACTGGGAGAGTTCCACGGGGGGAAAAGACTTGGTTTATTAATAACAGGTAAAGGGTTTATATATTAAAGCTACTGTGCTCCAGGCAGGGAATTGGGGACAGGAGGGTGTGAATGAGTAAAAGGGAAATGTGAGCCATTTTGGCTCTTACCTAGGGGCAACAGAACTCCTGGTTGTGTGTATAGTAAAATAAAGGTGTGACATATGCTCGCTCAGTGCATCAAAGGGAGAGCCCTCAGGATCTGGGGCTTTGTCCCAGGCAAAGCAGGAGTACCGAATGTCTCAATCCCCAGAAGGCTTCTGGGACAATAATTTCAGGTCCCTTTGCCAGCTAGACAAAGTATCAGCCCTACATAATGGTATGAAAAAGTCAGAGGGAAATGTAGTTCAAAGTCCTACTGAAATATACAGATATGATAAATATGTAAGTATATGTATATATCGGAAGGCTATATAACAAAAAGACAGTGTCAGAAAGGAGAAAGCTCCCTTCCAGTTGTTGGTCAAGGTTAGTTCCAGAGACTTCAAGAATAACACAGGCTATTACCACAGCACTTGATTGCCTCCTAGAACTTGAAGTTAAGACCCTATTGCTGAAGACAAGCCACATTTTAGACACAGGACTTGGAGCAATTGAGCTGGAATGCCATTATTTATTTAGGGCTCCTATTTAGGTTAAATTTCTGTGGGTCTATTCACATCACCCTCTGTATTACCATACCATGATGCCCAAGAAAATATGCCTTCAGCCAACCGCAGGAACCTACATAGCTGAAGGCAGGTTTTCTTGGAAAAATGTGTGCTGCATATGGCAACTTAGCAGTCATAGGCCATAACTGCTAGAAGAAAGTCAGCAGGTTAAACAGTGCAAAGAAAATAAAATTATGCCATGCACTCATACAGAGTAATTATCTTTTCTCCAGTAAAGAAATTTCCCAACATTTTAGGAGTAATATCACAGGCACAACAAGAATTCATGAGAACCAGGTTACCTAGTAAGATGTGCATTGCTGTGTGAAGTTGACAGCAACCTAACCCAGATACCCATCATGGTGATCAAATAGATGGGAAAGAAGACTACAAACAAGAGATTTCATCTTTGGGTGAACTGTAATCCTGTGAGGATAAACTCAGTTATCATGGTATGATTTTCTTCTCTCTCTCTCTCTCTCTCTCTCTCTCTCTCTCTCTCTCTCTCTCTCCTGAATTTTTTATGTGTTTCATACATAATTTTCAGTCAGTCTTAATCGCCATTATACTCATTTCTCTCTTTTGGCACCCTCCTCTGATTCCCCCTGCCCCCAGAGTTCACACCTTCTGTCATTCCTCTGCTAGAGTTTATTGTGCCAGATTACTCTCCCAGCTCACTCTTCAGTGCCAGCTTCTCTCCTGAGCTCTAGTTAGCCTATCTGGAGTCTCTAGTCTGAAGAAGGCCAGGTCTTCCTCGCCTGACCAGTATCTGCTGCCAATATTTCCTCATCCAAGGTTGGGCTGTGCTACCCATTTCTACAGTTCTGTGCTGTAGAAATGGGTTTTTGTCCAGCTGAGCTTTCATGGGTCTTGTGCATGCTGATACCAATGCTGAAGTTCATATGAACTGGGTCCCAGGAGCTTGTAGGATTCATTTCCATTTGGTCTTTCACCTCCCTGGCTCTTACAATCTTTCCACCTTCTCTTCTACAATGTTCCCTGAACTCTGGGTGAGTGAAGCTGAATACAGGCAGCCCATATTCTCATCTGGAGCAAAAGAAGATTCTTTTCTGAGTGGTGTCTGGGATATTTGTCTGTAAGTATAAGGATACTTCTTCTGTAGTAAGTAAAATGTTAACTTAGCCTAAGCGTTGCAACTTCCTCTCGTCCAGCTGGAGAAGTTTGGATCATGACCGAAGAATGGGGGTGAGAGGTGATGGAGTAAACACACAGACACCGGGAGTTGGATGAAAAGCAAGCAGATTACAAGCTGCTGCAGACTCGTTTATTCAGGGAAATATAGGGATATATATATATATATATATATATATATCCCTATATTTCCTGAATTAAAATAAATATATAGTATAATATATATATATATTTTTTTTTTTCTTCCTTCCACGAACATGTCAGGTGCTGATATTTCCAATTCTCATTGACCCCGGTCACTGACTCAGCTATTGCCATGGTTAACTTCTGAGAACAGATAAAACCTGTTTGGCAGGTGAAGAGGTAAACACAGTGGTGTGCAGGCATGTAACAATCATCTACACATTTCCATCCCTTTTTGTTGTTGTTGTTTTTTGTTTTTTGTCTTTCCGAGACAGGGTCTCCCTGTAGCCCCAACTGTCCTGGAACTCACTCTGTAGACCAGGCTGGCCTTGAACTCACAAAGATCCGCCTGCCTCTGCCTCCTAAGTGCTAAGATTAAAGGCGTGCGCCACCACGCCCAGCTCCACCCCTTTGTTTTTAAAGAGAGCAACAAACAAAGTGGGAGCCTGAGGGCATAGCTCAGACATTTTTTGCTCCACCTCTAGAATTCTGACATTTGACTGTGCCTGTCTTAGGTTGTCCTGGTTAACAGGATCTTATCCATCATTGACTAACCAGCCACTGAGGGAAGAGTCTAGGAACAGTTTGTCTGGGTAGGAGTAGAGGCATGGGGGTTTACCCCCACCAGTCATAAATGGCAGAGAGTCAAACATGAGCTACGTCATCAGGAGGGGATAGAAGAGAGTCTCTGTTGACGACAGCAGTCAGGACCTGGGCCGTTGTCTAACTCACCACTGGCTTCAGGCAAAATGAAGCAGGCACCTAAGGAGAAGATAGAGGAGGTTAAAAAAGCCAAGACGGCCCCAAGTGACAAGGGCCGAGGGGTTGAGGAAGGCCCACAGCTTGGACCAGACCTAGGTAACAAAAATCATTTAAATAGACTGGTCATGTGATGGTTTTTAGATTCTACCGCCTAGGGCTTTAGTGGAGCACACAAAACAAGTAGTAAACATTTGATAAAAGGTATCCACAGTATCCAAATTTTTGGCCTTTAAATGCACTTTTAAATATCCACGTTTTAAAGTTTGCATCTGCATATCTAGTCTGGCATCCAAAATGAATAATTCTGTGCACATAAAGGATGGAAACTTAAAGTGGCCACTTTGTTTGACAGGGCCAACATGAGACAATTAAGATGACTGAATTACAATGACTGAATTACAAACACAAAAACTTAGATGCATGAAAAACATGACTACATGATTCTTGGACGCACGGAAGAATAGTCACCATAAACACAAACATAGTTACAGCCTTCAAATCTGGAAATGGTTGGATTCCCTTCTTCTTGAACCTTTTTTGAGGGCATCCTCACCAGCTTCCTGGAGGACTCTGGAAAGATACAAGCAAAGTCTTGGCTTTGCTTCAATAAGGGGTTGGGGCCCCTTCACTGTGAGGACAAAAAGTCCCTCCATCTGACGAGATGGAGAGGGGTGGGGCGGGGAAGGGACCCCCAATACTTATATGCTGGTGAAATTTCATGCTGGTCAAATGTAAGGAAGTTGAGTGTAAAGAGGATCTCTGTAAGGAGGAGGTGGGGATCCAAAGGGGAGGGGAAGGACCTGAGTCCAGAGAGATGATGGGGCTGAGGGCTTCCCCATTTAAAGTTTAAAGGCTCTGTGTTGGATATAGTGGGATCTGACCTGCAATCTTTGGCCCAATGGAAGCCTTTTCTGCATTTGGGGTAGAGAGTTTTAGGTCTGGTAAAGGGATTAGGAGCTGAGGAAGAAAAGGGAACATGGAAGAGAGTCTCCTGGACCTCCTTCTGAGGGTATACTGGTGGGGGGGCAAATAAGTATTCCTAGCAGGAGCAACTGAAGGGAGTTTTTGTGGATTGGGAGCAGGAGGGGAATTCTCCTCATCTGGTTGGAAATCAGATAATGGGGAAGGGCCAGTTTTTCCTCGGTGTTTTTATAACAGACTGACTTATGTTTGCATAAAATGTCCTCTGCCGAGGAACCTTTAAGGCTTGCAATTATGGCAAGAAGTTTGCCCATGAGATCAGGGAAGGGGGTGGGGAGGCAAGTGGCTGGACGGATCTATGATGGACAAAAAGTGTGTGTTGGATCTGAAAGTGTCCTGTGCTTAGCAGGGAACTTTCAAAGGCTTGTTATCCCATTGGCCGTATTCCTGCATGGTGTCTCTGGAGTGGCGTCTCTTTATATACAGAGGGCTGGGTTCTGAGGCTTGAGTGGATCTTCTTATGTGGACTCATTGGGACGAACCAAGAAGTGGTTCACAGCACGGGGCAGCAATACGTACCTCTCTAGTGATGGACAAATAGGACGACAAATGAATCAAAAGTGAAGGGAAGGGGGCCGTGTGCTCACCCTCATGCAGCTGTAAGACATAAACCAAAAAGGGGTCTATTCACTGAAACTGCAGAGAAGGTGTCTCACGAACACCAGGGGATCATAGGCCATGTGGGGTCCACTCACCAAAACCATAGAGGGGGTGTCTCGATAACACTGGTGGGGGGCGTCTCATAAAAGCCAGGGGGTCGCAGACCACATGGGCACCAGATGTTCCACCTAGTGGAATTTTCTAGCGTCTATGACCTCTCCAGATATGTCCATCTGGCTATGTTAACAATACCACATGAGTTTCCTTCCACTGAGTGGGCTTTAGGTCCACTTGGTTAGCCAGTGATTTCCCCCAAGATAGAACTGCTGCTATTGCACAAATGTCATATGCTGTGCTGGTCATTGACATGGATATTTGGTCTTGAGGCTGATGTTGGATCATCTTTTGATGATCTCCCTTGGTGGTTTGCATAGTGCTCTCCACAGCTATGAGAGATAGCCTTCAGGAATGGTGGCTTCTAGATCAGATCCAGCTCCATTGGTCAAGATCCAGTTTCCAAAGTATGTCCTGTCTTCAGCAATAGGGTCTTCCCTTCAGTTTGTGTGAGACGATGAAGGGCTGTGGCAATAGCCTGTGTAATTTTTAGAGTCTCCTGGACTATTCTAGTCAACAACTCAAAGGAAGATTTCTCCTGTCTGGTACTGTTTCTTGATATGCAGCCTTCATCCTTCCATATGGACTCATGTAGAGGTATTGTATGTGTAATTTGTCAATAAATTGTTAGACTAATATGATTCTCTCAGGTTTTTTAATTTATGTTTTATCCTGGGAAGGCTTTATTTATCTGTCCTCTCTCCCTTTACTTGTCTAGCATTCCCTCTATGTTGTCTTCATGCCTTCTCTATTTAAAGTACCCCCCATTTCTCCTTGGTACTTCCCATCTCTTATGGCTTCACATCTCTTGGGATCCTTTTTTCCCCTTTATACTCCATTTCCTTCTAGAACCCATCCACTTGCCTCCAGTTTATATACTCTGATTTTATCCATTCCTCCCTTAGTGACACCTGCCACCCACTAGCCTTCTGTCTCAGGTTCCCTCTTTCCCTTTCCCTTCCTGGTTCCTTTTCATTTACCTGGTTCCTGCAGTTACATGAGGGTATATGCTTAGATTTGGTGCTAGGATTCACAAATGAGGAACAAAATACTTCGTCTGTTTTTCTGAGTCTGTGTCACTTCACTTAGCATAACAGCTTCTAGTTCCACCCAATAACCTTGAAATTTCATGATGTCTTTATTGCTACACAGAACTCCATTGTTCAAATGAACCACATTTTCATTATCCACCCATCAGTTGAGGGACACTTGGGTTGCATCCAGCTCTTCACTATTGTGAAAAGAGCAGCAATAAACATGGCTATGCACTTACATCTGTACTTAGGATGAATCCTTTGGTTATACACCCAGGAGTTGTATGAGTGGATCAAATGGTAATTTCATTTTTAGTCTTTTAAATGTTCTCCACATTGTTTTCCATAGAGATTGCATGAGATTGCATTCCCACCAGCAGTAAATGAGTATTCCCCTTTCCCCACAACTTCTCCAGCATTTGTTATCATTTGTTTTCTTGATCATGGGCCATCTTACCTGGGTAAGATGAAATCTTAGAGTGGTTTTAATTTGCATTTCCTTAATTACTAATGATGTTGAACACTTTTTAAAGAGGTTTCTTAGCCATATTTACTTCTCTTTAGAAATCTCTATTCAGATCTTTAGCCCACCTTTTAATTGGGTAATTTGTTTTCTTGAGTAATTTATATATTCTGAATGTTAAGCCTCTGTCTGCTTTTAAAGTGTCCCACAGGTTTTGATGTGTTGTATTGTCCTTTATGTTTAATTCCAGGAATGCTTTTATTTTTTTCTTGATTTCTCCTTTGACTCATTTATTATTCAGGAGTATGTTGTTTAATCTCCAGGAGTTCATGTAGTTACTAGAGTTTCTTCTGTTGTTGATATTAAACTTTATTGCATGGAATTATTTCATGTTTTTGTATTTGTTGGGGTTTTTTCTGTGCCTCAGTATGTGGTAGATTTTGGAGAAAATTCCATGAGGTGCTGAAAAGAAAGTATATTCTTTCTATTCTTTGGTGCTTGGGTGGAATATTCAGTAGATGTCTGTTAGGTCCATGTGGTGTATTGTATTGTTCAGTTCAAATGTGTCTCTATTTTTTGTCTGATTGACCTGTCTAATGGACAAAGTGGGGGTATTAAAATCCTCTATTACTAGTGTGTTGGGATTAAAATGTGCCTTAAAGTCCTGTAGAATTGTGTTTATAAAGTTTGGTGCACCAGAGTTTGCTGTATAGATATTCATGATTTTGATATCTTCTTGGTTAATTGTTCCTTTAATAAGAATGAAGTGACTCCCTTCTCTTCTAATTAGGTTTAGTTTGAAGTCTGTTTTGTCAGGTATTAGAATAGCAAGTACTTCTTGCTTCTTAGTGCCATTTGCTTTGAATATTTTTTTCCACCCTTTCACCTTAGATAGTGCCTGTCCTTGAAGGTGAGATGGGGTTCTTGAAGACAACAAAAGATGGATTTTGTTTCTTATTTTTCTCTTTATTTGTTTAATTTTAAGGGATTCTACAATATAAGAGTACAGTTGTTTTCAGATCACATTGACATTGCTCAGTTTGCCATTACAATTAGGTAATTGGTGCTAGCATCCACAGATGAGGGACATCATTTGTCATTTGTTTTTCTGGGACTGTGTTAGTTCACTCAGCATGATGTCTTCTAGCTCTATCCATTTACCTGCAAGGTTTATGATGTCATCTTTCTTTACTGCTGCATAGAACTCCATTGTGTAGATGTACCACATTTTCTCTATCCACTTGTCAGTTGATGGGCACTTGGTTTGGTTCCACCTCCTTGCTATTGTGAAGAGAGCTGCAATAAACATGACTGTACATGTATCTCTGCAATAAGATGAGTTTTGTGGGTACATACCCAGGAGTGGTATGGCTGGGTCAGGTGGCAAGTTCATTCCAAGTCTTCCAAGGGTTCTCCACACTGCTTTCCATAGTGGCCGTATGAGTTTACATTCCCACCAGCAGTGGATGATTGTTCCCCTTTCTCCACAACCTCTCCTGCACTTGGTATCATTTGTTTTCTTGATCCTAGTCAGTCTTATTGGAGTACGATGATATCATAAGGTAGTGTTAATTTGCATTTCCTTAATTATTAGTGAGGTTGAACACTTTTTAAGATGTTTCTCAGCCGTCTCTAATTCCTCACTTGTGAAGTCTCTGATTAGCTCTTTGCTCCATCTTTTGAGTGGGTCATTTGTTTTCTTTCTTCTTTTTTTTAATATCTTTTATTAGTATTATTATTTTTATGTGTATGAATGTACTGTCTGCATGTAGGTTTGTGCACCCATGTCGTGCAATGCCTCAGAGGTCAGAAGAGGGTGTCGGATTCCCCTAGAACTGGAGTTAAAGATGGTCCTCAGCTGCCATGTGGGAGCTGGGGATCGAACCTGGGTCCTCTACAAGAGCAGTCAGCGCTCTTGGCTGGTAGGCCATCTCTCCAGCCCCTCTTCTTTGTTTTTTGAATAGTTTATATATTCTGGAAATCAATGATTTGTCAGATGTATCTGCGGTAAAGGTTTCCTCCTACTCTGTGGGTTTTCTCTTTGATTCCTTGATTGTTTCTTTTGATGTACAGAAGCTTTTGAGTTTAATGAGGTTCCATTTGTCAGTTGTCGACATTAATTCTTGCACAGCTGCTGTCTGATTTAGGAACTCTTTCCTATGCCTATGTCTTGTAGTCTGCTGCCAAATTTTTCTTCTATCGCCTTTAGAGTTTGGGGTTTCATGTTGAGGTCTTTAATCAATCTGGAATTGACTTTTGTACAGGAGGAGAGGTAGGGGTTTAATTTCATTCTTCTACAAGTGATGATCCAGTTTTACCAACACCACTTGCTGAAGATTCTTTCCTCCATTGTGTCTTCTTTATCCCCTTGTCAAATATGAGATGGCTGAAATTGTGTGTGCTCAAGTTTGGATCTTCAGTTTTGTTCCATTCGTCAACAGGTCTCTTTTTGTGCCAGTACCAAGCTGTTTTTATGACTATAGCACTGTAGTATAGTTTGAAGTCTGATATTGAGGTCCCTCCTGTATTGCTCTTTTCACTCAGGAATGTTTTGACTATTCAGGGTCTTTTGTTTTTCAAAATGAAATTAAGGACTTTCTTTTCCAAGGCTGTGAAGAAACTCTTGCGGATTCTAATTGGGATTTCACTAAATCTGTACAAGAGTTTGGGTAGGATTGACATTTTTACTATATTAATTTTCCCAATCCATGAGCATGAAAGGTTTTTCCATCTTCTGATGTCTTCTTCAATTTCCTTCTTCAGGGGTTTAAAATTTTTGTTGTAGAGACCTTTGGTGTCTTTGGTTAGGTTTGTTCCTAGGTATTTTATTGTTTTTGAGGCTATTGTGAGTGGGAAGTTCTCCTTGAATTCTTTCTTCAGTTGCTTGTTGGCGTAAAGAAAGGCTACTGATTTTTCTAGCTTAATTTTGTGTCCTGCCACTTTACTGAAGCTCTTAATCATTTCTAGGAATTTTCTGGTGGAGTTTTGAGCATCCCTTAAGTAAACAATCATATCATCAGCAAAAAGAGAAAGTTTGACTTCCTCTTTTCTAATTAGTACTCTTTTAATTTCTTTTTCTTGCCTTATTGTCCTAGAAAGTGTTTCAAGCACTATATTGAGGAGGAGTGGTGACAGGGGACAGCCTTGCTGAGTTCCTACCTTTAAAGGGAATGCTTCTGTCATTTCACTATTTAGGATGATATTGGCTGTGGGTTTCCTGTATATGGCTTTGATTACATTAAGGAATGATCCCTCCAGTCCAATTCCCTCTAGGACTTTAAGCATGAAGTGATGCTGGATTTTGTCAAAGGCTTTTTCAGCATCAATTGAGATGATGGTGTGGTTTTTGTCTTTCAGTCCATTTATATATTTTATGATATTTATTGATTTTCGTATGGTGAACCATCCCTGCACTCTGGTATGAATCCAACTTGGTCATGATGGATGATCTTCTTGATGTGGGACTGTATGAAATTGGCCAGTATCCTGTTTAGAATTTTGGCATCTGTGTTCATTAGGGAGATGGGTCCATTGTTCTCCTTTTTGGTTGTATACAAGCCTGGTTTTGGTAATAGAGTGATGCTGGCTTCATAGAAGGAATTTGGGAGAATTCCCTCTGTTTGTATCCTTCTAAACAGTTTGAGTAATATGGTTGTAAGTCTTTTTGAAATATTTTATTAGAATTCTGCCATGAAACCATCTGGGCCTAGGCTTTGTTTAGTTGGGAGGTTTCTTATTACATCTTCAATTTCTTCATATATTATGGGTCTGTTTAAGCTGTTTATCCCTTCTTGGTTGAACTTTTTTTAAATTTTTTTTAAATTTATTTCTGTATGTGTATGAATGTACTGTCTGCATGCAGGTTTGTGCACCTGTGTCGTGCAATGCCACAGAGGTCAGAAGAGGGTGTCGGATTCCCCTGGAACTGGAGTTCTCCTGGAATTGGAGTTACAGACGGTTCTCAGCCACCATGTGGGTGCTGGGGATTGAACCTGGGTCCTCTGTAAGAGCAGTTGGCGCTCTTAACCGCTAGGCCATCTCTCCAGCCCCTTCTTGGTTGAACTTTAGTGATTCCCAGGATTTCAGATATTGATCCATTTCTTCTAGGTTTTCAAACTTAGTAGAGTATAGGTTTTTGAAGTATTCTTGTATGGTTGTCTGGATCTTTTCATTGTCTCTTGTGTTATTTCCCCTTTTATCATGGACTGTATTGATTTGGAGTTGTTCCTTCTTTCTTTTGGCTAACAGGGCTAGAGGTCTGTCTATCTTGTTTATTCTTTCAAAGAACCAACTTTTGGATTCATTGATTTTTTTTATTGTTTTCTTTGTTTCTATTTCATTGATTTCTGCTCTGATTTTTGTTATTTCTTCCTGTCTGTTGCTTTTAGGGTTCATATATTTTGTCTCTCAAATGTCTTTAGCTGCAGTGTTAGATCATTCACTTGTGCTCTTTCTGTTTTTCTAATGTAGGCACCCAGGGCTATAAACTTACCTCTTAGGACTTCTTTTAAAATATACCATAGGTTTTGTTGTGTTGTATTGTCTTTGTCATTCAGTTCTAGGAATGCTTTTATTTCTTTCTTTATCTCTTCCTTGACCCATTCATTATTCGGGAGTGTGTTGTTTAGTCTCCATGTATTCTTGTCAATAGTAGGGCTTATCCTGGTGTTGATAATGAGCTTTATTGTGTTGTCGTCTGATAGAATGCATGAAATTATTTCAATCTTTCTGCATTTTTAGAGGCTTCTTCTGTGTGTCCCAGTATGTGGTTGATTTTGGAGAATGTTCTGTGGAGTGGTGAATAGAAAGTGTATTCTCTGGTATTAGGGTGGAATATTTGGTAAATGTCTGTGAGGTCCATTTTGTGTATCTTTTCATTCAGTTCAGATGTCTCTCTTTTTATTCTGTGTCTGGTTGACCTGTCCAAAGGGCTCAGTGGGGTAGTGAAGTCCCCTTCTATGAGTGTACTGGGGTTAATGTGTGCCTTGTGGTCCTGGAGAATTGTCACTATAAAGTTCGGTGCACCAGAGTTTGGTGCATATATATTCACGATTGTGAAATCTTCATGGTCAATTGTTCCTTTGTTAAAAATGTAATTGCCTTCTTTATCTCTTCTGATTTCTTTTACATTTAAGTCTATTTGTCTGATATTAAAATAGCAACACCTGCTTTCTTTTTGCTACCATTTGCTTGGAATACTTTTTCCATCCTTTCATTTTAAGTTGGTGCCTATCCTTAAGGGTTAAATGGGTTTCTTGTAGACAGGATATAGATGGGTTTTTTTCCTAATCCAATCTCCCAGTCTATGTCTTTTGATTTGGGAGTTTAGTCCTTTAATATTTAAGGTTATAACTGATAGATGTGTGTTGCTTCCTTTCACCTTATTATCCATTTACATTTTTTGGTCTACATTTCTACTTCTGCAGCTATGCTCTTATTAATTTCTCTTTCTTGGTGTGTGGGGATATTTGCTTCTTTCTTCTGTCATTTGAATTGCTTCAAGTATTCTCTGAAGGGTTGGCTTTCTGGACATGTATTTTTTCATCTCATTTTTGTCACGGAAGATTTTTCTCTCTCCTTCAACCATAATCGACATTTTTGGGTATAGTAACTTGGGTTGGCATCTATAGTCTTTTAACACTGGGAATGCTTTGCTCCATGTTCTTCTTGCTTTCATAGTTTGCACTGAGAAGTCAGTTGAAATTCTTATAGGTTTCCCCTTATATGTAACTTGTTGTTTTTCTCTTGTGGTTTTCAGAATTTTGTCTTTGTTTTGGGTGTCTGGTGTGGAGAGTTTCTTTTCTGATCTTGTCTGTTTGGAGTTCTATGTGCTTCTTGTATTCGTATTGGTTTGTCCTTTTTTAGTTTGGGGAAATTTTCATCTATTATTCTGTTGAAGATCTGATCAATACCATTCTCTTGATTCTTCTCCTTCCTCTATTCCTATGAAGTGGAGGTTTGATCTTTTCGTAGTGTCCCACAATTCCTGGTTTTTAAACTTTTGTGTTTTTTTAATTTTTCATAATCTTTACCTGAGGATTTAGTTGTTCTGTGTTATCTTCCAGGTCCGATATTCTTTATTCTGCTCCCTCCATTCTACTTCTGAGGCTTTTTCCATTCCTTTCCTCTTCATTGGATGAGTGTTTGATTTCCTTTTTCATTTTGTCTTGTGATTTCTTTAGTATTTCCTCTTCCTTTTGGAACTTCTCAATCTCTTCCTTCCTGAAGCTCTTTGCTTCACTCTTTGGTTTCCTTTTCATTTTCAACATGGGATCTTTTCAGTATTTCCACTTCCTTCAGGAGTTTGTCATTCTCTCTCTCTAGGTCCTTCTTGAGTTTTTCATTCTCTCTCCTCTGACTTGTTCTTTATAGTCTTCGATTACTTTGAGTATGTCCACAATTGTTCTTCTAAGATCTGTGTCCTGGGCCATTCACAGGGGGATCCCACTGTAGAAATCTCCCACAGGGTTGGTAGAGCTTGGTGTGGAATTACTCTGCACCTTTCCCATGTTGTTCCTTCTTCGTGGCCCTGGCATGTGGGTTTCTCTTTGCCTGTATTCCAATGCGAATCCCAAATGCCTCTTCACTGTGTTGAAGGCTTGCTTTGCTTGTCTCCTTAAGATGCCTTCATTGTTTGTTCGTTTGATTTGTTTTTCTCCTTGCTTATGGAGTGTTGACTTGTCTAAGTTTACCCTTTCTATTGGAAGTCTAACTCACTCTTCTCTTTCTGTTCTGATGGTTCTCCAAAGAACCTACTTGGATACTTCCTGAGCAATTCCAGTTGGGGGGTGTGTGTTATGCCTGTTTAGCCAGTGCTCTGGAACTCTGTACTTCAGGTGGCCCTTGAAAATCCCCAATCTAAGCTCTTTGCACTCAAGTCTCACAGTGGCAACAGACCTAAATTTATACCAGCTAGCAGGATGACTCCAACACCAGAGCCACACAAGACTATTGACTCAAACCAAACAATCCACCTGGCTGAAGCGCCCAGCCCAGCTCCTTCCTGTGCTTCAGGTGGTCCTGGGAAATCCTTGATCTAAGCTCTGTGCACTCTGGATTTTGTTTCTTTTTTTTTTAATTTTTTAATTTTATTTATTTATGTGTATGAATGTACTGTCCGTGTGCAGGTCCGTGCACCCATGTCGTGCAATGCCGTGGAGGTCAGAAGAAGGTCTTGGATTCCCCTGGAACTGGAGTTCTCCTGGAATTGGAGTTACAGACGGTTCTCAGCCGCCATGTGGGTGCTGGGGATCGAACCCAGGTCCTCTGCAAGAGCGGTCGGCGCTCTTAAACGCTAGGCCATCTCTCCAGCTGGATTTTGTTTCTTAATCCATTATACTATATTATGCCTCTTGATTGGGGAGTTCAGTCCATTGGTATTTAAAGTTATTATTGAGAGAGATATATTCCTTCCCATTATTTTAGTTTGCATTCTTGTTCTAGGTTTGTATTTCCACAGTTATACCTTCATAAACTACTTTCTGTTGCTGCTTGTGTATAGTCAGCCCATTCTTTGCTCTTTGTAATGCTTCAAATGTTTTCTGAAAGGCTTGTTTCCTGGACCTGAATTTTTTCAGCCTATTTATGTCATGAAAGATTTTTCTTTCTCTTTCAACTATAATAGACATTTTTGCTGGGGAAAGTATTCTGTGTTAACATCTAAAGTCATTTAGAACTGGGAATAGTTTGATCCAATCTCTTCTGGATTTCATCATTTGCATTGAAAAGTCAGCTGTAATTCTGATGGGTTTTCCTTTATATATGACTTGTTTATCTTTTTTTTAAAGGTTTATTGATAGATACAAGTATATAAAATCAGGGCATGAACATGATTTGATAGATTGAGTAGACTTAATTTCAATACTACAATAAGGGAACAATTCAAATTCTCACCATTTGTATCACACCCACAAAAACCACTTTGAGTGCATTAACAATCTCTCAAGTCTTTTCAGTTTTGTGCAAGTAAACCATTTTTTTTTCTTTCGAAACTACAGGGTATCCCTGTAGTCCCAGCTGTTCTGGAACTCACTCTGTAGACCAGGCTGGCCTTGAACTTACAAAGATCCGCCTGCCTCTGCCTTCCAAGTGCTAGGATTAAAGGCATGCACCACCACACCTGGCTAAACCATGTTTCTTTTTAAAAAGACTTGTGCACTTGCCCAGGCTCAAGGATATTGAAATATAGCACATAAAGCCCATTACTAGCGGTAGAAATACAGGCAATGTACTATTAGGGCAACAACCATCAATTACAGTTAATGATTTTCTGTAACAACCAAATGGATAATCTAATATTGCAACAACTCGAGTATTATTGAGCAAAGTGCATTTCTACAATATTCAGTGTTTCTATTCAGTTTTCTAACTTTAAACAGCCTATGATAACTGGCAGCAAAGAAGGTCCTTGCAATAGACTGCCTTTGCTTGAGAACCTATGATGCAATTATTGCACGCTGCTAATATACTATCTAAACATTAAAAATATTCCTAAGATATTTGATGGTAGACTATGATTAAGACATTACACTACAAAAATTCCTTATGCAGAAGGAAACCATTACTGATGTGCTTCTGCTTTAAATATTGTGCCCCCAAATGAAGTCCAGTAAACACATGTCCTGTCTTGATCCCCCTGCATTGACCTACATGATACTGCTGAGGTAATCCAACAATGTCAGTCCATCTTCTGAGGAAGGTGAATTTCCATTAGCTGCTTAGTTCACGAGCTGAGCATCTCAGCAGTCCTCAGTTCACATTGGAAGGCTAAAAAGTAAAAAAGCTGTATCTCATATCTTTGAGGAGTGCCTAAACCAGTGGCATATGTGTGGAGCATATGTGCCTGCCTTTAAGAATTGTAGACAGGCCAAACAACGGTGCTCTCTTTTTTTCTTTTCTTTTTTGTCTTTTTACTAAGATCTCAAGTTTTGTGTCTGCATTACAGTTTCTATGATCTTATTTATTTCTGGTTGTACTTTCCTCCTCGATGCTTAAGGCCATACAGATAGCCCAGATTAACCAAGATTTTGTTTTGTTGAGGTCAGTTGAGGATCTGGTCCTCAGGGGGTCTCTTGGGGTTTTTTTTGGGGGGAGGGTGGGACCCCCTTGCTTCTTTCAGCTCCTCATCCACAAGTTCCATCCACATGAGGACAAAAATCATGTCTTGCTAGACCAGGCTTCCTTTTCTGAAGGATGGGTGGACTTTTCCTCTTTATAGACTGGACACTGCCTGATGTCCCCTTAGTGGCTCTCCAAGACCTCCCTGAACAGGAAGAGTGGTGATACACCTCTACAGGACTTTTCAAGAGATGCCCCCACGTATAATCCCCTAAGACTTGGGTGACCTCTGAGGGCAAGGAAAAAAGTTGTCCCTCAGGTCCCTTGGTCAAAGTGGTAGGGGCTTCAGATATGGTCGTTAAACACCCAGAAAGGCTTAGATGCACCAGCCTGTTACATTGCACCTATTTTAACATTGTATAGTTTGTAAACAAACTGTATGTTTTTTCCATAGCATATTTCTTGATTCACATCTTTCCATTTTAATCCCATATTACTCTACAAGATGCGCACATGTCCCCCATCATATACTAAAAGTCCAAGGTCTGATAATACATTTTATGTCAGCTCTAGATCCTGTGTAGGGATTCCTAATACAAGAGCATAGTTGTCTTTAGATCATGAGGAGTATAATATTAACGTTGCTCATTTTGTCTTACACCTAGGTACTTTGTACTAGCATCCACAGATGAGGGATACCATTCACTTTTTGTTTTTCTGGGACTGTGTTACTTCACTTAGCATAAAATCTTCTAATTCCATCCATTTACCTGCAAATTTCATGAAGTCATCTTTCTTTACCACTGCATAGTACTCAATTGTGTAGATGTACCACATTTTCTGTATCCACTCATCAGTTGTCGGGCATCTGGGTTGGTTCCAGCTCTTCACTATTGTGAAGAGAGCAGCAACAAACATGGCCGTACGTGTATCTCTGCTGTAGGAAGAGTCTGATGGATATATACCCAGAAGTGGTATGGCTGGTTCAAGTGGTAGGCTCATTTTGAGTCTTTTAAGGGTTCTCCATACTGCTTTCCACAGTGGTTGCATTCCCACCAGCAGTGGATGAGTGCTCCCCTTTCCCCACACCCTCTCCAACATTTGGTATCATTTGTTATTTTGATCCTAGACAGCCTTATCAGGGTGAGATGATATCTTAAAGTGGTTTTAATTTGCATTTCCTTAATTATTAGTGATGTTGAACAATTTTTAAGATGTTTCTCAGTCATCTCCTTGTCAAATATAAGTGGCTGAAATTGTATGTGCTCATTTGGATCTTCAGTTTTGTTTCATTGGTCTACAGGTCTGTTTTTCTGCCAGTACCAGGCTGTTTTTATGACTATAGCCCTGTAATATAGTTTGATGTCTGGTTCAGAAATTCCCCCTGTATTGCTGTTTTCACTCAGGGTTGCTTTGGCTATTCGGGGTGTTTTGTTGTTCAATATGAATTTAAGAATTTTTTTCCAAGCCTGTGAAAAATGTCCTAGGGATTTTTATTGGAATTGTGTTGAACTGATATATTAATTTGGGTAGAATGGACATTTTTACTATATTAATTTTTCTAATCCATCAGTATGGGAGTTCTGTTCTAGTTTGTTTTCCATTGCTGTAACAAAACACTCTGACCAAAACCAACTTGGTGAGGAAAGGGTTTATTCAGCTTATATCTCCTGGGTCACAGTTCTCAGGGAGCCCAAAGCAAGAACTCAGGGCAGGAACCAGGAGGCAGGAGCTGAAGCACAGGCCATGGAGGAATACTGTTCACTGGCTTGCTCCTCTGGCTCACACCCAGCCCACCTTCTCATATGGTACAGAACAACCTGCCCAGGGTGGTACCACTCATTGTGGGCTGGGCCCTTCCACACTGCTTGACCATCAACACAGTACTCCACAGATGTGGCCTCAGGCCAATCCAATGGATCCAATTCCACAATTGAGGCTCCCTCAACCCAGGTGTGTCAAGTTGACACTAAAGCTATCCAGCACAATTGACCCCTTGTCAACTTGACACATAAAACACATCACTATTAAACCACCACCTTTCCAGTTCTTATCCCCAAAGTATGATGTTAACATTAATCACAACCTAAGACAGTACAACCTTAAAAGCCCTACAGTCCTTACAATGTCCAAACGCTTAAAAGTTCCATCTATTAAAAGTCTCTTAACCGTGGGCTGCTGTAAAATCCAAAACAGGTACTGTCTTATTTCAAAGGGAAGAATTAGGCACTCTCAAACAAAACCT
Source organism: Rhizomys pruinosus (assembly GCA_009823505.1). Classification (NCBI taxonomy): domain Eukaryota; kingdom Metazoa; phylum Chordata; class Mammalia; order Rodentia; family Spalacidae; genus Rhizomys; species Rhizomys pruinosus. The sequence goes on from VZQC01004206.1 coordinate 1,475,306, forward strand.
AAGTCCAGCAAAGTAGCTCAAGGCTGGACACCTCGGATTCAGTCACGATCTTCTGGGCTCCAAAGGGTTTCAGCAGCTCCCCTCTCTGACTCTGCCATCCGTGGCACACACAGCTCATCTCAAAGGCCCAGGCTGACTCCATTCCACACCTGCTGCTGCTCTTGGTGGTCGTCCCATGGTCCTGGCATCTCCAAAAAGCTGGGGTCACCAATGAAACTGAGGCGATGGTCTCCTCTGATCTCTCCTGGTTCAAAGCCTCAGCTTCTCTCCATGACCCCTGCAATCCTGGGGTCTTCACTGAAACTGAGGTGCACTTCCGCCAATGGTCTTTCCTGACCTCTCACAGTGCCAAGCCTCGGCTGCTCTCTGTGACCCCCTCAAATTTCAACACCAGAACCATGTAGGAGACTGTTACACACTACAAAGTCCTACTTCTGGCTTGAGATGGAGGCTCAGGCCCCTTCTGGAACACAGCTTCTGTGGGCTGACCCTGAAGAAATTCTTCCCAGAAGATTTCACCACAGTGATGCTGGTCTCTTGTTACTTACAGCTGATTCTTCAGCCCCAGCTGACCAGAACCCACAGATTACACAGTCCTGATGATCTCTGCTCCCCTTTGAAACTAGAAACTTCACAAGCCAGGCCTCCATCTTCTACAAATCCTTCAGCAAAACTGCTCCAAGTTCCACAGCAACAATCTTTAGGCATTCAATGATCTTCCCAGCCCAAAGTTCCAAACACCTCCACAATCCTTCCCCAAAACACCAAGGTCAGTTCTGTCACAGCAATACCCCACTCTTCTGGTACCAATTTCTGTTCTAGTTTGTCTTCTATTGCTGTGACAAAACACTCTGACCAACACCAACTTGGGGAAGAAAGGGTTTATTCAGCTTACATCTCCTGGGCCACAGTTCAGCACTCAGGGAGCCCAAGGCAGGAACTCAGGGCAGGAGCCTGGAGGCAGGAGTTGAAGCACAGGCCATGGAGGAATACTGTTCACTGGCTTGCTCCTCTGGCTCATGCCTAGCCCGCCTTCTTATATGGTACACAACAACCTGCCCAGGGTGGCACCACTCATTGTGGGCTGGGCCCTCCCACACTGTTCAACCATCAAGACAGTACTCCACAGATGTGACCACAGGCCAATCCAATGGAGCCAATTCCTCAGTTGAGGCTCCCTCAACCCAGGTGTGTCAAGTTGACACTAAAGCTATCCAGCACAAGGTCTTTCCATCTTCTGATGTCTTCTTTAATCTCCTTCAGGAGTTTATAATTTTTGTTGTAGAGATCATTGGTGTCTTTGGTTAGGTTTATTCCTAGGTATTTTATTATCTTTGAGGCTATTGTGATTGGGAAGGTCTCCTTGTATTCCTTCTTTAGTTGCTTGTTGTTGGTGTAAAGAAGGGCTACTGATTTTTCTAGGTTAATTTTGTAACCCACAACTTTACTGCAACTCATAATCATCTCTAGGCATTTTCTGGTAGAGTTTTAGCATCCCTTAGGTAAACTATCATATCGTCTGCAAAGAGGGATAGTTTTACTTCCTCTTTTCCAATCACTATTCCTTTGATTTCCTTTTCTTGCCTGATTGCCCTAGCCAGTGTTTCCAGCACTATATTGAAGAGGAGTGGTGACAATGGGCAGCCTTGTTGGGTTCCTACCTTTATGAGGAATCCTTCTAACTTTTCTCCATTTAGGATGATGCTGGCTGTGGGTTTCTTGTATACAGCTTTGATTATGTTGAGGAATGATCCTTCCAGTCCTAGTCCCTCTAGTACTTTAATCATGAAGGGATGCTGTATTTTGTTCAAGGCTTTTTCTGCATCAATTGAGATGATTGTGTGGTTTTTGTCTTTCAGTCCATTTATGTGTTTTATGATATTTTCTGATTTTCATATATTGAACCATCCTTGCATTTCTGGTATGAATCCAACTTGATCATGGTGGATGATCTTTTTGACATGGGTCTGCATACGGTTTGCAAGTTTTTTTTTTTTTTGAGGGTTTTTGCATTTGAGTTCATTAATGAGATGGGTCTGTAGTTCTCTTTTTTGGTTGCATCCTTGCCTGGTTTTGGCATTAGAGTGATGCTGGCTTCATAGAAGGAATTTGGGAGATTTCCCTCTGCTTGTATCTTTCTGAACAGTTTGAGTAATAATAGTTGCAATTCCTCTTTAAATATTTTATAGAATTCTGTGTCACGTGCAGCAGTCTCGCCGGCAAGAACTTTACGCAGACAACAGGATTTTTCTGCAGCAGTATTTATTGTGTACACAGCTCTCTTGTGAGAAGGACCCCGAAATGAGGAAGAGGCACTGCCTATATAGCAGTCTAGAGGGTCTGAGTATGCTCTGGAATGGTGCACTGTCCAATGCCCCATTAGCATATCCAATGTATGGGCTTATAGCACAATAGGGGCCAAAGCCTCATTAGAATATTAGGTGAATGGGCTCAAAGTCATGCGCAGTTCCTGTCCTAACGCGGAAGAGGTGGCTACATGCGGAAAAGGTGGCTAGTTGTTGTTCTCTAGCCTCCTGAGGAAGTCGGCGCCATCTTTAGGGTGCGGTGCATGGTCACAGTAACAATGCTGTGACAGGCTGCCAACAATTCTGCTGTGAAACCGTGTGGGCCTGGGCTTTTTTAGTTGGGAGGCTCTATGTCTGTGAAAATGGAATGCATACTGAGAAATGTGAGTAATTTTCTGACCATCTTGCACACATAGGGAACCACTCAGAAACATACATCTTGTAGGAATGTGTCTAGAGAAAGTGATATAAAAAGAGCCAGTTTTACTTTCTTGAGCATCAAATGTTCTCATGATCTTCTAAAATTCTCAGACACTCACATTCATTAAAATTTCAGACTCTTTTAGAAACTTTTATTAATAGTTATTTTAAAGTTATTTTAGAGTTTATTTAAATAGTTCTTTTATTTTAAACTAGATATTTTATTTATTTTAAAAAAGTTAGTTTATTAGTAATAGCTCCTCATAAAAAGATTTCTAATATTTTGGGTAACATCATTCAGTCTGCATTCATTAATTTTAGTTAATTTGAGAATTGTTTACTGATTGTTTTGATTTTACTGAATATCTGTTAAATCGTACCTTATTTCCTTGTATTGTCACTGACCATCTTGGCCATTTCCACACTAATGGTCTTTTGGGTTATCATTAACTATAACTGTACTCCAAATTTCAGGAACATAGGAAAAGTACTTCCAGGAAGATACAGGCCAAGCTCTTCCTATGTTTTTCTGGAAACACTTCAGTCTTTAAAATCTGATTTGGGATTAATATTTTCAGAAATATTAAAAGTGGATATTTGAACTCTGGGTAATTTGAACTGTTTTACTTGTTTTCAAGAGTTAACTTTCTCTCACCTGGATTTTCCTGAAGAGTTTTATAGACCAGTGGGTTAGTCAAAGGATGTATTTTGAAACACATGATGATCCTCTTGATTATTCAGGAATACATTTTTACAGAGATCATTGACAATATCCAAGTTATTGGTAGAAAATGGTTTAAATATTTAAAATAATTCTAAGCTTTTTATTTTTTATAATTTTTACCTTATTTCCCAAAGAAGGTCAGAAAAGGTTGCATGTCTAACTTGTACTATAACATAATGTACATTTTTCTAGCTTAACTTCATAAAAAGAGGCCAAAGAGCAAAGAAGGTAGAAGTTTTTGTGAGGGATGCTTTGAGGTAATATTGTTCATTGTTTATGCCTGACAAACCATGGGTTGTTTGGTCACCCAGAGCCAAGCTGGAAAGATTCATGTGTTCACTGTAAGTGATATATGTAATTTTCCTTTGAGAAGTTTTGAGTAGTTCACCAATACATATATTTCTTAAGAATTATTTGTAGATAGGTTGTGTTTGTTACTATGGAATTATAAACAATAATTACAGCTACTTTATAAAACTCAGGTAATTTCATTTTTGTTATGTTTTTTTTAATGGTTTTTACACATTTATCAAATACCATGAACTATGACTACATTTTAGTGATGATACTATGTGGAAAATATTTGAAGATGGAAAATTGCCAGTTGTAATGTGACTGATAACAGGGGACTGAACAATATCATGGATATTATGTACATGTATAGAAAATGCATTTGAGTGATCATGGAGATAGTACTTGCATCATAGCACCCCTTTTTTTCTTTAAAAATTTTTTTATTAATTTTATTTATTTCCATATGTGTATGAATGTGCTGTCTGCATGCAAGTCTGTGCACCCATGTCGCGCAACGCCATGGAGGTCAGAAGAGGGTGTCGGATTCCCCCGGAACTGGAGTTCTCCTGGAACGGGAGCCTCAGACGGTTCTCGGCCACCATGTGGGTGCTGGGGATCGAACCTGGGTCCTCTGTAAGAGCGGTCAGCGCTCTTAACCGCTAGGCCATCTCTCCAGCCCAGCACCCCTTTTTTGTCTAGCACAACAATCCTGGATGCTATAGATAATTTTGTGCATACATGATGAAAGAATTAATTGACACAATCTACTAAAAGCTCATCCATTTATCAAAAATAAAAATCATGGTTCTCATTCAGTCTTGGATACCCTCAGGCACAAATTTAATCTTTGGACTAACTCCATAATCCCGACTAGCTAAACCACCCTCCAGCATAGGTGGCTGACTCTCCCTTCAGGTGACTATCCCTATCTCCCTCAGCACCTGACCTGCCAGGTGGTCTTACTCTACCTAGGTCTTACTCTACCTAGGTCTTACCCTACCTAGGCCTCTGAAGTGCACTATAATGAGAACTACTTCCAAGAACAGCTGGACTCAAAATATAGATGAGCAATTGTAAACTTGACCAAAGAAGTTAAATGAAAGATAGATAACTCAAAGGACTTGTGATGGAAGCTGAGGAATACACAATTAGGCAGCTTAATGAAATATCAAAAACAATTCATAACTTGAAAACTGAATTGGCAAAAGACATAGAAATAATGAAGAAAACCCAAACAAAAATGAACACAAAATAAAATAAAACTCAATAAGCCAATTGGAAACAACTGTAGAAAGCCTCACAAGGAGAAGAAACAGAAAACAGAGTCTCAAGACAGGATGACAATGTTGAAGATTTGGAGTCCTTTAGCAAATACTATATACAATTTCAAAGAACACAAAATGTAATATGCAAGAAATGTGGGACAACATGAGGAGACCAAACTTAAGAGTTATACTCATACAGGAAGGAGAAGAATCTCAGGCCAATGGCATTGAACAGATCTTCAACATGATTATAGCAGAAAACTCCCTAAAATTAAGGAAAGAACTACCTATAGAGATTCAAGAAGCACATAGAATACCAACCACACATGATTAAAACAGAAAATCCCCATGGCATATCGAGTAAAAGCATTAAATACACAGAACAAAGAGAGGGTACTGAAAACTGCTAGAGAAAAACAAGAAGTTACAAATAAAGAAAAAAAAACCCATCATAATTACAGCTGACATTTGAAGGCAAATTATGAAATCCAGAAGAACCTGGACCACTGTATTCCCAGTTGTAAATGACCTTGTATGCCAACGCTGACTGAATAACTTATCAAAAAAACCTATCTATCATAGTTGAAGGGGAACAGAAAAATTTTCATGACACGAACAGGCTGAAAGAATTCCTATCTACAAACCAGTTCTACAGAGAATACTTGAAACAATACAAGGTACTGAAGGCAAGAATGAGCACACTCAAAAGAAAACAAAGGAGGGTGTCATAAGAGAAATACAAAATAGGTTGACAAACATAGGACATTAAAGTGACAGTAGCCAATATACATATTTTAATAATATAATTAAATATTGATGGCCTCAACTCTCTTCTCAAAAGACATAGACTACCCAAATGGATCAAAAAAGAAAGTCTATGTTTTTGTTTTCTTCGAGAAACTCATCTCACCTTCAAGGATAGACATTACCTTAGGGTAAAAGGATGAAAAAAAAAAAAAAAAAAAAAAAAAACTCTTCCAAGCAACTGGCTCTAAAATGCAAGCAGGTCTCATCCACTGCTGGTGGGAATGTGAACTTGTAGAGCCACTATGGAAAGCAGTGTGGAGAACCCTTGGAAGACTCAGAATGAACTTGCCACCTGACCAAGCCATACCACTCCTGGTTATGTACCCATAAGACTCATCTTACAGTAGAGATACATGCACAACCATGTTTATTGCAGCTCTCTTCACAATAGCCAAGAGCTGGAACCAACCCAAGTGCCCCTCAACTGATGAGTGGATAGAGAAAATGTGGTACATCTACACAATGGAGTTCTATGCAGCAGTAAAGAAAGATGACATCATGAACTTTGCAGGTAAATGGATGGAGCTAGAAGATAACACTCTGAGTGAAGTAACACAGTTCCAGAAATACAAATGACAAATGGTATCCCTCATCTGTGGATGCTAGCACCAATTATCTAATTGTATGACAAACTGAGAAATGCTAATGTAATCTGAAAACAACTGTGCTCTTATATTGTAGAATCCCTTAAAAATAAACAAATAAAAATTAAAAAAAGAAAAAAAGATGAAAGCAAAAATAAAAAATAAAAAGCAAGCAGGTGTTGCAATTTTAATATTTGAAAAAATAGACCTCAAATTAAAACTAGCCAAAAGCGGCAGATAGGGTCACTTAATTCTAATCAAAGGAACCATTGAGTAAGAAGATATTACAAACACAAATATATTTGCAGAAAATTCTGGTGAACCCGAATTCAAAAAACAGTATTCCAGGACTACAAAACACAGACTTCAATACTCCGTTCTCTTCAATAGACAGATCAACTGTACAAAAAATAACAGAGAAGCATCTGAATTAAATGATACCTTACAAGAAATGGACCTAATGGACATCTACAGAATATTCCAACCATGCACCAAAGAATTTACTTTCTATTCTGCAGCCTACATAAGTTTTTAAAAATTGATCACATTCTGGGCCACAAAACAAAACTCAACAAATTCAAAAAAATTTAAATTAGTTCATGTATTCTATCAGATCACACTGCAATAAAGCTTGTAATCAATAGAAAAAGAAGCTCTAAAAACCACATGAACTCAGGGAGATTAAATAACACACTCCTAAACAGTGAATGGGAAATTAAGAAAGAAATAAAAGTATTCCTGGAACTAAATGAAAATGAGAATACAATGCAACCATATTTCAGACACCTTAAAAGCAGTCTTAAGAGGGAAAGTTCATAACTCTTAGTGCCTACATTAAAAAAATCAGAAAGAGGACATGTAAAAGACTTAACAACACAACTCAAGACTCTGGAAAGGCATAAAAAATAAAAAAAGAACCCCAAACTCAGTAGACAAGAAATAACAAAAATCAGAGAAGAAATTAACGAAATATAAAGAAAGAAAACAATACTGAAAAACCCCAATGAAATATAAGAATTGGTTCTTTGAAAGGTTAAACAAGATAGACAGACCTTTGGCCCAGCTAACCAAAAGAAAGAAGAAGCAGATTCAGCCGGTCGTGGTGGTGCACACCTTTAATCCTAGCAATCAGGAGGCAGAAGCAGGCGGATCTTTGTGAGTTCAAGGCCAACCTGGTCTACAGAGTGAGTTCCAGGACAGCTGGGGCTACAGGGGGACCATGTCTCAATAAGACAAANAAAAAAAAAAAAAAAAAAAAAAAAAAAGAAATAGCAGGTTCAAATTAACAAAATCAAACCTGAGATCAGAAACATCACAACAGACACCAAAGAATAAAAAACCCCAGAAGATTGTTAGCCACCTGATATTTGACAAAGTTGGCAAGAATACACAATGGGGGAAAGACAGCGTCTTCAATAAATGTTGCTTGTAGAACTGGATCTCCACCCGTGGAAGAATGAAATGGGATCCTTATCTTTCTCCCTGTACAAAAGTCAACTCTAAGTGGATCAAAGACCTCAATATAAAACTGGAAACTCTGAAACTTCTAGAAAAATATATAGGTAGTACTCTCCAAGATGGAGGTACAGGAAAGGACTTTCTTTGTACATCGGCTGCTTAGGCATTAAGGTCAACAATAAGTGGGACCTCATTAAGTAACAAAGCTTCTGTACTGCCAAGGAAACAACCAAGGAAGTGAAGAGGAAGCACTGAGTTGGAGAAAATCTTTACCAGTTATACATGAGACAGAGGATTAATATCCAGAATATACAAAGAACTCAAAACTTGAACTCAAATTAGCAAGAAAATAACCAAATAAAAAGACGGGCTATAGATCTGAACAGAGAGTTCTCAAATGAAGAAATAAAAGTAGTTAAGAAACACTTATGACCCAGTTATATCACTCCTTGGCATATACCCAAAGGACTCATCATACTGTAAAGATACCTGTACACCCATGTTTGTTGCTACTCTCTTCACAATAGCAAATAAATGGAAACAGCCTAAATGTCCCACAACTGATGAATGGATAATGAGTGGTACATCTACACAGTGGAGTACTATTCAGCAATAAGAAATGTGGAATACGTCTTTAATCCTAGCATGTGGGAGGTAGAGGCAGGTGGATCTCTGTGAATTCAAGGCCAGCCTGCTCTATATAGTGAGTTCCAGGACAGCTTGGGCTACAGGGAGACCCTGTCTCAAAAAGACCCCCCCCCAAAGAAAAGATGAAATTATGAAATTCCTAAGTACATGGATGGAACTAGGGCAGGCAGAAACAGAAAACCAAGCTACATATGTTCTCCCTCATTTGTGGATTATAGCTCCCTATATGTGAGTATATATAAAGATGTAACACCAGGACCCAGGAAATTGGAAAGGATACATGGAGGTAAAGGAAAAAAAGGAACACGAAAGAGGGGTGGGGGGGTAGTAAGGAACAGATGTTACTAGGGTGGAGGTGGGAAAAGTGGGAGTATTGAGTTGGGAGGGGAGGAAAGAGGGACATACGGGGAGCATAGTGGGGGGAGAGACCTCAGGAGAGGGGCAGAGTAGGGATAATGGGGGTGCTGGGCCTGGGGAAGGAGTCGGGAGGTGGGAAGGGAAGATGAAAAAATTGAGATGATTGTGTCTTGGGTGGTTGGGAGCCTAGAGTATAATGTGATAACCCTGAGACCCCATGAGAAATGTACATACACTGTCTGAACATTGGTGCACAGGTAGTGCAACCTGGTGGCTGTATGGCAAGGAACATAGTGCCAGACAGAAGACACCTGCCTATCTTTGAGTGGTTGGTGAGAGTGATCCAAGACACTGTCAAAACAACCCAGGCTATCACTCTTGATTATCTGCCAGAAATAGAAAATAAGACACTACTGCTCAAGACAGGATCTACTTCAGAAATAGGTCTTAGAGTAATGGAACAGGAACTGACCTGGAAGCCTTCTACATGAATTTTAGTGCTCATAATGCTGGATAATATGCACTTTGCTAAGAGAAAATCAATCAGTGGTATGACCCAATCTTAAAGCCCAATAACAATAATGAGCTGTACAGCAAACTACCTCTATTGGTGCAGTACTGGCACTGTCATCTGGGGGATAATCAACAGGTATCTCATTGGACTTAAAACCTTCTCAATGGGGGTAAACTCATGAAAGTCACTATAAACTCAGCCAAATGCACAGGGCTGGAGGGGACATAGATACTAGAGAAAACCTTACTGTTGTTATATTTCTAGACAAACAAAATTTCTTATCATGCACTAACTATGGAATCTTATATCTACAAACAAGCTTACTGTACACCACTCATCAAAGAAGCAACAGATGGAGGCTACTGCAGAATCCCACAACTGTTCAGACACAGAAAATATATATCTGAAAGTCACCTGATCCTAGGAGACACATGGAGAATTCGAACATTGCAGCATGAGGGGCAGAGAGAAATGAGGGCATCCCTCGGTTCTTCCCAGTGAAGCTTCTTGCACAATAGAGTACAGTGCAAATAGAAGGTCATAACTGGGCAGGTTTCAAAGAATGAGAGCCCCCAGAGTGTGTGCCCCTGGATAGGACTCCTACTTTAAACCTCATCCACATAACAGCTTGGGATCATTGTGGAAGAGTGGTTGGAAAGATTGTAAGAGCCAAAGCTGGTGTATGAACACAGGGAAGCAGAGGCTTACTCTGATAACTGGAGGCTTTCACATGTGAACTTGTGACAATGTTGACATCAGGCATGGAAACTCAGACAAGGTCTCAGAGTGGAGCAAGAGAAATGAAAGGGAGACTGGCCCTAGACTGATTGGTACTGGGTGAGGAAGAATATGCCTTACTTAATTTAGATTTCTAGATTTGCTGACTAGACTCCAGTGGATGAATTTGCACAGAAGGACATCTGAGTTAAAAAGCTTGACTGGATAGGGCTTCACTTGGGTGATGTAATGCATGAGTTGTGATGGGGGGGTGGAGGAACTAGGTGACTAAATTTGATTAGGAACCATTATATGAAATATATAGATGCTTAATAAAAAACTGAATGGTAAATAAACAAAAAATAAAAATATTTCAAGATCACAGAAATAATTCATGATGATATACATTTAATTTTTCTTTTTTTTTCAGGTTTGAATGAGTATATTTAATAAGCACATAGCAAGCCAAAATAAAAGAATAAATAAAACATCATCAAATTGGGTGCTGAAAACATCCAACACAAATTGAGTGGGGAATAAAGCAACCAAAGCAGCTGGCTGGAGTTGCCAGGAGGAGCAGAGTGGCCACTTGGGTGAGGCTTCTAAGTACAAGAAATAGTGACACACAGACAGATGACATCATCAAATCTGGTGCTTACAACATCCAGCAAAAACTGACTGGGTAAGCTGAGGGAGTCAGCTAGAGTTCCCAGATAAGCCTTCTCTCATGGTTTAGCGCCCCATGGTCGAGCCTTCTCTCATGGCTGAGCGTCCCATGGTCAAGTCTTCTCTCCATGGCTGAGTGACCCATGGTCGAGTCTTCTCTCCTGGCTGAGCTTCCCATGGTTGAGTCTTCTCTCATGGCTGAGCATCCCATGGTCAAGTCTTCTCTCCTGGCTGAGCATCCCATGGTCGAGTCTTCTCTCATGGCTGAGCATCCCATGGTCGAGTCTTCTCTCCATGGCTGAGCATGCCCTGGTTGAGCCTTTTCTCATGGCTGAGCATCCCTTGGTCCAGTCTTCTCTCCCTGGCTGAGCATCCCCCGGTTTTGAGCCTTCTCTCCATGGCTGAGCGTCCCATGGTCGAGTCTTCTCTCATGGCTGAGTGTCCCATGGTCGAGTCTTCTCTCCATGGCTGAGCGTCCCATGGTCAAGTCTTCTCTCCATGGCTGAGCATCCTATGGTCGAGCCTTCTCTCATGGCTGAGCATCCCATGGTCAAGTCTTCTCTCCATGGCTGAGCATCCCATGGTTGAGTCTTCTCTCATGGCTGAGCATCCCATGGTTGAGTCTTCTCTCATGGCTGAGTGTCCCATGGTCCAGTCTTCTCTCCATGGCTGAGCATCCCCTGGTTTTGAGTCTTCTCTCCTGGCTGATCATCCCATGGTCGAGTCTTCTCTTCATGGCTGATCATCCCATGGTTGAGTCTTCTCTCCTGGCCAAGCGTCCCATGGTTGAGTCTTCTCTCATGGCTGAGCATCCCCTGGTTTTGAGTCTTCTCTCATGGCTGAGCATCCCACGGTCGAGTCTTCTCTCATGGCTGAGCGTCCCACAGTCGAGTCTTCTCTCATGGCTGAGCATCCCATGGTTCAGTATTCTCTCATGGCTGAGTGTCCCCGTGGTCAAGCCTTCTCTCATGGCTGAGCTTCTCGTGGTCGAGTCTTCTCTCCTGGCTGAGCATCCCATGGTTGAGTCTTCTGGCTGAGTGTCCCATGGTTGAGTCTTCTCTCCATGGCTGAGCTTCCCATGGTTGAGTCTTCTCTCATGGCTGAGAATCCCATGGCTGAGCTTCCAGTTTCTCCTTCCCCATGGCAGGCAATTTTACGTCATGGGGTAAACAATAGTAACCTCTGTCAGAAATACTCTTTGTCTGTTTTTTCTGTTCTCTTCCTTCCCTGTCACAGATTAAGGGGGCCAGCCCAGCTGCAGACAAGGGGTCTTGGAGGACACTTTGAGACACACATGCTTGGGTATGAAATGGGGGAAACCCAATTCCAGAGCCAACTTCTCAATGTGCTCAAACAATACATGACAATTTGCCAATATAATGTACATTATAGGTACTGTGAATAGATACGTGAAGTTCCCCAATTTTTGTTGACTGACAGCCATATTGTTCTTCTCAGAGTTCTTTGTGTTTTAAACATGACTGCTTACTAAACCAATCCCTCCAAGAGAAACATCTCATTTGCCATATATACGTATGTATATATATGTGAATATATATAATGGCAAGAAACTATATATATAATGTTTTTTGTTTGTAGGACAGAGGTTGATGATGTTTCGTGTCTTCTTCAATTGCTGTCTTTTTTATTTTTAAAATTAAATTTGTTCTTAAGGGGATGCCCTGTGAGAAAGGGGTAAGGTTACTTGCCACCAAGAACAAATTTAATTCAAAAAATAAAATTTGGCCGGGCGTGGTGGCACACGCCTTTAATCCTAGCACTCAGGAGGCAGAGGCAGGTGGATCTTTGTGAGTTCAAGGCCAGCCTGGCCTACAGAGTGAATTCCAGGACAGCTGGGGCTACAGGGAGACCCTGTCTCGAAAAGACCAAAAAAAAAAAAAAAAAAAAATTGATGTTCCCAGACTTCACGTGGTGGGAAAGAACTGACTCTGGCCTCCACACAATGGTATGGTACACTTGCATGTGTGCACGTGCATGCGTGCGCGCACACACACACACACTAAATATTAATAACAAGCTTATTCTTTGAGAACTTCATATGTATGCATAATGCAGTATGATCACACTCACCCCCCCACGTTCTTTGCTCCCTCCCATTGTCACCAACCTCTCCCTCCTCCCAATGAGTTCCTCTCCCTACATTTAGTTTTTCTTGAAAAATACACATGAACGTGGCACAATAAGCTGTCTAATGAAGTCTTTTATTTGCTCTGATACAAGAACAATTTCATATCAAAACAAATGCTTTTCCCCCTCCCCTGAACACAGTCCTAATACAGTTCCCAGTAGACATGTTAAAATACACATAATTATCACATGAATGAGAAAATTTAAAATTTTAGCAGTTGTTAGGACTCTAGAGGTGAATGGATAGCCATTTACATTCGTTTCTTTAATGCTTCATCAGTACCACTTCTGATTTAACCTTAAAATCATGCAGTGATATAGGCTTGCTAAAGCAGATCTGCTTCAAAAAGGAATGTTGCCTTCACAATGCTTCCCCAAGGTTTAGATTGTGAATATCATGAAGCAGACTTCTTTGTGGAAAGATTGACAGAGGTGAATGTATAGAATAAATATTCATAAACTCTACATACTATTAGGTTCAAGAAACACAGAGAAATACTATCAAGCCCAGGATTCAATCTTTGATACAAAATTTATTTAATTTGCTGGTGTACCAGAAACCAAATGAGAGAACTTGTGCACCTGGGGGGCCAATTATTGTTGAGCTAGGGACAACCCACTCCACACATGGAAGACTATGACCTCAACTGTTTGTTACAGTGATATTTTAAAGACTAAAACTGCAGGGCTGGAGAGATGGCCTAGCGGTTAAGAGCGCCGACCGCTCTTACAGAGGACCCGGGTTCGATCCCCAGCACCCACATGGCGGCTGAGAACCGTCTGAAGCTCCAATTCCAGGAGAACTCCAGTTCCAGGGGAATCCGAGACCCTCTTCTGAAATCCGCGGCGTTGCACGACACGGGTGCACAGACTTGCATCAGACAGTACATTCATACACATACAGAAATAAATAAAATTAATTAAAAAAAATAAAGACTAAAACTGCAAAGAAAAAGAAAAGCAAAAGAAAAACACAAACCAGGGGAGAATGTTAGTGAATCACAAAGCAAGCAGTGGTGGCCTTTAAGCTGATTGGTTGCGTTTAGCAGTGTGAAGCCCCTTGGAGATGGGAAAGTTCCCCTTAAGACTGGAAAAGTTCTGGGGCTGGAGAGATAGCCTAGCGGTTAAGAGCACCGACGCTCTTGCAGAGGACCCGGGTTCGATCCCCAGCACCCACATGGCGGCTAAGAACCGTCTGTAACTCCAATTCCAGGAGAACTCCAGTTCCAGGGGAATCCGAGACCCTCTTCTGACCTCCGTGGCATTGCACGACACGGGTGCACAGACCTGCATGCAGACAGTACATTCATAACACATCAAAAAAAAAAAAAAAAAAAAAAAAAAAAAGACTGGAAAAGTTCATCTTGACCTGAAACAGCTCTGCAAACTAGGAGTCAGAGGCAAGGTAGCAGGGAATGTGCTCTTGAGATTGTGGTCAGAATAGGAAGGGTAGTCGTGGCATGGGAGCAATTGTGAAGGTGGGAGGGAGTAATGATGGGAACCAAACTTACTTCAGAGGCTTGCTTTAGCTAACTTGTTTTTATAGTTAATTCCTTCCTTTGGATTTATTCTTTCTGATCTGTTCCCAACGATACATGTGTTATTTCCAGATGAGAAGAAACAGAGAATTAGGGTTTACACAAAGCTCCGACAATTGAAATCTAAGGATAATGAATGTGTACCATTAAATATTGATAGAAATACTTCAAGTGCTAATCTTTGTATAGATACTTAAGTGATTTAACATTAACTTGTGTGCCAACAAAGTGACTCTCCTAATCATCAAATTTCATTAGCTAGTCTCCGAAGTGAAAATGCTGTGCAGGGACATGGTGATTCTCAAAGCATAGCTATATTCCTGAATATTCTAACCATGTAAAGAATTATTTCCCCCTTAACAATTTCTCCCAGGCTGGAGAGATGGCCTAGTGGTTAAGAGTGCTGACTGCTCTTGCAGAGGACCTGGGTTCGATCCCCAGCACCCACATGATAGCTAAGAACCGTCTTTAACTCCAGGTCCAGGGGAATCTGACACCCTCTCTGACCTCTGTGGCATTGCACAACAAGGGTGCAAAAACCTACATGCAGACAGTACATTCATACACATAAAAAATAAATAAAATAAAATAAATAATTTCTCCCTGACCCACACTGCTGTACAGCTTCATCCATTGTGTGAGCATGATACTTACTGACTTTCTGAAGTAGTAAACATTACTAGAAATCAGTGTAAAGTGATGTTTACAAGCATCAAATAATATCACGATGTTAACAAATGGGGGCTCCTTGCACAAAATGTACAGGTGCATTGACAAATAGGACCTGATAGAGTTAGAACACCTAAAATGTGATAAAAACAGACAAGAAAAGCATAAAACTGTCCACTGATAAAAGAACTGATACAAAAATAATTATGTGCTGTCCTTGGGGAGAGTTTGTGAAATTTGGGATAGTTTAACAAAATTCTTTTTGAAATATTTTTAAACTTTTTCTCTTTTTTATTTTTATTTCATTTGTATGAGTGTTATGTCTGCATATGTTTAAGTGTATCCATGTCATGAAATGCCTGAGGGGGAGAGAACAGGTTGTTAGATCCCCTGGAAATGGAGTTACAGACAGTTGTTAGCTGCCATGTGGGTGATGGGATTTGAATCTAGGTCTTGGGTAAGAAGAACCAGTGCTTGTAACCACTGAGCCATCTCTCCAGCCCCTTAACAAAATTCTTTAATCATTATTAGTATTACATGCTTTGAAATTAAAAATTGGGAGGTGTATTGATTTATCAGACTTTAATCTGTGGAATAACATCTAAGAAAATGTTTGAAACTTGATCCACTTTTATTTCCCTCCTCCACTTTTATTTTTATTTTATTTTTAAACTTCACATTACATTTTATTTATTCCCTCCATGTCCCCCACCCTTGAACTATAGTGTGAATGAAGGAAGTGGTCCTGCAAAAGTCAGTTCTGTCCTTCTGTTATGTGAATCCAAGGCATTGACCTTGAGTGGCCAGGCTTGGCATGAGGTACCTTTGATTGTTGATCTCAGCAATCCCTTAATTTACTTTTAAAATCCTAGTACCCATTTGAAGTTACAACCATTTGGGTTAAACATGAAATAAAATTAATTTCCATTTATTTCAAAATAATCATTTCCATATATTTTACCTTTGTTTTGCACGACACGGGTGCACAAACCTACGTGCAGACAGTACACTCATACACATACAAAAATAAATAAAATTAAAAAAAAACAAAGCCCTAATTAAATATATTTTTCCTGTTCACTATAAACTACTGGTAGTTATTTTATGCTTTTGCTTCACAAGATTTTTTTCTTACTATTACTCTTTTTTTTTTAAATTAGTTTTTATTGATGCTTTGTGCATTTCATACATTTTTTCCAATTCAGATCAGGCTTATTTCCCTTTCCCTCCCCCCCCCACCCCCACCCCATCCCAGATCATGCATTCTGCCATAACTGTCCTGCATCTTTCTCTCATTTTTTTTTTTCATTTTTAGCTATAAGTGATAATCCATGAGTACAAGCATCCTTCATGCAAAACCTATCTGCAGGCTGTTGTGCCCAAACACCTACAGCCCCACCATCCAGTGGGGGGTGACAGGTTGTTTGTTCAATCAAGTTGATCAAATGAGTGTCCAGACTACATTGCTGTAGTTTCACCATTCACCCCAATCGCAGCCCTTACATTCTACCACGCCCCCTCTTCCGCAGGTTGTTCCCTAGGCTTAGAAAAGGGGCACAGGTGGATGAGAGGTAAAACAGTCCACTCTCTCTGGAGCTGTTGACTTGGACTCTGGTCAATTCTGGCTGTTTCCTTTCATGGGCTGACAGTTTGTTGGCCAGGGGATCCAAGGCCCCACAAAAGGTAAGGGCTCCTTGCCCCTAAGTTGGGATACCTACAGGAGGAGAGGCAATAAGACCCTGCTGCCGAAGACCTGATGTTAACATGGGAGGGATGTATTGAGACCACACATGCAAGTGTACAGATGGCCTCTGGAATGCCAGAGAGTGTTACCAAAGGCCACTAAACCAATAAAGCAAACATGGGTCTCCCTGAGTCAAGCAAGACTCCACCGTCAGCACCAGCTACACCTCACCTGCCTGGAAATACTGTGCAGCAGAGGCAGCCATGTGCCTGTATATCCCAAATCTAATTGGCTATTGGCTCTCCCCTTGGAGAAATAACCCATGGCTGATGCCACAAGCTTACATCCTCTACAGGTTAGGAGATGTTATAAGCCACAGTAAGACCCTGTCATATTTAACAGGGGGGAAAATTGTAATTCATGGATTAACATATCCAAACATGTGTCTATGCTAAAGTAACCTACCATAACTATTAGTGCTGCTTAAATACCTATATATCTAATTGCTTGTTCTTACTATTACTCTTAATCCTCAGATGAAGCCTGCTTGTAATTCCATTTTGCCCAATTGCCATTCCTCCCATTTCAGTCAGCATCTCAGATTTGTTCCTATTTTACAAAATGGAGACCAGAACATCATAACAGTGTCTGTCTAGGAATCATCTTAGAAATAAGGATTTGCTGAGAACATTAGAAGGAGTTGCTGATTGTTGAGCCTAGATTTTGCAACTTAACTTCTTAGGGAGTTTCCTCACACTGTCAGAAAATAAGGATCGGATGAAACTCCAACACCCAGAGAAGTCTGAGGACCTATGAACAAAGAGAGCCATATACTGGATCTGTAAAAACAAACTCTTGGGGCTGGAGAGCTAGCTAGCTGTTAAGAGCTTTGTTGGACTTGTAGAGAGCCTAGGTTCAGTTCCCAGAACCCACATGGTGGCTAATGACCATCTGTAACTCCAGTTCCAGGGCATCTGATTCCCTCTTCTCACCTCCAGAGGCATTGCATGGTACAGGCACACTTACATATGGGTAGGCAACAGACTCATAAACCTAAAGTAAAAATGATCAGTAAATTATCTAAAATGAAAGGCATTGTACTGTCCTTGGGTTGCATAAGCAGAAATAACAGTGTTGTCATTTGACTTCCCCTGGAATCATAAGGGAGATTTTTCTAAAATCTCCCTTAAGTAAAGGACAACAAGCAAGAGAGACCAGCCAAGCTGGTATACCATAATTCTGCAGACTTGGGAAGAAGTCACATGAACTGAAAAACCACTGCATCCTGGGAAGCATCTGTAGATGTAGGAAGTGACAGGGGCAGGAAGAGAACCAGAAAGAGAGCAGGATCCAACACCTCAGGTCAGAGCTTTCACAGAATTCAGCTTTAACATGACAGCTGCCCTTCTAGCCATTGTATCAGGAAGGCCCTGCATATTGCATGCAACCAAGAGATGATGGACCTGAGAATGGTAAATTCTAAATTGATGTGTATAATTTCCAATGATCTGGTAATCCTGAAATTGCTGAGAATAATTGTTATGAAGTACTTCAGGAGTTCATAGAGCTTACAGAGAGACTGGGTGATTATTTCTCAGTCAGGAGGTAGGGTATTGGAAATAATTTATCATTTCGTCAGTACATTTTCTCAAAAGACTCAACATGTTGATTTTCTATTATGAAGTCAGTCCTGGAGGAATAAAGAATGTTGGTATTATTTGATATGTGTTGTCCTTTAGCTAGATGTTAGTACCAAAATGGTGACAATGTTTTGTTACAAAATTGGAAGGTTATGCTTTTCCACTTATACATTCCTATACTTAGAAGACGCCTTCTCTCATAATTGACCAACATGCCTGTGCATACAAGCATCTCCAACTGGACTACGGGAACCTTGGGTTGTTCAAAATTTGGACATAGATACTTGCAAATTGGTTTTACATGAATGTTACTTACATTCATTGCTTATGCTTAATAATTTGGCTCACTTAAAAAATGCAACAATTACTTAATTGTACAGCAAACTGAGTAACATCAATGTTATCTGAAAACAACTGTGTTATTATATTGTAGAAACCCTTAAAAAATAAACAAATAAAAGAGGAAAAAAAACCCCAAAAACAGTACAATAAGAAAAAAAAAAAAGAAAATATCACTGGTCCTGGTAGGTCTTACCTGAACTCACTAGCCTGATATGTGAAAAGGAATAAATAAACCTTAAAGGATGATAGTAACTGAAAATTGGATAATGATCATATAATGCCATTAATTATATCTCCCAATGTTTTGAGTGAGTAGATTGACTCTATTTTAGATTTTCTATACTCTTAAAAATTTAAGAGAACACAATAGGATGTGTATACGTTTTAGGAAAGTGGTATCTTAGTTGGATTTCTGCTGTTTAAAACAAAGTGTGTTCAATTACTTGGTTCCCTTCTCTTGTCTGTGAAAAAGACAAATTCTGGGCTTTACCTGGAAGCATGTCCTGCCTGAGCTTCTATTGTGTCACACCTGCTTTACAGTGTGTGCCTGTCATCCTCCTCACTCATTAACGACATTAATCAGTGGAGGACAGGGATGGAATAAAAGTTGCTTCTTCAGTTGCAGCTTTGGTAATTGCCTTGATCAAGTGTAGCTGAGTAGTTTTTGCCTAGATGAGTTGGTCTTGTGCCACTGGAATATGGGTTGCAACTTGATTAAGTTACAAAGGACTCTTAATAACATTTATTGGCCACTTCATCTGGATAAAATTGTTTGATAGATGGGCTGGAGAGATGGTTCATCAGTTGAGAGCACTGACTGCTCTTGCAGAAGACCACAGTTCAATTCCCAGCTCCCACATGATGGCTAAGAACCGTCTTTAATCCCAGCACTCAGGATGCAGAGGCCAGAGGATTCATATGAATTCAAGGCCAGCCTGGTCAATATAGTGAGCTCCAGACCAGCTGGGATTAAAAGGAGACCCTGTCTCAAAAAGATAAAAAATAAATAAATGAATAAAATAATAAAAAAGAAGAGGCCTTCTCAAAACAAATATCACAAAACATTGAGCGAGTAATTGGAAACTGGTTATTTTGTGATGGCACATTAAGATGGTTAGATTTCACTCCCACTCTACAACATTATTTTATTTTATTTTTTTCTTGCAGTTCTCATCCTCAGCCTTTCACGACTGTGCTATCCCCACAGCCCTATTTTATTTCTTTTAAAGATTAGTCCTATCCACAATTCATCCTCCATACTTTCTTCATGTGCTTATATAATATATACAGAATAGTGTCCCATTGTTAGACTCCCTTCCTCCCTTCCCAGGAAGGGGTACAGGAAATGTTGGCTAGACTCAGTAACAAATAGCTTCCCAAAGATTTATGAGGTCTGATTGCTTAGGATTTTGATTTATTGAACTCATGAAGTAAAAAACCATTTTAAGGCTAGTGTCTCTTTAAAAATGGAGATTATGATTCCATCATTTTAACTATTCCAACTCCAACATGAACATGTGATACTCTACTGAACACATTCATTTACTTGCTGTTGATTCTTTAATACAGTAGTGTTCTCTAAGTGCTATCAAAACTACTTTCTCCATATTTACCTGCTCAAGGTTTCAAATGATTTAAATGTGAAGTTTCCCAGGCCCTAATTCTTCTTAGCTGTGCTGGAATGCTCTTGCTCTATGTTACTGAAGTAGGATGATTAGAAGCTTTTATGTGATGGTCCTTCATAGTGTTAAGTGCAAGTCTTGCTGTTGTCTTTGGATGGTGATTGTCCCTGATAATGACAAAGACCATGAGCAACAAATTCTATGGGAAGCTGAATGATTTCAAAACTTGGTTTTAATATTTTATATTTTGTATTAAGATTTAGCCTAATTTATTCTTTTAAATATATTTCCAACCTGGAATAATTCTCCTTAATTTGAATGCATCATGATAATTTAAGATATTAATGCAGTTTACATACATGTTCCCTGTGTAATTTCTTGTGGAGGTTTCTTCTGAATCTAAATCTTTAAGCTGCAGTTGATGTTGTTTGTTTAAGCTTTCCTGACATTATGTTTTTAATCAGGAATTTTTGCAAGGCATTTTTTACTTCTTTATTTCTCAGGCTATAAATGAAAGGGTTTAATAAAGGAACTACTATTGTAAACAGAATGGCAGCTGGTATATCATTACCTCCTTCTTCTAGCAAATTTGGTCTAATATACAGGAAGAAAATAGATCCATAGAATAAGGAAACAGATAAGAAATGAGATGCACAAGTAGAAAAGGCTTTGACTTTTCCTTCTTTGGATTTCATTTTGGAAATTGTTAAGACAATGTACAGGTAAGATACTAAGACAGTACCTATTGTGAAGATTTGAATTGAGCCTGCAAAAAGAAACAGTACAAGCTCATTGACATATGGGTCAACACAGGATAGTCTGAACAAGGGAAGAAGATCACAGTAAAAGTGGTTGATGTGATTAGATCCACAGAAAGTTAACCTAAATAGTAGCCCTACGTGAATCATAGAATGCAAGTTTCCAGCTATGAAGGCTCCTGTGGTCATCTGAAGGCAGAGCTTCTTAGACATTATGGTGTGGTACTGCAGTGGGCTGCATATGGCCACATAGCGGTCATAGGCCATAGCTGCCAGAAGAAAGCAGTCTGCAGTTTCAACAGTGCAAAGAAAATAAAATTGTGCCATGCACTCATACAGAGAAATTATTTTGTCCTCAGAAAAGAAGTTTCCCAACATTTTTGGAGTAATAGCACAGGCACAACAAGAATCCACTAGAGCCAGGTTACCCAAAAAGATGTACATTGGGGTGTGAAGAGAGTGTTCTTTTGAAATCAGTATCATCAAACCAATATTGCCTACCATGGTGATCAGATAGATGACAAAGAATACTGGAAAAAGAAGGGTGTTCATTTCTGGGTGATCTGTAAATCCCATGAGGATGAACTCATTTATGGTGGTGTGGTTTCCTTCAGCCATTCCTGACTTCTCTGAAAGAAAGTGTTGAGAAATAATTTGATAGTTTATGCTATGCCCAGAGCAGGGCTCTCTGGCTCAAAGAAAGAGGAGCGTCTTCAACAACACATTTAATATTATTGGACTTCGCTTGCACACCCAATACTGGAGGACTATCAGTCCTCCTTGGATATTTTTTTTTTTTAGGACTGAAGATTGAGCCCAGGGCATCATACACTGGACAAGTGCTCACAAGTAAGCTGCATTCCCTCCTTAAACTATTGCATTTTTTTTTGCCTATGTATGTAAACATTTTCTCAATATATTAAATAACCTACCTAATATTGGATTCACATTGATCGCTTTTTAGTTATTGAAATGAACATTCAAGGCAAAAGTACTTCTCTATATGAGACAGTCAGGAAAATCTTCTTTATAATTTATGCCAGGAATTAATATCAGCATTCCCAAACAAGTTCAAAGACAGTAACAGCTAAGGACATTATTTGGAAGACTACCATTGCTAACTAATGTTCAAAGAAGCAGTATGCACAAAATTCAAAAGGTACCAAAACCAAAATGTTCATGGACAGATGAATGGCTTGGATGTACATATACATAAAATGCAATATTATTCATTCATATAAAGAAATGAAATGTTGGGGGCTGGAGAGATGGCCTAGCGGTTAAGAGCACCGACTGCTCTTGCAGAGGACCTGGGTTCGATCCCCAGCACCCACATGGCGGCTGAGAACCATCTGAAACTCCAATTCCAGGAGAACTCCAGTTCCAAGGGAATCTGACGCCCTCTTCTGACTTCCGTGGCATTGCACGACACGGGTGCACAAACCTACATACAGACAGTACATTCACACAAAAAATAAAAGAAGCCGGGCGTGGTGGCGCACCCCTTTAATCCTAGCACTTGGGAGGCAGAGGCAGGCGGATCTTTGTGAGTTCAAGGCCAGCCTGGTCTACTGAGCGAGTTCCAGGACAGCTGGGGCTACAGGGAGACCCTGTTCTCAAAGAGCAGAAAAAAAAAAAAAAAAAAAGAAATGAAATGTTGACATACTACACCATGGGTAAGCTTTTATAAGTGAAATTTGGCACAGAAGGGGTACAGGCTATAGCATTACTTAAATGAGGTACCTAGAGTAATCAAATTCTGAGGGATAAAATATAAAGTGGTGTTTGAGATGGAGGTGGGAAGGAGGTGCTCTGGTTTAACTGGCATGCACCATGCACTTTCTGTTTGGGAAGATGGAAAATTCTGGAGATGATTAATGGTAATAGTATACACAGCAAATAAAAGTCTTTTCAATTGCAAGTTCTTAGTAATCTATCTCTAATGTTATTTTTTCTATTTTTAAATGCTTACAAATAAAATCCTTCAGGGAGTTTCTTTTTTTTCTTTTTTCTTTTTTCTTTTTTCTTTTTTTTTTTTTTTACAAAGGATTTGCTCCCAGGGGATTTGGGAAGTCCTGTACAACACAGAATGAAATTTAACTGTATTTCTCATTGTGCATAAATTGGTGGAATCATTGGAATATTTAGTAGTAGAATTATGAAACTACTAAAGTTTATAGCCCTTGAATATTAAAATGATGAACCTATGTGAAAGAAATAATTAGAAGCTCAAGTAAAAGACTGTATGCAATCATTTTCACTGTAATTTTTTTAAAAAATAAAAATGTAAATTATTTAATTGTCTGTCTAATTAAGAAAATGCCAGTCACCCATATGATAGCATATTGTGCAATCATTACATAGAATACTCTGTGATAAAATATTATAAGATGAATAGAACATTAAATTCTACATATAATCATGACTTCCAAATAAATAAATGTAATGGTAAAAGAAAGATAGCATAGAAAATGACCAAAATTCTAATACTAGTTTTCCCTATGCAATGAAAATCACAGTTCATTAATTTCTTCTGTGTATTTTCTCCTCTTTTAAATTCTCTACCATGACCATTGCTTTAATAACCAGGAAACAAAAAGAATGTTAATGAATAAATGACATGTTTTAGGTCTGCTCTGTTTTTTTTTGTTTTTTTTTTTTTTTTGACAGATAAGCTCATAATCATCACTGAGGAACAACTAATATTTTCTGCACTGCACAGTTCTACAGTGGATGAGCTCACAGTGGATTTAGTGAGGAAGGTTCCTGCTGTGACCCTGGTTTCAGCAGTTAGAAGTAATGACTTACTGGGGCTGGAGAGATGGCTCAGCAGTTAAGAGAGCTGACTGCTCTTGCAGAGGACCCAGGTTCGATTCTCAGCACCCAGATGGTGGCTAAGAACAGTCTTTAAGTTGGTGGGGTGGCACATGCCTTTAATTCTGGCACTCAGTAGGCAGAGGTAGGCAGATCTCTTTGAGGTCAAGTCCTGCCTTGTCTACAGAGTGAGTGCCAGGTCAGCTGGGGCTATAGGGAGACCCTGTCTCAAAAGACAAAAAAAGAAAAAAAGTAATGATTTACTGACAGCATTGCATGCTTCTTGAACGTCAAAAATTTTTTTTAAAAAATTAAAAAAAGAATATACTGAGGCTAGTAGTACAGTCCTAGGCTCACTGCTTCTGGACAGCAGGATCTCTCTGAAGTCAGCATCCACTCTTCCAATGTTTACTGTTTCCATTGTATTTCTCGATTGTGTGGTGCTTATATTTATTAAAATTTCAGGATACTTTATAACTTCCTTTTAATATTCAATTGGCTTTATATTTATTGATTATCTGCACTTTGCTGCCAGTTTTCTTTGGACAGACGTTAACCTACCAGATTTTTCCAGATCAACAACTCTGTGGATAGTAACGGACTATATCTGTTCTAGAAAACCAGGAGTAGAAGACTGTTTTGGAGGACATCAAAGAACTCTTTGATTTTGGTTTGCTGAAAATCTTTTTGATTTTTAAATCTTAGATTTCTTGAAGATGAAACCATCAGGAACATTACTAAAAAAGGGACATTTGAAGTTTATATAAATTGAATGATTTTTTTTCTTCCACTAAATGTCGTTTGTGCATGAGCTTAAACTTTTTTTCTTGCCCCACCACCAATCCAAGCTTAAACTTTCATAATTGATTTTTTAACTTCTAAATGGATAACTGATACGTTTTAAATTTTCACTTATGATCTGAATAAATTACTTAAATTGAATTCCACTGTAGAGACTAATTGCATTATTATTAATGAAAGTAGTCTCAGAAATGTGACAAATGCATTCTCTATTTACCACAAAAGTATGCTCTTGCTTTCCTGAATTTATGCTCCTCTTGAATGCAGAAGTGATACAAATGACTGACAACTTTTTATGTAGTGTTTAGACAAATGAAGTCAGAAGACTTTAAGCATATTCAAAATTGAAAAATTAAAAACGGCAATAAAAACATCTAGAAATTAGGAAATCAAATCTTTAATGACACTAATATGTCTAGAAACATACATTTTAAATTTGTTCTCACCTTGGTTTCACTGATGAGAGTTTTATAGGTGCCAGGTGTTTGCCTGATGTTAGATTCTGAAGAAAGTCCAGCACAAAGTCTTTATTCACTTCCACACAGGAGACTATTTCTGCATGTCATTGGTGGAGACTATTTGAAATATTCAAAAGGATTCTCAGGAGATTTACCTGGTGCTGACATCAACACTCAGCCTGAGAGACCCAGTCTCCTGAACCCTGTTCCAAACTAAATTAAAATAATTAAGCACATCCTTTGAGACCAAGACAAAAAGGTACATACCTAGTTCTAAACAAATGTAACAAATTTAAAAAAGGAAATTCAGTTTCTATCAGATTTACCAATCTGAAACTAAAACACCAAGTTAGAAAGAAAATTCCAGCTTGATAGGTCAAAAAAACTTCACAGTGAAAGTTGAAAGTAAGTTAGGATTGGTTGCCTCAGGAGGGGAACAGAGATTGGGCTTTTCTCATCTCCTTTTCTTTAAGCATCTTTTTTTTTTTTTATAATTCCACAGGCTTATTACATTTATAATATAAGGGACTTCCTCTCCCCTCTCCTAGTCCTCCTGTGCCTCTCCCATCACTCTCAAATTCATGACCTTTTCTTTCATTATTACTGTTACATCTATTAATTATTATTGTCACACACATGTATGTGTATGACACATATATCCTACTGAGTCCTTTTAGTGGTGCTCACATGTCCATGTGTTTAGGGCTGTCTACCTAGGATTACAAAACCTATCTGAGGGCTTTTCCTTGGGGAAGACTGTTTCTCCTTTTTTCAGCAGCCATTGATTGCCTGTAGCTCTTCAGGTAGAGGTGGGACTTTGTGAAATTTCCCACATGCATGTTGGCATTATCAATTGGTGTGGTCCTTATGCTTGTCTTGATTAGGCAACCACAATGTAGTGATTTCATGGGTGCAGGTTTCCTGTCTAAAGAAGACTATCTAGCAGCAGGTGTCCTGGTTTTCTGGCTCTTAAAATATTCCTCTTCCCTCTCTTCCAAGATATTCCTTGAGTAGGTGAAGGAATTGCATTTTAGATGATCAAACCGGCTAGTGTTATGTAGCAATGTCTTCCAAGGCAAAACCTTACATCTTGGAGGGAAGCTGGTTAAGATGCAGGCTGCAATAAGGGAGCCAAACAACAGGATGTTCCTAGTAGGATGTGAAACATCCCAACTTTCAGGGAAATTCATTAACATAATGAAGTACACAGCTCAATAGCATCAGGAAATGCCTGAAATTTACCAGATTCACTAGGTCCCTCAAACCCCCAAACATGTTAAGTTCTAAGGATTGCTAAGAAACACTGTCAGATCAGCTAAGTTACCCAGAAGAGGTAAATCTGTGAGTTGCCTGGGAGAAAGAGACCAGCCAGCTGCCTGGAAAAGACTCAGACCACTCACAGAGCCATCTGGAAAAGATGCTCTGTTGACCTTCCTGCAGATTGTGCATTGTAAGCCAAGTTTCCTGATTTTATGAGCTGTTAGAGCCCTGGGCTGAACTGTGGGTGTTGCTGGTGTCTTTGATTCATTTCTGCTCCTGTAACTCTTCAACCGTACTCCTTTTAGTTTGCCAAGTTGGACTTTGGTGTTGCTAAAATTACTTCTGGGAGTTACGTGAGCTTGAGGCATCTGCCTTCTCCTCCTGTGGTCTCAATAGAGAGTGAGGAAGATTCTCCAAACCAGTTTGGAAGATTCTAGGGAATTTAATTGGGCTTGCTTAGAGCAAATGGGTGAAAGGGTTACTTACAGGAATGTTGCCATCCCCTGCCTGCAAGCTCTGCCCAAGATGGCAATGGTGGTGGTGGGAGAGAGACCACCTCATGCCCTCCTCCGATTATATGCCCTTGGCCCCTGCCCTTTATGCAGCCAAGGCCAACTGGCTGGTTGGACCAGGTAGCTGGCTCCCTGGCTCTTCCCTTTCCCTAGTAAGGACAACAGTCAAGTTTACAATCTGGGGCACGTAGGTGTCTCTATGAGTGAGAAAGCATTTGATGTCCAAAGTCAGTCTTTCTCTCAGAGGACCATCCATACTACACAGGTGGTGTCCTTACTCTGGTCTATTATTGGTTTCCTCTCTAATGTTAGTAGCCATTTGTTCACCTCTTGCTCACTAGGAATAGTGTCACACAACAGGTGGGCACCCCACCGTCACTTATTCTCTGCATTTTGACCAGTGGTGGGTCTCTGCAGTAGCCTCCATCTGCTGCTTCTTTGATGAGAGGTGAGAGCTTCACTTGTCTGAAAACGTCATCTCTTCATAAAGACAAAATGCAATTTCTAGAATTTTCCTTTGTATTTTTGTTTTAAAATCCTTAATACTTTTCCCTGAGAAATGGAAATAATCTCTAAATTTTCATTAGAAACCCAGAAGCAGTGTCTTGGAAACCCTTTTCCCTCAAAATCCTCTCTTCAGCATCTACCAATCTCAAGTCCCAACTTTTTGGTTAATTACTGTGACAGTGAGCTTATCATCACTGCTAGAAATGCCTGGGATAAACACCTTCTTATAATGAGAAAAGTTTTACTTTGGCTCATAGTTTGGGAGATTTCAGCTCATGACTGATTGGAACTTTGGTTCCTGCCTGCAATGAAGCATCAGATGCTGTGGAGTAGAACAAATAATTTGTTTTGTGGCCATGAGGCAAAACAGAGAAAGAGAATGGGCTCATTTTGTGACTGGTTGTCAGTGTTTGTTGAGGACAAGTTAAGGGGATTGTCCTCATCAAACAATGACCATCTGCTTCCATTGCTCCCTATTTCCCTCTTATCTATAAATGGTGTGGGGCTCATGAAAAGTCTTTGAGAAAGCATCGTGGCTTAATTTCCTGTACATTTAAAATTTTCTTACTTAAACATTTTGAATAGTTCGTATTTTCAGAAGGACAAATAAACTACAATGTATTTTACAGTTTATGTACTGTAATTGAACAGTAAATAGTATGTACTATTTATTATGTGACATTAGAATTATATAGTCTATTCTTGTGGAGCTTACATTCTGAAAGAGGAGATAGGAAGAAGATAGCTACAAAGATAAAAATGAGAAGAGAAAATATCAGTAAGTGCTATGCTGAAGGTAAGAACAACTGGAAGTTGGGCCTGGAGAGATGGTTCAGCAGGTAAAAGCAGTGACTACTCTTGCAGAGGCCCTGGGTTCAGTTCCCAGCACCCACATGGCAGCTATCAACTGTCTATAACTCTAGTTCCAGGGGATCCTATGTCATCGTCTGACCTCCTCAGGCATTGCATGACACATGTATGCTTACATACATCCACATAAAAAAATAAAAACAGGCCAGGTGTGATGGAACATGCCTTTAATCCTAGCACTTGGGAGGCAGAGGCAGGCGGATCTTTGTGAGTTCAAATAGCCTGGTCTACAGAGTGAGTTCCAGGACAGCTGGGGCTACAGGGAGACCTTGTCTCAAAAAGACCAAAAAAGTAAAAAAAATAAAACAATAAATGCAATATTAAAAAAAAAAAAACTAGAAGAAATAAATAGAAAAAGTCCATGAGAAAAGGCAAGCTGAGATGTGACTAGCAAAGAATTAGTCATGGCATGTTGGGGAATAACATATTAAATGCAGGGAAAGTCTTATGCAGATTCTTTTTTTTTTTTTGAGACAGGGTCTCCCTGGACCTCACTCTGTAGACCAGGCTGGCCTCGAACTCACAGAGATCTGCGTGCCTCTGCCTCCCAAGTGCTAGGATTAAAGGCGTGCACCACCACGCCTGGCATTTATTTATTTCTGTATGTGTATCAATGTACTGTCTGCATGCAAGTTTGTGCACCCGTGTCGTGCAATGCTGCGGAGGGTGTCGGATTCCCCTGGAACTGGAGTTTCAGACGGCTCTCGGCCGCCATGTGAGTGCTGGGAATCAAACCTGGGTCCTCTGTAAGAGCAGTCAGCGCTCTTAACCGCTAGGCCATCTCTCCAGCCCAGCAGATTCTTTAATGTAGAAATGAGCTATCCATGGTTGTGAAACCATCAAGGAGAAGGTGATTGGGGCTGAAGAATTGATGTAATGGGATTTGTGACACAGAATATGGAGATTTCTTTTGATTTTCAACCAATGAGAAGCCTTAGGAGAATATTAGTTTCCTATTGCTGCTAAAACAAATCACTACAAACTCAGAAGCTTGAAACAACCAAAATTTATTACATCACATTCCTAGAACTTACAGGTCTGAAACAGGTCCTAATGGGAGAAAAAAGAAAGAAGAAAGAAAGAAAGAAAGAAAGAAAGAAAGAAAGAAAGAAAATCAAAGTGCAAGGAAGTTCACAGGGAGAATTCATTTCGTCAAAGATTAGCCACTAACATCTTTCTTATATTATTGTTTTATTCCAATTCAGCTTCCTTTGTCTTCAGTATTTAATGTACAGTATAGCCCTCATGTGGTTAATTTTCCCATTTTAAGGTCAGCTTATAACCCTAATACCATCTATAACCTTCATTTGCTCATGCCATATGATACATGTTCACAGCCTTCATGGATTAGGTTTTGGCAAAACTTCTCATTTGGCACTGTTAGATTTGAATTCTAAAAAGGAGCATCCTAATTTTTTTCAGAAAACAAGATAAGTGGAAATGGGGAATCTAGCTGTGAACATGAGAAGAATTCAGCACTATGGTGATACTAGTGTATCTGGAAAGTTGAAAGTGGACAGGGCTTATTTATTATCAAAATATGATCTTTGAAAAATAAATTCCGCTTCTTCCTGTAAAACTATCACTAGTCCAAAGCTGTGAGTGGATACTAGTGCTCCTCTCAACTGTCCTTAGATGTTTCCAGAATCCTTATCATCTACTTCCTAATAATGCCCATTGTGCATTGTTTGCAAAGAAAACTTACTTTCTGTGCAGAACTTGCCGAGTTCTCAATCTCCAAGGGTCACACTTTTAATAAAGTCTCCAGTGAGTGGGTAGTATTGATTTCAGCATATTTTCTGTGATAAATGGTTATAGTTAAAAGCAGTTATAGTTAAAAAAGGCTTACTGTAAGTGTAATTTCTCTTTCAAAAGACAGCATACATGGCACTTTTCAGTATTTTGTAGTTTGTAGTTTTCAGAAGCAAGTTAAATGGGAGTGCACAAGCTTAGATCAGGGATTTCCTAGGACCACCTGAAGCATAAGTAGAAACCAGGTGCTTCAGCCAGGAGGATTGTTGGATAATTCTATCACTGGATTGATGGATAATCATTTTATTGGTCTGTTGAATAATTAAATCATTGTCTTGTGGGGGCAGAGTCTTCCTGATAGCTGGTATAGGAGGTGGGCCTGTTGCCACTCTGAGACTTGAGTGCACAGAGATTAGATCAGGGATTTCCTAGGACCACCTGAAGCAAAGAATACACCCCCCCCCCCAAATGTAATTGCTGAGGTAGTGTCAAAGTGGATTCTTTGGATAACTTTCAGAACAGAAAGGGAAGAGTGAGTTAGATTTCCAATATATAAACAAAATAGAAAGCCTAAAACTTAGACAAGTCAACACTCCATAAATAGGAGAAAAAAATAAAATAAACAACAAAGGCATCTGAAGGAGGCAAGCAAAGCAAGCCTTCAACACAGTGAAGAGGCATTTAGGATTAACACTGGAATACAGGCAAAGAGAAATCCACATGCCAGGGAGAGGACGAAGGGACAAAATGGGAAAGGAGCAAGATAATTCCACACCAAGGTCTACCAACCCTGTGGGAGATTCCTACAATGGGATCCACCTGGGGATAGCCCAGAACACAGATCTTAGAGGAACAATTGCAGACATATTCAAAGAAATCAAAGACTATAAAGAACAAGTCAGAGAACTAAGGAGAGAGAATGAAAAACTCAAGAAGGACCTAGAGGGAGACAACGACAAACACCAGAATGAAGTGGAAACACTGAAAAAGGAAATCAACCAGCAAAGCAAGGAGCTACAGGAAGAGATTGAAAAGCTCCAAAAGAATGTGGAAATACAGAAGATGAAATGGAAAAGGAAATGAACACTCATCCAATCAAGAGGAAAGGAGTGGAAAAAGCCTCAGAAATAGAATGGAGGGAGCAGAACAAAGAATATCAGACCTGAGAGATAACACAGAACAACTAAAAACCTCAAGTAAAGACTATGAAAAATTTAAAAATACACAAAAGTGGGACAACGAGAAATTATGGGACACTATGGAAAAAATCAAACCTCCATATCACAGGGATTGAGGAAGAAGAATACCAAGAGAATGGTATTGATCAGATGTTCAACAGAATAATAGATGAAAATTTCCCCAAACTAGAAAAGGACAAACCAATACAAATACAAGAAGCACATAGAACTCCAAACAGACAAGATCATAAAAGAAACTCCCCATGCCATATCATAGTTAAAATGCTGGACGCCCAAAACAAAGACAAAGTTCTGAAAGCCACAGGAGAAAAACAACAAGCATAAAGGGAAACCCATCAGAATTACAACTGACTTCTCAGTGCAAACTATGAAAGCAAGAAGAACATGGAGAAAAGCATCCCCAGTATTAAAGGACTATAGATGCCAACCCAGGTTACTATACCCAGCAAAAATGTCGATTATAGTTGAAGGAGAGAGAAAAACCTTCCATAACATAAACAAAATGATAGAATACATGACTGAAAAACATACCCTTCAGAAAATACTTGAAGCAATTCAAAGGACAGAGAGGAGCAACTATCGCCAGGCATCTAGAAACAGAAATTTAAAAAAGCATAACTGCAGAAGTAGAAACCTAGACCCAAAATGCAAATGGATAATAAGGTGAAAGGAAGCAACACAAATCTATCAGTTATAACCTTAAATATTAATGGACTAAACTCCCCAATCAAAAGACATAGACTGGAAGATT
This sequence comes from Rhizomys pruinosus, assembly GCA_009823505.1. NCBI lineage: Eukaryota > Metazoa > Chordata > Mammalia > Rodentia > Spalacidae > Rhizomys > Rhizomys pruinosus. Next base: position 1,507,391 of record VZQC01004206.1, read on the forward strand.
GGATTAGGAAACAGAACCCATCTATATACTGTCTACAAGAAACCCATTTAACCCTTAAGGATAGGCACCAACTTAAAATGAAAGGATGGAAAAAAGTATTCCAAGCAAATGGTACCAAAAAGAAAGTAGATGTTGCTATTTTAATATCAGACAAAGTAGACTTCAAAGTAAAAGAAATCAGAAGAGATAAAGAAGGCCATTACATTTTTTTTTTTGGTCTTTTCGAGACAGGGTCTCCCTGTAGCCCCAGCTGTCCTGGAACTCACTCTGTAGACCAGGCTGGCCTTGAACTCACAAAGATCCGCCTGCTTCTGCCTCCCAAGTGCTAGGATTAAAGGCTTGTGGCACCACGCCCAGCTGGCCATTATATTTTTAACAAAGGAACAATTGACCCTGAAGATTTCACAATCATGAATATATACACACCAAACTTTGGTGCACAAAACTTTATAAAGACAATTCTCCAGGACCTCAAGGCACAGATTAACCCCAGAACACTCATAGCAGGGGACTTCAATTCCCCACTTTGGACAGGTCAACCAGACAAAGAATAAACAGAGAGACATCTGAACTGAATGATACGGTACACCAAACAGACCTCACAGACATCTACCAAATATTCCACCCAAATACCAGAGGATACACTTTCTACACAGCACCCCATGGAACATTCTGCAAAATTGACCACATACTGGGACACAGAAAAACCTGCACAAATACAAAAAGATTGAAATAATTTCCTGCATTCTATCAGACCACAGTGCAGGAAAACTCAATATCAACACCAGGATAAGCCCTACTATCAACAAGAACACATGGAGACAACAACACACTCCTGAGAAGTGAATGGGTCAAGGAAGAAATAAAGAAAAAAATAAAAGCATTCCTGGAACTGAATGACAATGATAATACAACACAACAAAACCTTTGGGATACTTTAAAAGCAGTCCTAAGAGGGAAGTTTATAGCCTGAGTGCCTACATTAGAAAAACAAAATGAGCACAACTGAATGATTTAACACTGCAGCTAAAAACACTTGAGAGACAACAGCAAATGAACTGTAAATGCAACAGACAGGGAGAAATAGCAAAAATTAGAGCAGAAATCAATGAAATAGCAACAAAGAAAACCATACAAAAAATCAATGACTCCAAAAGTTGGTTCTTTGAGAGAATAAACAAAATAGACAGACCTCTAGTCCAGTTAACCAAAAGAAAGAAGGAACAACTCCAAATCAATACAATCCATGATGAAAAGGGAAATACCACAACAGACAATGAAAAGATCCAGAAAATCATATGGGAATACTTCAAAAACTTTATACTCTACTAAGTTTGAAAACCTAGAAGAAATGGATGGATATCTGAAATCCTGGGAATCACTAAAGCTTAACCAATTAGAGATTGACAGCTTAAACAGACCCATAATATATGATGAAATTGAGGATGTAATAAGAAACCTCCAACTGAAAAATGCCCAGGTCCAGATGGTTTCATAGCAGAATTCTATAAAACATTTCAAAAAGACTTACAACCATTATTAGTCAAATTGTTCAAAAGAATACAAACAGAGAGAAAGGAGAACTACAGACCCATCTCATTAATGAACATAGATGCAAAAATTCTCATCAAAATACTTGCAAATGGCATACAGACCCATATCAAGAAGGTCATCCATCATGACCAAGTTGGATTCATACCAGAGATACGGGGATAGTTCAACATATGAAAAGCAATAAATATCATAAAACATATATATGGAATGAAAGACAAAAACCACACGATCATCTCAATTGATGCAGAAAAAGCCATTGACAACGTCCAACATCCCTTCATGCTTAAAGTCCTAGAGGGAATTGGATTGGAGGGATCATTCCTCAATGTAATCAAAGCCATATACAGGAAACACACAGCCAACATCATCCTGAATGGATAAAAGACAGAAGCATTACCATTAAATGTAGGAACTTGGAAAGGCTGCCCCCTGTCACAACTCTGCTTGAAATGCTTGCTAGGCAATAAGGCAAGTCAAGGAAATTAAATGAGTACTAATTGGAAAAAAGAAGTCAAGCTATACCTTTTTGCTGATGATATGATTGTTTACCTAAGGGATGCTAAAAACTCCACTAGAAAACTCATAGAAAAGATTAAGAGTTTCAGTAAAGTGGCAGGATACAAAATTAATCTAGAAAAATCAGTGGCCTTTCTTTACACCAACAACAAGCAACAGAAGAAGGAATACAAGGAGATCTTCCCAGTCACAATAGCCTCAAAAACAATAAAATACCTAGGAACAAACCTAACCAAAGACACCAAGGATCTCTACAACAAAAATTTTAAACCCCCGAAGAGTGAAATTGAAGAAGACATCAGAAGATAGAAAGACCTCCCATACTCATGGATTGGAAAGATTAATATAGTAAAAATATCCTTCCTACCCAAACTATTGTACAGATTCAATGCAATACCAACTAAAATTCCCAAGAGTTTCTTCACAGGCTTGGAAATAAAAGTCCTTAATTTCATATAGAAAAATAAAAGACCCCAAATGGCCAAAGCAACCCTCAGTGAAAAGAGCAATACAGGGGAGATCTCTATACCAGACTTCAAACTACACTACAGAGCTATAGTCATAAAAACAGCTTGGTACTGGCACAAAAACAGACCTGTTGATCAATGGAACAAAACTGAAGATCCAAACATACAAACTGTATGGCCCATCCAATTTCAGCCACCTCATATATGACAAGTGGGGCAAGAAGACACAATGAAGGAAAGACAGCATCTTCAGCAAGTGGTGTTGGCGAAACTGGATCACCACTTGTAGAAGAATGAAATTAAACCCCTACCGCTAGCTCTGTACATAAGTCAACTCCAGATGGATCAAAGACCTCAGCATAAAACCCCAAATTCTGAAGGCGATAGAAGAAAAAGTTGGCAGCACCCTACAAGACATAGGTGTAGGAAAAGACTTCCTAAATCAGACAGCAGCTGCGCAAGAAATATGATCGACAATTCACAAATGGGACCTCATTAAACTCAAAAGCTTCTGTACATCAATAGAAACTATCACGGAAGAGAAGAGAAAACCCACAGAGTGGTGGAAAACCTTCACCACAGATACATTTGACAAAACAATGATTTTTCAGAATATATAAACTACTCCAAAAAAACAAAGAAGAAAGAAAACAAATGACCCACTCAAAAGTTGGAGCAAAGAGCTGAACAGAGACTTCACAAATGAGGAATTAGAGATACTGAGAAACATCTTAAGAAAATGTTCAACATCACTAATAATTAAGAAAATGCAAATTAAAACCACTTTAAGATATCATCTCACTCTGATAAGACTGGTTAGGATCAAGAAAACAAATGATACCAAGTGCTGGAAAGGTTGTGGGGAAAGGGGAACACTCATCCCCTGAGGGTGGGAATGTAAACTTGTACAGCCACTATGGAAAGCAGTGTGGAGAACCCTGGGAAAACTCAAAATGAGCTTGTCACCTGACCCAGTCATACCACTCCTGGCTATATACCCACAAGACTCATCTTACTGCAGAGATACATGCACAGCCATGCTTATTTCAGCTCTCCACAATAGCAAGGGGCTGGAACCAACTCAAGTGCCCCTCAACTGAGGAGTGGTTAGAGAAAATGTGGTACATCTATACATTGTAGTTCTATGCAGTGGTAAAGAAAGATGACATCATGAACTTTGCAGGGAAATAAATGGAGCTAGAAGATATCATGCTAAGGGAACTAACACAGTCCCAGAAAAACAAACGATAAATGGTATCCCTTATCTGTGGATGCTAGCGCCAATTACCTAGTTGTATGCCAAACTGAGAAACATTAATGTGATCTGAAAACAACTGTGCTCTTATATTGTGAATCCCTTTAAATAAAAAGCAAGTTAAATGACTGGTATTTAATGTTTTGGTTCCCCATATTAGAAACTTTTATTTATATTTATATTGATATCAGTATTTTTGTAATGTATGAAATACTAATATATAGTTTATAAAATTATTTTAACTTATAGTCTTTGTGATGAAGTTGGCATCTAAGTCTGAAATCAAAGAGAAAAATAATTGTCATTTAGTAGTTTTTTTCGGGACTGCATACTTTATTTGTTCCATTTTGTTTTTAGTTTCCTTCCTCAATCATTGTCACTTAATTCTGTGGATTGCTTACCCATATCACCAAGTTTCTTTTAGCCCTCAAGCTATAAGGTTACAACTGGAGTTTAATGTGCTTATAAGAATTAAGATGTACTGCATGTGGAAAAATATGAATCTCTTGTGTTGTTATCAATGAAATTTCATCTATTTACTGTGCATCTTAACCACTTTTGGACTCAGTCTGAGGTAACACTGCCCTCTTCAGGACTCTTTCATTTCGTACCTCCTTTTCTTTCCATTTACACTTCCAATCTCTATGTCTAGCTGTATGGTTGATCATTTTCTTATCTTCACATCTTCATCTACTTGGAACTGTGTTATTTTCTTCCTCTCGTTTCTGTACTTTCTATTTTCCACTTGTGTGGGTGTATCTAGCATGGCTGGACTGACTGTAGCCTCCTATGCAGCCTCATTAGTTACAATGCCATGTGCCTGCTGAAGTCTGAATGGACCTGGATAAATAAATTATAAGAGGAGAGAACGGCTAAAACCGACCATCCCAAACCCACATTGCTTGAAAGATTCAGTACAGTCACTCTAGAAAAAGAACAAATAAGAAACATACTAGTTTGCACATACTGACTGAACTTGGATTTTCAAACTCAAGAATCAGGTGCTGCTTGAAGTCACCCCAATTTATCAGTCTGATGATAGGATAATAAGAAATATGAAGGTAGATTTATAGACAGAAAACTTAATGCCAATAACTGCCACTTGTTTATGTGTTGTCCCTTTTTATCATTATTGTTACATTTTACAATATGCACACATATAAAGCAGTGAGTCCATTTAGTGGTGTTCTTGTGTACATGCCCACTTGGTACTAGATAATCCATCAGGTTAGCTTGTGACCGAATGAAATTAATTTTTTCTCTCTCAACATCCAATGATTGACTCTTCATCTAGAGGTGGAGGTGGGACCCTGTGTCATTTTCCCATGGAGATTTTGGAGATACAGCTTGCCTATCATGTTTATAATGTGTTATTTGGCCTCAGGCTGATATACTCTTGGTTGTGGAGCCATCCACAAGAGAGTGGTCCCACCTTCAAAGAACAAACACTCTCCCTCTCTCAGCAATTATCAGTTGCCACTAGCTTCTCAGCTAAGAATGAGACTTTGTGCTCACCTCCCCATTCCCTGCTGAAATTTGATATGGTGTGAATTTGGGTAGGTTTACTGAATGTTTTGAAAATGTCTGTGAGATTATATGTGCAACTTCCTTGTTTTGTCTTGAAAACATTTCCTTGTAGTCATCTGTCACCTCTGACTCTGATAATCTTTCTGTCCACTCTGCTACAATAATTCATGATCCTTGGGATTAGGGGTGTGATACCTGCCCCATTTAAAGCCAAACACTTTGTAGTTATGCACTAAACCTCGACCAACTGTGGGTCTCTGTGTTAATAGTCATTTTCTTTCAAAAAAGAAGCTTCTCTGATGAGGCTTGAAAGGTGCATTAATCTACAGGTATAGTGATAATTAATTAGGAATTGGTTTATAGTGTGCCCATTTAATAGAATAATAGTGGTAGGTTCTCCTCTGTAGCCCAAGACCTATTTTGCCACAGGCTTTTGGAGACCAGAACAGTGAGCCTGTGTGGACCAAGAGGGTAGACCAGAGTTCTGGAGTGCCAAGAGCAAAAGTGAGCCTGTGCTCAACGTTAGAAGGAGAAACCAGAGCAAGAGCTGTAGGTAAGTCAAGACAGTGGGTAGAATCAGACTTATTAGGGGAAAACTCAGATCTCAGCAATCCAGGGTAAGGTGGGAGTCAGGAGAGCCAGGACAGAAGACTGATTGAAAGAGTCCTAGGGCAAGATGGGGTGGAGACCATCTGTGAAGGGTCTAACCAGCCAGACTGGAAAATTGAGCTGGAGTGAGTACCGGGGCTGAGGCCTAGTAGGTGATTCTGGACCAGGAGAGATCTGGTGTGCTAAGAGAAAAAGCAGGCTGTGCCTAAGGCTAGAAAGGGAACAGAGTGTGGGGGCCAGGAAGTAATCTTTTTTATCTTTTGCTATTTCCAAATCTTGATAATAATCATTACGCTTATGATCAGAAAACACAACATAGTTTAGGTAAAATGATACAATCCTAAGTCTTTCACGTTTCATAAATTGATATAAGTATCCTAGTTCTAATGTTTCTTTAATTTTATGATTCCATGCTGGATAATATCACATATATTCTACATTTTAAAAAACCATTTTGCATAAGAAAATCAACAAACTTTTTTTTTTGTAAATTTTATCTTGAACGTTTGGGTATTTTATACAGAATCTCCCAATCAGTCTTAATTATCTTTATTCCCCTTTCCCCACTGGCACCATTACATAGCCTACTGTACTGGAATTCATAATTCTTTCATTTGTGTTAAGGCCCAGCATATCAGGATAGAGCCCTGTGATGCTCCTCAGTATAAGTTCATCCCCTGGGGTCTAGTCAGCTTATGTAGAGTCCTTCTCTTTAAGAAGATGAACTGTCCTGCACCCACCAGTATTTAACTATAAGTAATTCTTCCACTAAGATTGGGACTTGTCTATGTCCACATTTCTGTGCTGGGGTTTTGCCTGCTTGAGTTTACATATGTCTTGTGCATGCTGACATCATTGCTGTAGGTTCATATGAGCAACAGACATTACCAGGAATTGACAGGGAGAAGAGGTAGGGGAGTTATGGTCACATGATAAAAATTCTTAGTTTGTTGACCTGAGAATTTGTATTATTTTACCAATACCTACCCTAATGTCTGGTTTTTCTACTCTGTGAGTTTGACTCTTTTTAAGGTCTACATATAAATCACATAATAGCTGTTTTCTTCACTTGCTATTCATAACAATGTTCTTGAAGTTCATAAAGACTGTGGCAAATGGCAGTATTCTTTTTGAAGGCTGACTAGAATCATACCGTATTTTCTTTAACCATATGTCAATGGACACTTAGGTGAAGATTACATGTCTTGTCTATTGAAGATATTGTATAAGCATTGGAATGAAGATATTTTTTAAGTTCCTGATCTCATTTCACACACACACACACACACACACACACACATACACACACGCATGCATATGCAAATGTTGAAGTCCTCTGTTCAACTTACCATAAATCTTTGCTGGCCATTGGCTGGGGCTGGAGCTGGGACCACTGACTTACAAGTGTCTCGATAGCTGTTAATTGTCCTGAATTCTTTTTCCTCTCTCCATTTTCCTGGTCAGCTTGTAGTAATCCTACCTCCTATCACAGTTACCAAATGTAGTTGTAGTTCTTAGTTACCTCATACTTAACTCTGTTCATGTAGCACCTTGAGGAATCTCCTTCCTGAAACAGTTGAAGGCTGTTTAGAAACCATTCTTACTATTCAATTTGTAACAAGTAGCAGTGTTCTAGGCAATGTATGAATGTATGAGAAGGTCACAATACCTAGCACATGTTTCCCGAGGGGGAGGGAGGATTATGGAAGCCAGCCAGCTTTCTAGTACTGGCCTTGCTGCTTAGAGCCTTTATGTCTTTTCAGGTCCTCTGGCTGTCTCTCAGACAGGTATAAACTTCTTTGTAGTGTATATCTTATTTTCTGAAGAAGGTCAGAAGGGGCTGCATTACTAACTTTTACTATAACATAATGTACATTTTTCTAGATTAGCTTCATAAAAAGAGAGCAAAGAGCAAAGGAGGTAGAATTTTGCCTCTAGGCAGACTTTGAGGGAATAGAGATTGTTCATTGTGCCTGACAAACCATAGATTGCTTGGCCAGCCAGAGCTGAGCTGGAAAGTTTCATGTGTTCACTGTAAGTGGTATATGCAATTTTCCATAGTTTTGGGTAGTTCACCAATAAATATGATTTTTATTTATTTTTTATTTTTATTTTTTTTAATATTTTTTGGTCTTTTTGAGACAAGTTCTCCCTGTAGCCCCAGCTGGCCTGGCATTTGCTATATAGAACAGGCTGCTCTTGGAAACTCAGGGCTCCACCTGCATTTGCCTCCCGAGTGCTGGGAATAAAGGTGCACATTACTATGCCCAGCCAATTAATATGTTTCTTAAGAAATAATTGCAAATGGCTTGTTTTTGTAAGGTTATGGCGTGCTCCCCACAAAATGAAAGACCACAAGGTTTAGGCTCTCTGGAACAAAGTTTAATTCAGGGTAGCCGGGGCTAGGCTCAGGGGAAAGATAGAGCCAGCACTGAATGACGTCTGGCTTGGGAATTTAAGGGAGAAGGTGGGAATGGGATTCAGTGAGAGTGGGGGTGGGTAGCACACTTTGCCGGAGTTGGGCTTTCAAAAAGGCAGAAGATTTGTGTGTAATCAGTCATGGCCCATTTTTCCATAACCAAAGGCTGGCCTGGTAGAGCAGATTCCTGGGTGCCACTGGTCTTAGGTGTCTCTGCATTTCAATGGGCTTCTGGAGCTCACACTCTGACATTCCAGCCTTTTGTTTCTATAGGAAAAAGGGCAGAGGTCTTCTGTAACTGCTTCAGAGCTGAACATGGATGGTGAGGGACAAGAATTCTAGGCTGGAAAATCAGAGTGTGATTTTTCAGCTTTGACCGCTTTGGGTGTCCAGTGCCCAATCCGGATCAGCAATGGCCAGTTGTTGGTAAGCAGCCTTTCCATCTGCAACTGAGAGAAGAAGCTGGTTAAATCTTGAATGAGTGAGGTCTTGAATTTAGTTTTGGAAATATCATAAAAGTCATGGGGCCACCATACACAAAATCATTAACACTATCAGTGGGCCTAGTAAAGGTGTTAGCCAGGGAAGGATTGCCACCCAGGGACCCCAACTGGAGGGGCCCTCTCCATTAAGGGTCCTCTGAGACAGGTCTTATGCTATTTTCTGCAAACGCTGGATATTTTGTTCCACCTTTCCAGACTCATTGACGAAATAGCAACATTCTTCTCCTAGGAAAGGCAAGTTCCCCCTTTCTCAGCTGCAAGCAAATCCAAAGCCCACCTATTCTGAAGGGTGACTTCCACTAAGGAGGAGAGCTGCCTTTGTAAGTTTTGAATAGATTGAGCGGTGGCCTCCACAGCGGTTATGAGTTCTGTGTTCAGTTGCTGGAGCTCCTGGGAAAAATGCTGAACTGTGACAAGGGTGTGTCCCAAGCTGCCCGCAGCTAACCCAGTGGCTGCGACAGCAGAGACCAGACTGGTGCCCACTAAAACTGCCAACGTGGCTGCCCTCTTGGTCTTGGGATGGTTAGTTAAAGACCTTACCCAAGTTTCTCGAGCTTCTAGGTGTGCCTGGATCTCCCCTGAAGGGTAGAGAGTAAGACTAGGCACTAGTACTACTGGAAGGCATGGGCCAGAGGTGTTAGTAGAGGAACATAGAAATGCCAGTCCTGGGCCCAGAGATGTTCCACCTCTGACAGTCATATTCCTGTATGAGGAGCCTGGGAAGTTTGAAATCTGAGCTGCCCAGCACTTAGTTAGTTTGAGATAGGGGGGCAGGGGTGGTAAAGGAGTGCCTAGGAGTGGAGTTAGAGAACATTCAGAAGTGGTTTGATTAGAAACATTGTACACTGGGAGAGGAAGGAGTAATGACCTTTGCAGGGGTGCACAGAGAAAACATTCAGAGGCATTAATAGTGGAGAAATTCCTTAAGAGTGAGGTAGAAATGGACAGTACTTCATCCCATGAGAATCAAAGTGAAGAATTTAGGTGCTGCAAATTTTGAATGGTCTGATTCTTAGTGTTATTTAGAGCTTTTAAAGCCTGTAGGGCATGAGAGTTCTGAATGGTCTTTTAATCTTTATTCTGCCCCTAGCTGAATAGAAGTAATGAGTTTTGTAAAAGATGGCTCCAGCTGCTACACTATCCCTGGGCCAGGAGGAGGGGTTTGTAATTTTAAAAGTTACATTTTTCTCTCCTGGTGCTGAGAAAAGCTGTTTGGGCTTTATACTCCATGAAAATCCTGACCAGTGGTACTTGCAGGACCAGTAAGGACAGCCCTCCCATCCCCCGGGATCTCTACAATCGGCCCTGTCCTGTTCTCCAATAAAGAAGAGAAATTTGCAGTAGTTCTCATATCCTGAGTTGGCTCCTGGGCAACGGTAGGTGCAGGGGTCCAGGATGTCAAAGGAGAGTGAAACAGAAGAGCAGGAGGAAAACTGACATTCTGAGTAATTAAGAAGCCTGGTTTCCTGGTTTCTATAATCACGTGCCCAGACTTCAAACTTGTAAACACAAGGAGGGGCAGTACAGGAATCTGGGTTGGTACTAGCCAGCATTAGAGGGACAGCTACAGACAGGAGACAGGCAAAGAAAATTAGCCGCCACATAATGATATGACTATTCCTGTATACGGGGCAGGGATGGGATCCTTTGAATCTTAAATTTTAGATGGTCAGTTGGGGTGGCCAAGTATTTGCTGTGACTCCTTGTCAGTTTTAGTTTAGAGCGATGTATCCAGCCCTGGACTCCCAGAAATTTAGCTGCAGTAGGAGTAGACAGGATCACCAAGTAAGGTCCAAGCTAATGGGGTTGTAGACCTGCCCCAGAGGTTGTGTTCTTGGTAGTAGAGCAGAGGAAGGCATAGTCTCCAGGTTGTAGAATGTAGGGTACTGGATCCATAGAAGCCTGTGGGATGATGTGGTCTGTGCGTTCCCTTAAGGAGCTGTCTTAGGAGAGAAAAGGCAGGCAGATAATCATGAAGGAGGGATGGATCCTATAGTGGAAAATGACTTAGTAAGTAGGGCAGACCATACATGAGTTCAAAAGGGCTGAGAAAGGAAGGTGCTCAGGGATGGCTCTGAGCCTTGTTAAGGCCAAGGGAAGGAAGGAGGTCCATGGCTGATGGGGCTCCAGAGGCAGCTTGATCAATTGGTCCTTAAGGAGTGAGTTGGCCCTCTCCACTTTTCCTGATGATTGGGGGTGGTAAGGAATATGAAGCTTCCAAGTGATGCCCAGTGCCTGAAAGACTGACTGGGTCACTTTTGAGACAAAAGCTGAACCATTATCTGATTGGAGGCTGAGAGGAAGGCCAAAACATGGGAGAATATGCTGGACCAGATGAGTAGCAACAACATCTGATGTTTCCTTCTTAGTAGGGAAAGCTTCTGTCCAGCCAGAAAAGGTGTCAACTAAAACTGAAAGACACCTGACACCCTTACAAGGAAGCATGTGTGTAAATTCAATCTGCCAGTCAACCCCTGGGAGAACACCTTGGTGCTGATGAGGCTTGAAGGAGGGAGGGGGTTACCCACCCCCTTGGGGAGAGACAGAGGCACAGACAGAGCAAGAGCGAGAAACATCAGTGATGATTTGGAAAAGTTTGGGGTGATAGAGAAGAGGGTCCAGAAACTTATAGAGTGCCCATGGCCCAATGTGGAAGATCTGGTGCAATCTAGTCAAAATAGGGAGGGCTTGGTCCTCAGGGAGACAGTATCTGTCCCTAAGTGTTAGCCAGGTTTCTGGTCCTGGTGTGGCACCTAGAGCAGAGAGGTGGGAATACTGCTTAGGGGAGTAACAGGTGGAGAAGGCAGCAGAGGTCAGGAAAGACATATTAGAGGCTCTAAAAGGGGTTTGGCTATCTTCTCTGGCTACACAGTCTGCCAAATCATTGCCCTGTGCTATGGGATCACCTGTACACTGGTGACTGTTGCAGTGAACAACAGCTGCTTTGAAAGGGAGATAAGAGGCTTCTAAAAGCTTGAGAATGAGGGGGACATTGGTGATCGGGGTACCCCTTGTGGTTACAAGTCCCCTCTCCTTCCAAATGGCTGTATGGTGTTGGAGGATGTGATAAGCATATTTAGAATCAGTATATATAGTCACCTTGTGTCCCTGAGCAAGAGTCAGTGCTCTAGTAAGAGCCACCAGTTCTGCCTTCTGAGAGGTGGTTCCAGGGGGAAGGGATCCACTCTCAATAAGATCTGGCAGAGAGACAATGGCATAGCCTGCTCTATGAGACCCTGCAGGAGTCAAAGTGGAGCTTCCATCCACAAACCAAGTAAATTTACAATCAGGCAAGGGACTAAGGGAGATCCGGGGCTCCTGGTAAGCAAGTTCTTGAAGTACTTCTGGTCAGGAATGAGTAAGGGGTCCAGGCAAAGGCAGGAGGGTGGCAGGATTAAGTGGAGAGCATGAATCAAGGCTGAGAGATGGGTTCTCAAGAAAAGTAGCATGGAAGAGTTGGAGTTTGGATGGTGGTGTGAGTAAATCCTGAAGGCGGTGAGGAGAGAGAACAGTGATGAGTTGCCCTAGAGCGAGCTTAAGTTCTTCTTGGGCTAAAAGAGCTGTGACAGCCAGTGCTCAGAGGCAAGGCTGCTACCCACCAACTGTGGAGTCCAGTTGCTTAGATAAGTAAACCACGGGAGCAAACGTAGATCCTTTCATCTGGCCTAAGACTCCTAGAGCCAATCCCTTGTTTTCACAGCCATAGAGGAGAAAGGGGGCAGTGAGGTCTGGAAGGGCGAGAGCAGGGCCTTGAAGAAGGGCATTCCTGATAGAGAAGAAGGTGGCCTTAACAGGGCCTAAGGGATCCACAGGTTCAGAGACATCTCCCTTCGAAGCCTTGTACAGGGGCTTTGCCAGGAGAGCAAAATTAGGAATCCAAGTCCTTAGATATTCTGCTATACCCAGGAAGGAAAGGATTGCTTCCTTAGTAGTGGGGGGGCTGTAGAGATTCGAGGTGATTTTTGCGCTCAATAGTTAAGGTGCGGGAAGTGGGGGTAACCTGGGGAAGGGAGAGTTGAGCCTTGGAGGGAGAGACCTGGTATCCCTTCTCACCAAGGAAGTTGAGAATGAGAGAAGTGTGAAAACGTACACCAAGAGAGGGGGAGCAAAGGAGTATGCCATCCACATACTGCAGCACTGTGGATGGTCCTAATTCTAAGGCATTAAGATCCCGGGCTAGGGCCTGGCCAAATAAATGAGGACTGTCCCTGAACCCCTGAGGGAGAACTGTCCAGGTCAGTTGTGAACTCGCCCCAATATCAGGATCCTCCCAGGTGAAGGCAAAAAGATCGTGTGAGTCAGGGTGCAGGGGGATGGAAAAAAAGGCATCTTTATGGTCTAATACAGTAAAGTGAGTTGTGGAGGAGGAAATATGAGACAGGAGAGTATAAGTGTTGGGAACTACTGGATGAATAGGAACTACAGCTACATTGATAAGGCAGAGGTCTTGCACTAGGCAGTAGGACCCATTGGTCTTAAGCATAGGGAGAATTGGAGTGTTATAGGGAGAGTGGGTAGGTTTGAGGAGGCCTGCCTTGAGCAATCTCTGAATAATGGGTTTGAGACCCTGTCTGTGTTTAAGAGCTATAGGGTACTGAGCCCTGTAAGGGAAGACAGAGGGATCTTTGAGAGCAATATGAACTGGGGCATGGTGGGAGGCTAGCCCTGGGGTAGAAGTGTCCCACACCCTAGGATTAACCTCAGAGGCCGGCAGCAGCCAAGAGCCGGGTGGAGAGTAAAGGAAGATTGGAGAGGGGGAAGGGAGGGATAATGTAAATGATAGCTTTTGCATTAAATCTCTTCCCAGAAGAGGAGAGGGGCAAGAGGGCATGACTAAGAAGGAATGGATGAGGGGAATATCCCAGAAATCACAGGGATCAGGGCCTGTACTCTTAGGGCTGTGGGTCTTTCCATCAACACCCACCAAGAGAGCTGCAAGGGGAAAGTTTTGCCTGAGTAGGAGGGGAGAACTGACCACATAGTGCCCATGTCTATTATGAAAATAAACACCTTACCCGCCACGTGAGCACTGACCCTGGGCTCCTCCATGGTGATAGTGAATGAGGCATTCCGGGATGGAGGTGCAGAGCTGCATCAATCTTCAGCTGCTAGTCCCAGGATGTCGTGAGCAGCGTCGGGACGGTGCAGGGGCGGGGCCTCAGAAGCGATGGTTCTCTCATGCATTGGCACAGTAGGACAATCACTTCTCCAGTGGCCCCTTTCCCCACACGCAGGGCACGGTCCCCTTGGTTGACGAGGTGTGGGGCAGACTCAGTGTTCTGTTTGTCCACACTTGAAGCAGGGTCCTGGTGGCACGGAGTCAGCTTCATTTCTCCATTGGCGTGCGTTGGCGGCAGGTCTCCTGGGAGGAGCCTGGAGGGCAGCAGCAAGGAGGTGGCGGGTTTGGCTATGCTGGGCCCGAGATTCAGCCCTCTCTAATTCCTCTCTGCCATTATAGACTTTAAATGCCGTTTCAAGCAGCTCTCCTTGGGGGGTGGCTGGTTCCTGTTCTAAACGCCTAAGTTTTTTCCGCATATCAGGAGCAGACTGAAGAATGAAATGGTGATAATCATAAGGATACCTTCCCGAGACTCTGAGTCATATGTAGTGTATCTTATCAGAGCCTGGGTGAGTCTGGCTAAAAATTGGAAATGGTTCTCATACTTATCTTGGATGACTTCCCAAAGCTTATCATAGTTAACTGATTTATGAGAGGCCCTCTGAAGACCTTCCAAGAGGCAGGTGATCATGTGATCCCTGGCTTGGATATCAGGGTTGGGTTCCTCTGCTGTTGGGATTTGATAATTCAAACCTGGGTCTTATTTAGGTACAGCTATTTCCCCCACAGGCAGTGCATGGTTTTCATTATGAGTCTTATCTCTGTGAGCCTGGCAGTTGTCCAGACCCGCTCCTTTTCATCAGGAGTAAGGGAGTTAGAGAGAATCACAAACATCATGCCAGGAAAGATCATAGCTCTGGGTGAGCATATGAAATTCTTTGAACTTGGCAGGGTCTGTGGAAAAGGAGCCCAATAGCTTTTCAATTTGTGATAAGTCAGCCAGGGAAAAAGGGACCCAGACTCTTACTAAGCCTCTCACCCCTGCTACTTGTCAGAGGGGAAAAAGTCTGCCTGGATCAGTACGGGAGCAGGTGTGGTGGCAGATGGGTGAGGGGTCTGGAGCAGAGGAGACTGTGGCTGGCAGAGGAGAAAGAGCAGTGGGAAGTGTAGGCAAAGGGTAAGAAGTTGCTGGAGCTGTGGGAGGAGGGGTAGGCAGAGGAAAGAGAGGTGCTGAGGTAGCCACAGCAGGAGCAGTAGGAGGAGGGGCAGGGAGAGGAGGGAAATCTGCTGGGGTAGCCATAGCTGGAGCTGTGGGAGGAGGGGTAGGCAGAGGAGGGAGAGCTGCTGGGGTAGCCACGGCTGTAGCCAGGGGAGGAGGGGCAGGGTCCAGTGGAGAGCCTAGATTGGCCATGTCAAGGTCAAAAGCAGAGGTGGAGTTCTGGTCTAGTGTATAGGGAGGGGGACGGGAGGCTTCCTTAGTTGTCTTTGACCCAAACCTGGGTGTTGCTGATTTGGCAAGGAGAACCTGATGAGGGTGGCAACAGGAATAGAGAGAGGGACGTGAGTAAAGGGCAAAGAATGCATGTACATACATTCTGACCATTTACTGGAGTGCTGGCATAAGTCTCTCAAAACTGTGAGAATTTGGGGATCTAAGGTACCTGTCTCAGGCCAGACAATATTGTTAGTTAATTGATATCCTGGACATATAGTAGAGCAGAGAGGTTGAGTTCTCTTAAAGAGTGTAGGAGACATTCCAAGGGTGTGAGACCCAGGGCCTCTCCTTTAGAGTGTGAGGCTCCCATATTAGGGGTTAGAGGATAAGGAAGAGGGGAGAGGAAGAGAGGGAGAGGGAGAGAGAGAAAGATTTGTAGGAAGGAAATGGATTCCTTTTAGTCTCAGAAAGCAGCCACCCGAGTGCTAAGGCCTGTCCACTTTAGTTCTAAATGGGTACTCAGAGACCCCAGGTCTGTGTGACCAGTGTGGGAGTCTCTGAAACCAGGGCCTACTAGTCTGTGAAACTTGTGACCCAAAATCACAGAGGAGGCCAAAATTTGGGTCCGGATTCTGTCTCCAGCATCCTGGTAGACAGCAATCTGGATGGAAAAAATTAGGGGGAATCCCTGATTTTGTTGGCACTCAGGGATCCAAAAGGGAATGGGTATAATGGGAGACTAAAAAGAATGAAGGAAGAGGATTGGAGGGAAGGCAGATAGAAAGCGGTAGTTAGGAAAGGAAGTGTCAATGCAGAGGGGGCAGCTAGAGGGGGCAGAACACACGCAGGGTTACACAAAAGGTAGGGGTGTGAGATAGACTCTCCCCTCACTCAGGTGCCCATCCATCTGGCCGCCCATGAGGCGACTTAGCAAGTCTTACCATGAGGGCCACACATATAAACCCCATGCTCAGTCATCACGAGTGTGATGAGTGTCTGATGAGGTTAAACAACTTTGGCGTAACCACGGGTTGGGGCCCAATCAGATTCCATAGCCTGAGAGCTGTGGAACCACAACATGCACTCTTAACTCTCACACAGTCACACTGGAATAGAGTAGGATAAGGAGAGGAGAGAGGGTACCTTTGGCTGAATGCTGGTGGGTATGGTATTAGCCTGCGCTCAGTATCTGGCTTACCAGCTACCCCAAGTCTGCCCTGAGGGGTGGGGGGGTGGGCAAAATGGCGATCTGAGTCATGACGCCAGAATGTAAGATTATGGTGTGCTCCTCCCGAAATGAAAGGCCATGAGTATAGGCTCTCCAGAACAAAGTTTAATTCAGGGTAGCCAGGGCTAGGGTCAGGGGAAAGATAGAGCCAGCACTGAATGGCATCTGGCCTGGGAATTTAACGGATAAGATGGGAATGGGATTCAGTAAGAGTGGGGGTGGGTAGCACACTTTGCAGGAGTCTGGCTTTCAGAAAGGCGGAAGATTACTGAATAATTGGTGATGGCCCGTTTTTCCATATCCAAAGGCTGGCTTGGTAGAGCAGGTTCCTGGGCACCACCAGTCCTAGGTCTTTCTGCATTTCAATGGGCTTCTCATGCTCACACTCTGACAGTTATATTATGGAGTTATATAGTGTATTAGTCAGGCTCTAAAGAAACAGAAACAATAGGACGAATATATAGCTATATACAATTTATTGATTTGCTCACGTGACGGAGTTCAAGGAGTCTGACAGTAGCCGCACCACACTGGAGAGGCTGAGAATCCAGGGAACTGCTCAGTCCACAAGACTGGATGTCTCAGTAGTCCCAATCTGGTGCTGAAGGTCCAATGGATTCCAAGAGATCTGCAATTCTCAGTACATGCTGGGATCCGAAGGGTTGATCACAGCAGCAAGACAAACTCACCAGTGAGACAGAGGCAAGCCGCAGGAAAAAAGGGACCAGTTCCCTCTGCCATGACCTTTAATAACTGCCTGCCAGCAGAAGGTAATGCCCACATTTGGGGTGGGCCATCCGGGTTGAGGTAGTCCAATCCATAGATCCTTTTTCTCTTATTTGTTCATCCTTAGTCCAGTCAAGTTGACACCCAGGATTAACCATCACAAGTCCACCCCTTGTCAACTTGACACCCAATAAATAGCCTCTCCTTATGCTATGCTTAAATGTCAATTGCGAATAATGGCAAGGTCATAATTCAACATATAAGTGTCTCATGTGCAGTAGAAAAGCATTATATCTTAGAATAGGTGGTAATGTCCTTGAGGAACACTTAGTCCTTCCGTATCTAATATCCTAATTATGACAATGCTTAACAATTATCTCAGTTACACATTCAAGAGGGAACAACACAAGTACCTGCTTAATATACGTATATATATATGAACAAGCACATTCTTAACAAAATAGGACAAAAGTTAATATCTAATAAAATCCACGTTTCTGCAACTTGTCCCATGGCCTCAGCTGATATTTATGATTACCTTCTTCTACTACCCATTCTATATTTCCTCCACCATCAGCAAGCACCTCTGCAGGTCTTGGCTCTTTCCCTGGAGGAGTGACCCACACCTTCATCCCTGAAGGGTCTGGGCCATTTATTGTCCTGTCTGGTTTGGGTTATTGGAGTTTCCCATTGACCTTAATCATAGGACATGGTAGCACCAGAAGGCACCCTACAGCATCTCCTGCCTTCCAGACATAATCTTCCTTGCCACCATTGCAGAGAAAAATTCCAATATCCCCCTGGTAGTCTGGATCAATCACTCCTCATACTACTGTTATTCCTTCCTTAGCCTGTTGGCTTAAGGGTAGTAGAAGTCCAAAGTGTCCAGGGGGAAGTCTTAGCTTCCAGTTCAATGGAACATTTGCTGTATCTCCTGGCAAAAGCACTCCCCCCTTTGGAGCCAAAACTTCTAGACCAGCAGAACGCAAGGTCCTGGGTACAGGAAGCAAAAATTTTCCTATTGGGTCACTAGGGGTGATAGTGAGTGGAATCACTCCCATTTCCACTCCTTGGTTCCTGAACCCATGAATTCTGGCTATAGGAGAAATAGTACCATATAGTGGGCACTGAATCAAAGCATATACAGCCTACTGGAGAACCTTGCACCAACCATCCAGGGTATTGCTACCTAATAGTTGTTTTCAGATGAAGGTAGAGCCTTGCTCCAAAATCCCAAGGGCCTCTGCTGTGATTCACCTATGGGAGCCTGCCACAGACTCCAGACATCATCTCTATCTGCCACTGATACCTCAAGCACCATTGGGTCTGCTGGATCATATGGCCCTAGGGGCAGAGCAGCCTGCACTGCAGCCTGGATCTGTTGAAGAGCCTTTTCCTGTTCCAAGTCCCACTCAAAGTTTGCTGCCTTCTGAGTCACCTGATATATGGGTCGTAGTAACACACCCAGATGAGGAATGTGCTGCCTCCAGAATCCAAAAAGGCCCACTAAATGTTGTGCTTCTTTCTTGGTGGAGGGAGGGACCAGGTGCAACAACTTATTCTTTACCTTAGAAGGACTGTCTCTGCATGCTCCACTCCACTGAACTCCTAGAAACTTCACTGAGGTAGATGGCCCTTGAATTTTAGTTGGATTTATTTCCTATCCTCTCATGCACATATGCTTTACCAACAAGTCTAGACTAGCTGCTACGTCCTGTTCACTGGGTCCAGTCAGCATAACATCATCAATATAGTGGACCAGTGTGATATTTTGTGAAAGAGTCAGGTGATCAAGATCCCTTCTAACTAAGTTATGGCACAAGGCTGGAGAGTTAGCATACCTTGAGATAAGACAGTAAAGGTATACTGTTGGCCTTGCCAGCTGAAAGCAAATTGCTATTGGTGGTCCTTATGAACTGGTATTGAGAAGAAAGCATTGGCCAGATCAATAGCTGTGTACCAGGTACCAGGAGACATATTAATCTGCTCAAGTAAGGACACCACATCTGGTACAGTGGCTGCAATTGGTGTCACTACTTGGTTGAGTTTTCAATAGTCAACTGTCATTCTCCATGATCCATCTGTCTTTTGCACAGGACAAATTGGAGAGTTAAATGGAAATGTGGTAGAAATCAACACCCATGCATCTTTTAAATCCTTGATGGTGGCACTAATTTCTGCAATCCCTCCAGGGATATGATACTGTTTTTGGTTCACTATTTTCCTTGGTAGAGGCAACACCAATGGTTTCCATTTGGCCTTTCCAACCATAATAGCCCTCACTCCACAGGTCAGGGAACCAATGTGGGGATTCTGCCAATTTCTAATTATATCTATCCCAATTATGCATTCTGGGACTGGGGAAATAACCACAGGATGAGTTCTGGGACCCACTGGGCCCACTGTGAGTCAGACTTCAGCCAAAACTCCATTTTTCACCTGACCTCCATAGGCCCCTACTTTAACCAGAGGGCCACAATGCTTTTTAGGGTCTCCTGGGATCAGTGTCAACTCAGAACCAGTATCTAATAGGCCTCGAAAAGTCTGATTATTTCTTTTCCCCCAGTGTACAATTACCCTAGTTAAAGGCCTCAGGTCCCTCTGGGGAAGGACAGGAGGAAGGAAAACAGCATAACTCTTTGGTATTGGGATAAGGTCCTTTCTCATTGGAAACTGGCCACCCCTTCATTCAAGGGGTTCTCAGTCTGTGAACTGTCTCAAGTCTGGAAACTGGTTATCTGGACAGGATTCAGTACTGCTGAAATCCAATGTTGACTTCCTGTCATTTGTTCTAGAGTTTTTCTGCTTATACAGATCAAATAAAAACTTAGTAGGCTTCTGTTCTAGTTTGTGTTCCGTGGCACACACAGCTCATCTTGAAGGCCTAGGCCGACTCCATTCCACACCTGTTGCTGCTCTTGGTGGTCATCCCATGGTCCTGGCATCTCCAAAAAGCTGGGGTCGCCACTGAAACTGAGGCAGCACCTTCACCAATGGCCTCTTCTGACCTCTCCTGGTGCCAAGCCTTAGCTTCTCTCCATGACCCCTGCAATCTTGGGGTCTTCACTGCAACCGAGGTGCACTTCCACCAATGGTCTTTCCTGACCTCTCACAGTGCCAAGCCTTGGCTGCTCTCTGTGACCCCCTAAAATTTCAACACCAGAAACATATAGGAGACTCTTACACATTACCAAGTCCTGCTTCTGGCTTGAGATGGAGGCTCAGGCCCCTTCTGGAACACAGCTTCTGTGTGCTGACCCTGAAGAAATTCTTCCCAGAAGATTTCACCACAGTGATGCTGGTCTCTTGTTACTTACAGCTGATTTTTCAGCCCCAGCTAACCAGCATCAATTGTCCCAGTACAACAAAAATTTCACTTCAGGTTCTGGTCTCTTGTTACTTACAGCTGATTCTTCAGCCCCAGCTGACCAGAACTCACAGATTACCCAGTCCTGATGATCTCTGTTCACCTTTTAAACTAGAAACTTCACAAGCCAGGCCTCCATCTTCTACAAATCCTTCAGCAAATCTGCTCCAAGCTCCACAGCAACAATCTTTAGGCATTCACTGATTGTCCCAGCCCAAAGTTCCAAACGCCTCTACAATCCTTCCCCAAAACACCAAGGTCAGTTCTGTCACAGCAATACCCCACTCCTGGTACCAATTTCTGTTCTAGTTTGTGTTCCATTGCTGTGATAAAACACTCTGACTGACACCAACTTGGGGAGGAAAGGATTTATTCAGCTTACATCTCCCAGGTCACAGTTCATCACTCAGGGAGACCAAGGCAGGAACTCAGGGCAGGAACCTAGAGGCAGGAGCTGAAGCACAGGCCATGGAAGAATGCTCTTCACTGGCTTGCTCTCCACTGGCTTGCTCTCCTGGCTCATGCCCAGTCTGCCTTCTTATACTGTACATAACCACCTGCCCAGGGTGGCATTACTCATTGTGGGCTGGGCCCTCCCACACTGCTCGACCATCAAGACAATACTCCACAGATGTGGCCACAGGCCAATCCAATGGAGCCAATTCCCCAATTGAGGCTCCCTCAACCCAGGTGTGTCAAGTTGACACTAAAGCTCTCCAGCACAGCTTCTTATGTATTTGTTTCCTGGGACACCATGATTAATTAGCCAGTTCCAAAGATCATTTCAGGTCATGCAATTATAGGCATTGCTTTGCCTTTGACACCCATTATGATAAGTACGATAACCACGCTCATCTGGCCTTAGGAGATTCAGTGCTGCCACCTGAAGCCTACCCTGAGGTCATGTTAAACCTATTACGTGTATATTTAATTTATGCAAGCGAGCAAAAACTTCTCTAACTGTAAGATCTGGCATAAGAAATAGAGCAAAAACAAAGCTCTTCAAATGTTCTGGTGTCTCTCTCAGTACTTTCCATCTTATAAACTCAGTGAACGGCATGTCCTCTGGGTCCTCATATTGTGGAGAATGTGGTTTTATAGTTCGATTCCACTCCAGCATGCCAATCTGCCTGACCCTCACAATCCCTTCATCAATACTAAGCTAAGGAATATCAGGCATCTCTAACTCATTGTTAATAGGCTGTGTTTTAATAAATACATTGGCCAACCATTCAAATAAACTTTTAACACCTTTTTTAACCACTCGAGCTTCCATTTTAAACCTAGAATCTCTACTCAGTGGGCTCATATTGATAAACTCAGTCTGATCCAATTTTATATTCCTTTAACCATTATCCCACACCCTAAAATCCATTTCCACACATATTCCTTAGGCTTCTGCTGGAATGAATCAGCAAACTCATTAATTTCTTTAGTGGTGTAGTGCACCTCCTCATGGACCACACTTTCTATCTCATCTTTAGAGGCTTGCTTAGCCTTGACTCTGGTTATAGGTCTAGAGGCAACAATTGTTGGGCCCTGAGGGATATTAGCTCCCACTGGGAGGGGGAGATTAATTTCCTCAGGCAAGGGTGGGGAGGAGGGATCTGCAGGGTGTGGATTATCTGATGAGGGTGGGGAGATTAATTTCTCAGATAAAGAAAATCCCTCAGAATCTGAGGGTTCAAAATCCTCATCATTGTGGTTCTCCCACACATCTGCATCACAAGTTTCAGGGTTCCACACTTTCCCCACCAGTGCTCTCACTTTGACTTCTGACACTCTTCGTGGCTGGGAATTAAATTTGCGTTGTAAATCATTCAAATGTATAATAAGGGCTCCAGCTTGATTTTCTGCCAGTTTAGCTCTTTGGCTGCTGGAGAGAAGATTCTCTTCCAGAGCACACTTGGAAACTTTTAAACTGTGGTTTTGAATCTGGAGCTGGTTAATTTTATCACTGAGCTCCTTATTTTCCTCTATCACTTTATCCAGAGATGCTAGAAGCAAACAGGCAACATCATTATTTTCCTTACTTTTCCACAATTTCTCAAACGTTTTATATATACAGTGTCTAAATTCCTTGCTCCTCACAAGAGTCAAGTTAGGTCAGTCAAATGGATCTATCTTCATAATTACATCAAATAGTCTGCACCAAGGATTATCATTCCTCTTCATGCCACCAGGAAAGCCTTCTGTAATTCTAGGCTTCATTGGGTTGGAGAGCTGGCTCCAGAAACTACCAAGCCCACCAAAGAAATTCATCCTTTCAATTCTGTTCCTCTAGAATCACTTCTGGTACCAAAATCTGTATTATTCAGGGTTCTCTAAAGAAACAGAAACAACAGGATGAATATATAGCTATATACAAATTTATTGATTTGCTCACGTGACAGAGTTCAAGGAGTCCGACAGTAGTCGTGCCGCACTGGAGAGGCTGAGAATCCAGGGAACTGCTCAGTCCGCAAGGCTGGATGTCTCAGTAGTCCCAATCTGGTGCTGAACGCCCAATATTCCAGGAGATCTGCCAGTCTCAGTACACGCTAGGATCTGAAAGGTTGATCACAGCAGCAAGACAAACTCACCAGTGAGAGAGAGGCAAGCTGCAGGAAAAAAGGTACCAGCTCCCTCTGCCATGACCTTTTATAACTGCCTGCCAGCAGAAGGTAATGCCCACATTTGGGGTGGGCCTTCCGGGTTGAGGTAGTCCAATCCAAAGATCCTTTTTCTCTTATTTGTTCATCCTTAGTCCAGTCAAGTTGACACCCAGGATTAACCATCACATATAGCATGATTACTGATATGTTTAAAATCTCTGGTAAAATTCAGTTTCCTTAGTTTTTGAATGATGTTCACACATTTAAAAAGTATGCTGAATCATCAGCATATTTTTTTCCGTCTTTTTGAGACAGGGTCTCCCTGTAGCCCCAGCTGTCCTGGAACTTGCTCTTTATACCAGGCTGGCCTTGAACTCACAAAGATCCATCTGCCTCTGCCTCCTGATTGCTAGGATTAAAGGCATGCACCACCACACCTGGCAATGAGCATATTTTGATGAGGACATGTGGGAATGAGACTTTGTCTGGCTTGAGGTGAGAATCTGCAAAAAAACATTTTCTGGGGTGCTTCTGTGAGTTATCTGATAATCTCCGTGGGTTGTCTCATAGCTCCGTGAAATTGGGATAATGCAGGATTTCCTGCTTCACCTATTTCAGCAAAATCCCAGACCTTAAAGGCTTTTCCTTTGATGTATCCAGCAAATGTCACACCTCCAGCTTACTATACACACAGCCAGGAGTTCTGCTGCCCCTGGTAGAAGCCAAGATGGCTCACACTTCCCTTCTCCTCATTCACACCCTACTGCCCCCACCTCCTTACCCAGAGCACAGTAGCTTTAGTATATAACCATATTACTGGCATCAATAAATCAAGTCATTTTTTTCTCCCTGTCTCTCTCTGAGTCCATTTTCCTTTTCTCTCTGGGTTGCTTCTCACCATTCCCTTCCCTCCCTGTTTGCAGCTTAGTCCTGAGACTGATACCTGGGTGTTCCAGGAACAGTTCCAGGGCTTGGCAGCATTGTAAAGCTGAGAGCCCTAGCACAGGGAGAAGAACATCTAGTGGAAATCAGCACATGTGTGATTAAAGGACCACCACACATATATTTCAGACAAGGATACTATGTGGAAAATGAAAAATATCCTTTTGTTCATGTGACTGATGACAGAGGGTTGAACAATATCATGGATATTTTGTACGTGTACACAAAATGCCTTTGATTTTTCATGGATATGGTACTTGTATCACAGCACTCTTTCTCCTAGAACAGCAATACTGGTTGTTATAGACAATTTTGTGTATACCTCATGAAGGAATGAATTGACACAATCTACTAGAAAGCTCATCCATTTATTAAAAATAAAAAAAATCACATATTTATTTAAGTAAAGTTTGTTTAAATAAGTTGATGTTATATCAAGTTCATGGAAATAATTCACGCTGAGGTAAATTTAATTTTTGTTTGTAAAACACACATGACCTTGGCACAGTAAGCTGGGGGACAAAGTCTTTTATTTGCTCTGATACAAGAAAATTTCACATCAAAGCACATTCTTTTTACTTCCCCTGCACATAGTCCTAATACAGTTCCCTCTAGACAGGTTAAAAGTAAACATAATTACCACATGAAGGGGAAAAATTAAAGTTTTAGTGGTTGTTCTTACTCTAGAGGTAAAGGGATAATAGACTTTTATATCTGTTTCTCTGGGCAGAATTACTCTACCACTTCTATGTAATGTTAAAATCATGCAAGGAAAGAGGCTTGCTAAAGCAGACCTGCTCCAACAAGGAGTGCTGCTTCCAGAGTGCTTCCCTCAGGGTTAGATTGGGAATATCATGAAGCACAATGCTTTGTGGAAAGGAGGTAGACAGAGGTGAATGTGTATTGTAACTATTCTCCAGATAAACTCTACATACCTGCATTATTTCCAGATGAGAAAATAGCACATTAGTACTTAGGCAAACCCCAATAATTGACATCTAAAATAATGCATTTGTAGCATTAAAATATTGATAGAAATATTTCAAGGGCTAATCTTTGTATGGACACTGAAGTGATTTAATATTAACTTGTGTGCCAACAATGTGACTCTCTTAATCATAATTTCATGTGCTGACTCTCTGGAGTGAAAATGCTATGCAGGGACATGGGGACTGTCAAAGCATAAGCAGATTCCTGAGTATTCTAACTGAGTAAGGAATTATTTCCGTTTTAATAATTTCTCCCTGACCCACACTGCTGTGCATCTTCATCCATTGTGTGAGCATGCAACCTATTGAGTTTCTGATATAGTAAACATTACTGGAAGTCAGTGTAAATGATCTTTACAAACATCAAATAATATCACAAAGTTAATGGAAGGGATACTGGAGGACTTCTTGCACAAAATGTACAGCTGCATTGACAAATAGGACTTGGTAGGTTAGAACACCTAAAATGCGATTAAAAAACAGAGGAGAAAGGCATAAAACTGTCCACTGATACAAGAACTGCTACAAAAAGAATTATGTGTTGTCCTTGGGGAAAGTCTGTGGAATTTTGGATAGTTTAACAAAATTATTTAATACTATTATATAATTTGAAATTAAAAACTGGGAGTTGTATTCAGTCATCACTATTCTGTGGAATAACATCTAAGAAAATGTTTGCAACTTGATCTACTTTTATTTTTATTTTATTTTTGAACTTCATATTACATTTTTATTTATTCTCTCCCTGTGAACGGAGGTGAGAGGAGAATGTACAAGAGTCAGTTCTTTCCTTCTAGTATGTGCTCCCAGGCATTGACCTTGAGTGGTCAGGCTTGGTGGAAAGTACTTTTAATTGCTGATCTATCTCAGCAATCCCTTAATTCACTTTTAAGTTGTAGTACACATTTGAAGTTACAACCATTTGGGTGAAATATGAAATAAAATTTATTTCCATTTATCTCAAAGTAATCATTTCCATATATTTTACTTTGTTTTAAAAAGCCCTAATAAAATATTTTTCTTGTATTTCCCATAAAACATTGGTAATTATTTTACAGTTTTACTACATAAGATTTTTTCCTCCTACTGTCATTAATCCTCAGATGAAGCCTCTTTGTAATTCCATTTCACCCAATTACTATTCCTCCCATTCAGTCAGCAGCTCAGATTTGTTCCTAAGTTACAAAATGGAGACCAGAATATCATAACAGTGTCAGTGTAGGATTCATGATGGAAATAATAGTTCACTGAACTAGGAAAAAAAATAGAACATCAGAAGGAGGAGTTGCTGATTGCTGAGCCTGGATTTTGCAACTTAACTTTTCTGGAAGTTTCCTCACACTGTCAAGGAATAATAATCAGATGAGACTCAGACACCCAGAGAAGTCTGAGGACCTATGAACCCTTTGTATACTGGGTCTGTAAAAAGTGGACTCGGGGCTGAAGAGCTGTTTAGAGTTCTGCTGGCCATGTCGAGATCCCAGATTCAGTTCTCAGCACCCACGTGGTGGCTAATGACCATCTGTAACTCCAGTTCTAGGGGATCTGATTCCCTCTTCTCAACTCTGCAGGCATTGCACGACACAGGTGCACTTACATACAGGCAGGCAATAGACTCATACACATAAAATAAAAATGATCACTAAACTATCTAAAATGAAAGGCCTGAATTTCATTGTCCTTATGTTGCATCAGCAGAGGTAATAGCATTGCCATTTGACTTCCCCTGAACTTTTAAGTGAGATTTTTCTAAAAAAGTAAAGGACAAAAAGCAAGAGAGACCAGCCAAGCTAGTATACCATAATTCTGCAGATTTGGGAAGAAGTCACATGAGCTGAAAAACCAGAGTCCTGGGAAACATCTGTGGTTGTAGATGTAGGAAGTGACAGGGGTGGGAAGAAAACCAGAAGGAGAGCAGGATTTGACACCTCAGGTCAGAGGTTACACAGAATTCAGCTTTAACATGACAGCTGCCCTTCTAGCCATTATATCAGGAAGGCCCTGCATATTGCATGCAACCAAGAGATGATGGACCTGAGGATGATAAATTCTAAATTGATGTTTTTAATTTCCAATGATCTGGTAATCCTGAAATTGCTGAGAGTAATTGTGAGGAACTACTTAAGAGTTCCTAGAGCTTACAAAGAGATACTAGGTGATTATATTTCTCAGTCAGGAGGGAGGGTATTGGAATTCTTTTAATCGCTTTCTTACTACATTTCTCAACAGACTAACTTGCTGATTTTCTATTGTGGATCAGCCTCTGGTTGCCTGGCAGGCCTGAGGCAGTGCTGTATCATGATAACTGCTTCAGAGAAATTCCCTGTGACCTGGAGGCATCAAGAGAGCAGGTGGAAGAAAGAATTTTTGTATTATCTGTTATGTATTGTCCTTGATCTAAATATTAGTAACAGAATAGTGCAAGGTTATGTTATTTAACAAGATGGAAAAATGTGTTTTGCCATTTATAAATTCCTGTGCTAGTAGAGGAATTCTCAAAAAATGTTGAGTGAATAATTGGAAATTGGTTATTTTGTGATGGCACATTGATGGTTAGATTCCACTTCCACTCTACAACATTACTATTTTTTAAAAGATCAGCCTTATTCACAATTCATACCCCATACTTCTTCATGTGCTTATATAACATATACAGAATAGTATCCCTAGACTCCTTCCTCCATTCCCAGGAAGAAGTACAGGAAAGGTTGGCTAGATTCAGTGACAACAAAGCTTCCCAAATTCTGTATGAGGTCTGATTACTTAGAATTGTTATAATGAACCCATGTGTATATACATGAACTAAAAAGAAAACATTTTAAGGCTAGTGTCTCTTTAAAAATGGACATTCTGATTCCATCAATTTAACTCCAGAGAAACTCCAACATGGACATTTGATACTCATTTTTACTGAACACATTCACTTCCTTACTGTTGCTTCTTTAAGACAATCAAAACTACTTTCTATGGAGAAAGTAGTTCACCTGCTCACGGCTTCAAATGATTTAAATGTGAAGTTTCCCAGGCCCTAATTCTTCTTAGCTGAGCTGTAATGCTCTTGCTCTAAGCTACTGAAGTAGGATGATTATAAACTTTTATGTGATGGTCCTTCATAGTGTTAAGTGCAAGTCTTGCTGTTGTCTTTGGATGGTGATTGTCCCTGATAATGACAAAGACCATGAGCAACAAACTCTATGGGAAGCTGAATGATTTCAAACCTTGGTTTTAATGTTTTATATTTTGTACTAAGATTTAGCCCAATTTATTCTTTTAAAAATATTTCTAGCCTGGAATTATGCTGCTTAATTTGAAAGCATCATGATAATTTAAGATATTAATGCAGTTTGCAAACATGTTCCTTGTAATTTCTTGTGGCGGTTTCTTCTGAATCTAAATCTTTAAGCTACAGTTGATGTTGTTTGTTTAAGCTTTCCTGACATTATTTTTTTAATCAGAAATTTTTGCAAGGCATTTTTTACTTCTTTATTTCTCAGGCTATAAATGAAAGGGTTTAGTAAGGGAACTACTATTGTAAACAGAATAGCAGCTGGTATATCTTTATCTCCTTCTTCTAGTAAATTTGGTCTAATGTACATGAAGAAAAGAGATCCATAGAATAAGGAAACAGATAAGAAATGAGATGCACAGGTGGAAAAGGCTTTGACTTTTCCCTCTTTGGATTTCATTTTGGAAATTGTTAAGACAATGTACAGGTAAGATACTAAGACACTAACAATTGTGAAGATTTGAATTGAGCCGGAAAAGACAAACAGTACAAGCTCATTGACATATGGATCAATACAGGATAGTCTGTACAAGGGAAGAATATCACAGTAAAAGTGGTTGATGTGATTAGACCCACAGAAAGTTAACCTAAATATTAGCCCTACATGAATCATAGAATGCAAGTTTCCAGTTATGAAGGCTCCTGTGGTCATCTGAAGGCAGAGCTTCTTAGACATCATGGTGTGGTACTGCAGTGGGCTGCATATGGCCACATAGCGGTCATAGGCCATAGCTGCCAGAAGAAAGCAGTCTGCAGTTTCAACAGTGCAAAGAAAATAAAATTGTGCCATGCACTCATACAGAGAAATTATTTTGTCCTCAGAAAAGAAGTTTCCCAACATTTTTGGAGTAATAGCACAGGCACAACAAGAATCCACTAGAGCCAGGTTACCCAAAAAGATGTACATTGGGGTGTGAAGAGAGTGTTCTTTTGAAATCAGTATCATCAAACCAATATTGCCTACCATGGTGATCAGATAGATGACAAAGAATACTGGAAATAGAAGGGTGTTCATTTCTGGGTGATCTGTAAATCCCATGAGGATGAACTCATTTATGGTGGTGTGGTTTCCTTCAGCCATTCCTGACTTCTCTGAAAGAAAGTGTTGAGATAGATAGTGCTGGTTTAAGGTATGCCCTAAACAGTGTTAGGATCTGTAGCTCATCTTCAATAATGCATTTACATAGCACTTGGACTTGGCTTGCATGTCTCACTCTGGAGCACATTCAGTCCTCCTGGGCTGTTGCTTTCTTTTCAGGATTGAAGATTCAGCCCAGTGCATTGTGCACCGAACAAGTGCTGACCACCAGGCTGAAAGTAGTCTAAGAAACCTTACAAATGCATTCTCTTATTACTACAAAAGTATGCTCTCAATTTGCTAAATTTCATCTACTCTTGAATACAGAAGTGACACAAATGACTGACAATTATTTGTCTAGTGCTTAGAGAAATGAAGTCAGAAGACTTTAAAAATTAATATACTCAGAAAAATACCTTTTAAATTTGTTCTCACCTTATCTTCACTGATAGGAGTTTTGTACATGACAGTTGTTCATCTAATGCTATATTTTAAAGAAGGTCCAACACTAAATTTTTATTCACTTGCACAGAGACTATTTCTGCAAGTCGTTTGCAGAGACTAATTAAAATATTCAAAATGATTCTCAGAAGATTTACCTGGTGCTGACATCAGAGCACAGCCTGAGAGACCCAGTCTGCTGAACTCTGCTCCATACTAAATTAGAGTAATTAAGTAAAACCTTTGAGACCAAGAAAATAAGGCACATACCTATTTCTAAACAAATGTAACAAACTTAGAAAAGGAAATTCAGTTTATATCACTTACTAATCTGAGTTCAAAACATCAAGTTAGAAAGAAAATGTCAACGTGATAGGTAAAAGAAACTTCATAGTGAAAGTTGAAATGGAGCTAGGATTTGTCACTTCAGAGGGGACAGGTATAGTATGAGCAGAGTTTGATCATTCTCATTTCCTTTTATTTTCCTTATTTTTCTTTTTTAAGAATTTCACAGATCGGGGCTGGAGAGATGGTTCAGAGGTTAAGAGCACTGACTGCTCTTGTAGAGGACCCGGGTTCAATTCCCAGCACCCACTAAGAACTGTCCTTAAGCAGGGCATGGTGGTGCATGCCTTAATTCTAGCACAAGGGAAGCAGAGGAAGGCGGATGTCTGTGAGTTCAAGGCAGCCTGGTCTATGGAGTGAGTTCCAGGCCATTTGGGGCTATAGGGAGACCCTGTCTCAAAAAAAGAAAAAAAGAATTTCACAGGCATACTGCATTTTTATATTCCCACCCCTCCCTCTCCCAACTCCTGTTGTGCTCCTCCCATTACTCCTGAGTTCAAGAAATTTTCTTTAATTGACACACACAGACACACACACAGACACACACACACATACACACATCCTATTGAGTCCTTTCTGTAGTGCTCATATGTACTTGTTTAGGGCTGACTATTTAGGATTAGATAACCCATGTCCAAGTCTTTTCTTTGGAGAAGACTGATTCTCCCCCTTTCAGCAGTCATTGATTGCCTGTAGCTCTTCCTCTAGAGGTGAAGCCTTGTGAAATTTCCCCCATCCTTGTTGGCCTTATCAATTAGCGTTGTCATTATGCTGGTCTTGCTTAGGAAACCAGACTGTAGAGGTTAGATGGGGGCAGCTTCCTTATTGTATCTAACATACACTATGTAGCAGCAGGTGTCCTGGCCCTCTGGCTCTTATAATCTTCCTTCCCCCTCTATTCCAAGAAGAATTGCATCTTAGATGTCAGCTGATTAAGATGCAGGACGTTAAAAGGGAGTAAAGAACAGGATGCACTTAGCAGGAGGTGAACCATCCCAACCATCAGGGAATCTCATTAAGATAAGGAAGTAAACCCCTCAACAGCTTCCGGAAGTCCCTGAAATTGACCAAATTCAGTAGGTCACTTCATATCTCGCAAATATATAAGCTTAGCCTAAGGACTACTAAGAGACAATCTCAGATCAGCTATGTTACCTGGAAGAGGAAAATCTAAGCTGAACTGTTGACCTCCCTGCAGGTTGTGCAGTGTGCTCCAAGTCTCTTGCTTTTATGAGCTGTCATCACACTGGAGTGGGTTGTTGGTGTTGCTGCTCTCTTTGATTCATTTCTATTTCTGTAAGTAACCCATCAACCGTACTCCTCTAAGTAACACTAGTAAAAGGCATGGTTCGACTAACTTGGACTTTGGTGGGTCCTTACTCTGGTCTATTATTATTTCCTCTCGTGTGAGTAGCCATTTGTTCTCCTCTTCCTAGGAAAATTGTCACACAACAGCTGGGAATCCCATGGTCGCTTATTCTCTGCATTTTGATCAGTGGTGGGTCTCTGCAGTAGCCTCCATCTGCTGCTTCTCTGATGAGGGTTGGGGGCTTCACTTATCTGTAAATTTCATCTACTTGTAATGGCAAAATGCAATTTCTAGAATCTTCCTTTGATATTGTTGTTCACTTGGGGCCCTTGGCTTGCTTGTCCCGGTGCAGACGGGAAAGCCCCACCTGTCCTTGCTCTCTCTGACCACGGCCGTAATGGAAAGTCTTGAACACCAGGATGGCGCCAAAGCCCGAGTTCCACTTTCTAGGTGGCTAATGTATCCTGCTCCCCTGATGTTGCCAGCCCACCCAAGTGCCTGCCTGAGAGCTCAGCTTGTGATCATACTTGGGCACAACAGTAGCTCCTAGTGGACTCGTCATCTCTCTTCGCCAGTGACCAATAAAATCCTCCTGCCCAGACCCTGGGTGCAACTTTTCTCGCACCTTTCTCTGGGACTGGTGAACCTTGTCCAGGAGGGAGCTGCACCAATAAACCAGTGTCTCTCTCTCTCTCTCTCTCTCTCTCTCTCTCTCTCTCTCTCTCTGTCTCTCTTTAATCTGGTCTGATCTGGCCTCTTTGCTTCAGTGAGCCATTCAATTGTATTTTAACATTCTTAATATTTTCCCTTAGTAATGAAAATATTCTCTAAATTTTCATTGCAAACCCAGAAGCAATGTCTTGGAAACCTTTTCCCTCAAAATCCTCTCTTTAGCATCTACCAATCTCAAGTCCCAACTTTTTGGTTAATTACTGTGACAGTGAGCTTATCATCACTACTAGAAATGCCTGGGATAATCAACTCTTTATAAAGTGAAAAGTTTTACTTTGGCTCACAGTTTGGGAGGTTTCAGCTCATGACTGATTGGGACTTTGGTTCCTGCCTGCAGTGAAGCCTCATATCCTGTTGAGTAGAACAAATCATTTGTCTTGTGGCCAGGAGGCAAAACAGAGAAAGAGAATTGGCTTCCATTGTGACTGACTGGTTGTCAGTATTTGCTGAGGACAAATTAAGGGGATTAACATGGAAGCAGATGGTCATTGTTCCTACTTGCTCCCTATTTTCCTCTTATCTGTAAAGGTGTGAGGCCCATGAAAGTTCTTTGAGAAAGCATCATCTCCTAATTTCCTATGCATTTAAGTCGTTCTGGCTATAAAAAGTTGTATTTAGAAGGACATATGAACTACATTGTATTTTACTATTTATTCATTTACAATATTGATTCATATACAATAAATACTATGTAGTGTCCATTATGTGACATCAGAATTATACAATCTATTCTTGTGGAATTTACATTCTGAGAGAGGAGATAAGAAGCAGAAATGAAGATAAAGATAAAGAGGAAGAAAAGAGAAAAAATAAGTAAATGGTATGCTGAAGATGATATAGTAAGAATAACTGGAAGTTGGGATTAGAGAGATGGCTCAACAGGTAAGAGCAGTGGCTGCTGTTTCAGAGGTCTTGGGTTCAATTACCAGCATTCATGTGACAGCTAACAACTGTGTATAACTCCAGTTCCAGGGGATCTGACGTCCTCTTCTGACCTCCAGGCATACTGCACGGCATGGACACAGTTATAGAAATGCACACAATACACTCATACACAAAAAATAAAAACAATAAATGAAATATTTAAAAATAATAAATGGAAGTCATTTTAGAATAAATAAATAGAAATGGTCTGAGAGAAAAGGTGAGTGGTCATGCTGAGATGTGACTAGCAAGGAATTACTTATGACATGTTGGCAAGAATATGTTAGATACAGGGAATGAGTTACGCAAATTCTTTAATGTAGAAATGAGCTGTCCATGGTTGTGGAACCATAAAGTGAAGAAAGAGATTGGAGTTGTGGAATTTGTGACACAGAATACGGAGCTTTCATTTTATTTTCAACCAATGAGTAGCCTTTGGAGAATGTATTAATTTCCAATTGTTGCAAAACCAAATCACTATGAACTCAGAAGCTTGAAACAATCAAAATTTATTACATCACATTCCTAGAAATTAAAGGTCTGAAATATGTCCTAATATGAATATATATAATATATATATATATATATATATATATGTAAACAAACAAACAAACAAATCAGGTGCAGATGGGACAATTCCCCCAGTGTAAGAAAGTTCAAAGGGAGAATTCATTTCCTTGGCTTTTCCACTTTTAGAATCCATCTTTGGCTCATGGCTCCCTTATGTCTTCAAAGACTATTCATTAATGTCTTTCATATATTATCATTTTATTCCAATTCAGCCTCTTCTATCTTTAATATTTAATGGGCCTCATGTGGTTAATTTTCTCATTTTAAGGTCAGCTTATAACCCTAATAACATCTATAACCTTCATTCGCTCATGCTGCATGATACAACTTGTTCACATCCTTCATGGATTAGGTTTTGGAAAAACCTCTCATTTGGCACTGTTATATTTGCATTTTAAAAAGGAGCATCCTATATTTTTTCAGAAAACAATGTAAGAGGAAATGTGGAATCCAGCTGTGAAGATGAGAAGAATTCAGCACTATGGTGATACTAGTGTATCTGGAAAGTTGTAAGGGGACAGGGCTTATTTATCATCAAAGTATGATCACTGAAAAATAAATTCTGCTCCTTCCTGTAAAACTATCACTAGCCCAAATCTGTGAGTGGATACTAATGCTTTTCTCATCTGTCCTAAATGTTTCCAGACATCCTTATCATCTACTTCCTAATAATGCCCATTGTGCATTGTTTGCAAAGAAAGGAAACTTACTTGCTGTGCAGAACTTGCCGAGTTCTCAGTCTCCAAGGGCCACACTTTCAATAAAGTCTCCAGTGAGTGGGTAGTATTGATTTAAGCATATTTTCTGAGATAACCAGTCATAGTTAAATTAACAAAGCCATATACAGATGAAATGGCTTACTGTAAGTATAATTGCTCTTTCAGAGGACAGTATACATGGAACTTTTCAGTATTTTTCTAGGGAGTTTTAAAACAAAGAAAAGTTAAATGACTGTAGTATTTAGTATTTTGGTGCTCTATATTAGAAACTTTATATTGATATTGATATAAGTATCAGTATCTGTATAATGTATCAAATACTAATGTAAATATATAGTTGTTAAACATAAAATTATTTAAATTTATAATTTTTATGATTGAAGATAGCAATTAAGTCTTAAATGAGAACAAAAACAATTGTCATTTGGTAGTGTTTGGGGGGGCTGCATACTTTATTTCTTCCATTTTGCTTTACTTTCCTTCTCCAATCATTGTGAGTGCATCCCCTTGATTGCTGACCCATATCAACCAGGTTTCTTTTAGCCCTCAAATTGTAAGCTCACAACTAGAATTTAATGTATTTGTAAAAATTAAGATGTACTACATATGGAAAAATATGTATGTCTTCTGTATCAATGAAATTTCATCTATTTATTTACTGGTGCATCCAAACCACTTTTGAACTCAGTCTGAGTTAACACCGCCCTCTACAGGAGTCTTCCATTTCATAACTTCTTTTCTTTCCATTTGCACTCTTCCAATCTCCATGTCTAGCTATATGGTTGGCCTATTTTTCCCATCTACACATCTTCACCTGCTTAGCACAGCACTTCCTGTTCTTTTCTCCCTCTTGTTTCTGTACTTTGTATCTTCCACTTGTGTAGGTGTATCTAGCATGCCTGGACTCTCTCTTATGCAGACTCATGAGTCTCAATGTCACGTTCCTGCTGAATTCTGAGTGGAACTGGATAAATAAATTCTAGGATGACAGAATGGCAAAACCAGCCATCCCAAACCCACATTGCTTGAAAGATTCAATTCAGTACAGTCACTCTAGGAAAAGAACAAACAAGCAACACACTAGTTTGCACATACTGACTGAACTTGGCTTTTCAAACTCAAGGACAGGTGCTGCCTGAAGCTACCCCAACTAATCAGTCTAAAAATAGCATAAAACTCAGTAAATGAAGGTGGCTTCATGACCCCCCAAAATAATGCCACTGTCACTAATTACGTGTTTTCAATTTGGAAAGTGGAGTGGTTTTATTATAAAATTATTACTATTTTACCCATGGAAAAATGAAACAAAAGATGTCAGCAATGTACAAAAGATTAAAACATATATCAAATAACTTGGTGATTACCTAAAACTAGTACTATCAACTTATGATGAGTTCAGAGTTCTTTCTCATTTTCCTGAGAATTTAATATATTGCTACTATCACTTATATCTTTCCCTGTCCAATGCTTCCCATGTGCCCCCATTCCTTTTGTGACCTCTTCTTTATTTATTTATTTTTTTTTAATTTGTTTTTGCTTTTGGTCTTTGGGTATTTGAGACACTGTTTCCCTGTAGCCTCAGCTACCCTGGAACTCACCTTATAGACCAGGTTGGCCTCAATATTATATATAATATTATATATAATAGAGATCCAGCTGCTTCTGCCACCAGATGAAGCAGGTTGAAAGGCATTATCCACCATGCCTGGCTTTCTTTTTTGTTACCTACGCAGTCTATCAAGCTGCTGACTCCCCTTAATGGTGCTTGTTTGTATATGCGGTTGCAGTTGAACACTTGGTATTAGATGACCTGTCAAGAAGCTCCTCCCTGAAGAAAAGTGATTCTCTATCCTGTAGTCATTGATTGCCAGTTTTTCTTTATCGAAATTATGTGACATTTTACTCATCCACTTTAGCATGGTAATTGGTGTTGCCATTTTGCAGGTCTTGTTTACTTTACCATATTGTTGAAATGTCATGGGTGCAACTTCCCTGTCATGTGTAGAAGACACTATTTAGCAGCAGGCATCTCTGACCCCTCATCTTTCAGCCCCCCTTTCCTCAATATTCCCTGAGATTTTGGTGTAGAAGTTGCATTGTGGATTTATCAGTTGAGGCTGGTCTCTCTCTATTAACTTATTCTCTGCATTTTGAGCAGAGAATGGAACTTTGTGATTGTCTCCATATGTTGCAAAAAGAAGCTTCTTTGATGAAAGATGAGAGCTACCCTTCCTGCAGATGTGAGGATAAATAGTTACAGTTAGAAATTATGTTGGTTTAGGAAAAGTGGCAATAATAGCTCTCCTCTAGAGCCTATGACTTCTTTGGGAACAGGTATTTGTTTACATTTACAGAACCAGTAAAGAATTCCCTGCAATTGAGCAGGCCTTAAGTCCAATTAAATAACTGTTGGTAACCCTCAAGATAAAAAAATATCACTATTGCATCATTAGGGCTTTTTTTTGCTGGACTGGTTATTGCTGTAGTTCAAGGCTTTTCCAGCTCAGTTTTACATCTCTGTAGGACTACTGATTTCTAGTCTATCTTGTCATCTTGCATTTTGCCTTCTGATACTATGAGAATTAGTCCTCGAAGAGAAGCTTTCCAGGTCACTTCCAGATGGATACCTCCAATTCCTGTGTCCAATGTTTGTGGTGATTTCAGCAGTAGGATCTTACCTTCAAGTTCTGGCAGGCAACCAGGGGCGATTGCCTATATTGTTTGGGGAGCCTCTAGGGCTACTCTGACCAACAACTTGAAGGGAGGTTTCTTTTGCACAGGCACAGGGAATTTTCATTAGGTAGTCTTTGGGTGCACACACATGAGCATACACACACAACATATGCATAAGTAAGCTTATAAATAATGTGTTTACATGGGTTTTCAGACATCTTTAGTCATTTATATTCTTCCATTTCCCTCTGTACTACCGTGTTACACCTCCCCGGTTGAAATCTCACCATTTTTCCCATTTCCACCATGATAGTGTCTGCACTCTTCTAGCCCCCTCCTATAGAACTCCTTCTCTCCCCTCTACCTTCCTGGTTCCATTCTTCTCTTCTGACTTGGTCATGTGGCCATAATCTCTTTGGATCCTTCCTCAGTCATTTAGGAAATTAACAAAAGTTGTAATGATAGAGATTTTGTACAAGGGTCCCCATTTCTGCAATGGGGCCAACATCATCACCCTGATGAGGAACAGTGAAACTGTGGGACCTAAGCACAAGCTCTAAACAGTGCTTTGGACTACATAGGAACCAGCTGCTACACACCAGTGTGGATCCTGTCAATTTGGTCTGGTCAAGGTTTGCCTTGACTATCCCCAGCTCCTCGAAACTCCACTCAGAAGTAGACCTAGGAATTCACAAGAAAACAAAACTGGTAACAATCAATATGGAAGCTGAGCATATTGGTGCATGCTTTTAATCCCAACACTCAGGACCCAGAGGTAGGCAGACCTTATTGAGGGGAGCTTGGTCTACAAGTGAGTTGTAGGCCTTCTGGAGATAATAGGGAGATCCTGCCTCAAAAACCTAAAACAAAAATCTTCATGGAGATTCTCTGGGAGCAGGATGAACAGCCAGTGGATATGCCATGGAGAAAAAAAAAAAACACGCAGGCCAACAATCTTATTGTCTTTATTTATTAAAATCCCTAGGTCAGTGTAGCAGGGCAGTGCTGGCCCCTAGCACTCTTTACCTTTTTCAGGGCTCTTTCCATTTCTGTTTTTCTTTTCTCTTTTTCCATTCCCGTGCTCTTATCCCAGCTCCAAAAGCTCAGAGGCTGACCTGATTTGCCACACTCAGGATGTTAACAGTTCTTTGTGTATTTCTTAGCCCTTCTTTAAATCTATCATTGGTTGAAATGCCCAAATCTCCCCCAGTGTTTTCCCTTTGCCTGGACAATTACCGCTTGTGTGGTACTCTAGGTTCCAAGACCTGGACCACCCCTCTGATAAAGGACATGGACAACCAACTCAAAGGAAGGCTGACAAAGTTTTGTTTCTGAATCTTAAGCTTTTATGCCTCTCACAGCTTGCAGAGGTTACCCCAGGACAATCACAGAAAGCTACACAATGTATATATGCTAGATGTAAGGAAGGCTTTAGGAGAAAAACAGAATCCAAGGTTCAGTAGGCCTAGCCATAAAAGTAAACAGGGAACATAGTGACATTGGGTTTCAGCAATAATATGTCTAACGATTCCTGTGTTTACATTTCAAGTATAAACATTCAGGGCAGAGTCTTAGCCAAACTCTGCAGGCTTCTACCAAGCCCAAGCATTTAAGCACAATCATACCAAGCTGTCCCTCCACCAACTCTTCAGGCTTCTTTCAAGCCATTGGCATTCATCCAGCAGGAGAATTCACAACTCGACACCGCCATTGTGTATGATCCCTTCCTCTACTTCTCCCAGGTGTATCTAATCCAGTCAAGTTGACAAAGCTGACTATCATGGCCACTGAGAATAAGTATACTCTCAGGTGGGGATAGTTGGGTATTGGGAGAGATGAGATATTTTGGTACATGGGTACTAAGTAATAGATGAGTGCAAGAAGTTGATTGATCTATTATGCAGTAGAATGATTGTAGATGAGAAAATCAATTGTGTATTTAAATACTATAGATGAAAGGAGTTGAAAGAAATCAAGAAATCAAATCTGAAGAGATTTATGCTTAATATGATTCAACATTTCACAATGTATCTATGTTAAAATGTCATAGGACTCCATTATTATGTGTTGTCCTACTTTCATTTCTGTTGCTATAAAAAATACCCTAATAAAGACCAATTTAGAAGAGAAAGTCTTTAGCTCATAATTGTAGGCTAAAGTCTATCATAGGAGGAAAGTCAGGATGGCAGGACTTTCAAACATCTTGTCAAATCACACTCACAGTCAATAACAGAGATCAATAAAAGCCTGCGTGCATGATTCTTGGTTTCTTGCCAGTACTCAATTCAATTCCTTCATTCTTACATAGTTTAGGAGTCTATGATTAGTGAATGGTATTTCCCACAGTGGGGCTGGATTCTCCCATATTGATTAGCTTAATTAAAGCAGTGTTCCATAGACATGTCCACAGGCCAACTCAATAGAGACCATCTGTTATCAAGACTATCTTCCCAGGTGATTCCAGTTTGTATCAAATTTATAATTAGAGCTAACCATAACATGTGTACTGTATGCTGTAGTGGCTTGATTGAGCAATGCACCCCCCCCCCCAGTTCATGTATTTGAACACTTAGTCCTTAGTTGGTGGTGCTTTTTGAGGAGGTTTGGCAATTTGTCTTGCTGGAGGAAGTATGTCTCTGAGGGTGGATGTTGAGAGTTCCTCGCTGTTTCCACTTGCCTTTTGCTTACTCTGTTCTGTGTCTGACACTGAAGATGCAAATTCTCAACTTCTTGCTCTGACTACCTGCTACCATGCCTGCTTTCCATGATGGACTCTTACCTCTTTGGAATTGTAAACCAAAGTAAACTTGTTTTGAGTCATTCCTGTGTTATTTCGGCAAAATATCTGGTGTCCTCCTACCTGTGTTCTAAGAACTTGCCTGAGGATAATTTTGAAAGTAATCTACTCTTTGGTGGAAGAAATTGCAAGACAGAGTAATAAAAAAAAATAGCTACATGTAGAATGGTTATTGATGGAAACTCTTGTTGCAGATCTACAGTGAAAATGGAGATAGTGAACAATTTGGAAAGGAAAAGAGTAGCAAGCTTAATGGTACAGCCTAGGTATGTCATTGATAAGGAAATTAGCACAATTAAGGAGAGGGGCCCCTGCTCTGGAATAAGGGAATAAAGAGAAGAGTGCACTTAGGGCCAGCTCCCATCCAACTGGTAAAAGAGAGCCCAAGGGATTTTCTGCTCCTAGAAAAAGTCACAGCAAATCTCACATGTAATCCTTTGAAACCAATATTGCAGGTATTGAACATAAAAGTACAGGATTTGGTGTTTTCCATACTTGTTTCTGGTCATGCTTTGGTCTGGTGATTCCTCAGTTCCTCCCTTTGTGTACTGGGATATATAATCTGTGTCATTGTATGTTGGAAGTATGCAATCTATCTTTTTGTTTTTACAGGGGTGTTACAGTGAAATAGATTGCTTCAGTTTTATTTAAAAGAGGATGGACAGCTGGGCGTGGTGGCACACGCCTTTAATCCTAGCACTTGGGAGGCAGAGGCAGGTGGATGTCTGTGAGTTCAAGGCCAGCCTGGTCTACAGAATGAGTTACAGGACAGCCAGAGCTACAGGGAGACCTTGTCTAAAAAAGACCAAAAAGAAAAAAAAAAAAAAAAAAAGAGGATGGACTTTAGCATAGTGTTGAGATTGTTAAAAACTATGGAGACTTATAATGTTGGATTAAATTATTTAGCATTATCATATGGCCATGTGCCTGTGGTGGTTCATGGCTCGGGGAGTGGAATGTGGTGGCTCAAAAGGGCAATGGCCTCCAAAGCCTCATGTATTTGAATACTTAGTCCCTAGTTGGCAGTGCTATTTATAGAGGTTTAGCTGGTTTGGCTTTGTTTAAGGAAGAATGCCAGTGGCAATGGATGTTGAGCGTTCATAGACTAGTTTTAGTTCCAGTTTTGCTCTCTTTGCTCCATATCTAACAGGGAAGATGTGAGATCTCAGCTTTCTGTTCTGGCCACCTGTTATCACACCTCTCTTGACAGAATGGACTCCTATCTCTTGAAGAGATATATAATAAACTCTTCCTTCTATAAGTTGTCACAGTCATCTTATTTTATCATAGCAACAGAAAAGTAAATATTACATATACTTTTGTATTTAGTAAAATTAAACTAAAAATTTTTCAAGTTAAATAAAAATGAATTAGGTAAAATTTGTCTGAGGAAACAGTTATTATATGAATCAGGATTCTAACATAAAGAAAAAATTGGGAAGTGGCAGAAGCAAAGATCTTCACTTTATAATAAAAGCAAGCACCGGAGACTCAATAGTGAAAACAAGCAGCTTATTTTATAACTTCACCAAGTTGAGCCTCAGTCCAGAATGATAGGTGCATTGATTGAGTAAAGAGAACAATGTTTATAGTCCTGAATACAAGGCCTTTCTCCTTTTCCTTATCTTCCTCCTTTTCCTCATTATCCGAGCTATTAGGAAAAAATCTCACATGTCATTTAGGTATTGTCATTCTCTCTGTCACTAATATTTGTCTTATTCTCAACAAACCCCTGTGTGGTTTCATCTCTACATTTTACATCCTGTTTATTTTAAAGCTGATTAGGCCTATGGCCTTGTCAGCAAGCATCACTGTTTAGTAATTTTCCACTATAAACTTCTAATCTGGATGGGGTCATAACTTAGCAGAATTTTTGGGGGGATGGAGATAGCTAGGCTAGCAGGCTATAGTGGGGGCTGTTTTTTTTAATTTTTTATTGTTATTAAACTTTTTCCATAAGTCATATATCATTTCTCAATAAAATCCAGAGTTACTTCCCCTTCATGTCACCCACCCCATCCAAGTCCCTGCACTCTGACCTACGTGACCTGCATCTTTTACTGAGTCTTTCCAGAGTTTTTTCTTTCAGTTCTTTTGTTGTTGTTCTCTCCAACTTGTATTGCTACTATATATCTATATCTATATCTATCTATCTATATCTATCTATCTATATCTATATCTATCTATATCTATCTATCTATCTATCTATATCTATATATCTATATATCTATATCTATCTATCTATATATATATATATATATATATATATATATCACTTCAATTGGAGGACTGTTTTTTTCGCTAAGAGATGTCATGTTTTCCTTAAGGAGGTGCTCAAAGGTTCTTCCTTGGCAATCCCAAACAACCATCAGTACTGCACTTTTGCTCCACAATGGGGTCTTTCGCTCCCATGGTCCCCCAAATGAAGTCCAGTAAGCACACGTCCTATCATGATACACTTGTACTGGCCTCCATGATATAGCCCAGGTAGTCCAACAATGGCAGTCTATATTCTGACAAGGCTGAAATCCCCTTAGCTGTTTAGTTTGCAAGCTGGGTATCTCAGTTGTCCCCATCTGGCATTGAAGGTTTGGAGGATTCTTGGAGAGACATGAGTCTTCAGTCCATATTGGAAGGTTCAAAAGCTGTGTCTCATGTCTTTGAGGAGTGCCAAAAGTGGTGGCAGCCTCAGGGTAGATGCACTTGCCAGTAAGAATTGAAGACAGGCCAAACCACAGTACTCTCTCAATTTTATTTTTGTCTTTTTACTAAGATCTCAAGTTTTAAGAAACTGCAGTACAGTTTCTCTGGTCTTACTGATTATTTCTGGTTGTACTTTCCTTTTGGATGCTTAAGGCCACACTATTAGCCCAGATTAACCAAGGTTTTTGTTTTCTCAAGGTCAGTTGAAGATCTGGTCCTCAGGGGTCTCGTGGGTTTTTTTGGGAGGAAGAGGGTAGGAGGGTAGGGGCACCTTGCTCCCTTCAGCTTTTTTTTTTTTTTTTTTTTTTTGGTCTTTTTGAGACAGGGTCTCCCTGTACCCCTAGCTGTCCTGGAACTCGCTCTGTAGACCAGACTGGCCTTGAACTCACAAAGATCCACTTGCCTCTGCCTCCCAAATTGTAAGATTAAAGGCGTGCACCACCAAGCCCAGCTCAGCTTTTCATTTTCCAGTTCCATCCACTCGAGGACAAAATCAGGTCTTGCTAGATCAGGCTTTTCTGAAGCATGGACAGACTTTCCTCTTTATAGACTGGACACTGGCTGAAGTCCCATTAGTGGCTCTCCAAGACCTCCCTGAACAGGAAGACAGTGACCCACATTTGTAGTACATTTCAAGAGAAGGGGGGGTTTCCTGTTTTATTGTGTTTGTACCTAAGCTGGCTTGAGGGATTTTTGAAAGTGAAGCATCAGATTTTATTTCTTACAAGAGAGGAACTAGAAAGAAAAGGAATGACATTTTATGATAAATACTTGCATTTTGGTATTGTGATGCCATAAATAAGAAATTAAAGGGCACAGAATTTTTAATTTGAGGAAGAAAAATGTAACTCAAGTGCTACGATGAAACAAGTATCCAGAATCCATTTAGAAGACTGCTGGGTGTATCTGTCTTCTTCTTTCTGTATGGCTAGTGTTTTCATCCTCCTGTGTACCCTATCATTTCTTAAGGATGATCCATAATCTTTCATAAATGTCCACTTTGATAACATGTATCACAGTAAGTGGAATTTTTACCAGGCATATAAGGTGGGCTAATACTTCAATGTGATAGGATCTGTTTATAGCAGAGGAGCCATAAACTTCATTAAGACAGCTATCAGGTAATGAAACACCCCAACCAAAAGATATGACTGACAATATTTTCTTATCAGAAAAGTAACTCACAAGCATATCTCAAAACCAGTTGCAGGGGGATCTTTGGGGACACCAAGGATGAATCCAGCAGCACTGCAGCTTCTGCCACAGATCGGGTAAGAGCTGGCCCACCTTGGTGGGCACCCACATCTTTGGGGACACCATGCCTCATCCAAGTTACCAGCACATGGGCCAAATTGGCAAATCAGGGTGCCCCCCCATCCCCAGCCAGTGGTGGAGGCATTCCATTGGAAACTGTGGTAGTGACTCTGGTGACAGAAGATACAGTAAGCCTGCCATTCCACAGCCAACCTAGAACAGGCCTTCAATGCAATGAAGAAACACTTGAATTTTGCAACAGATTACAAATAACAGATAAAATCCACATACCAAAAGCACAATGAAAAATGAACAACATGAGAAAAGCAAATAATAAATCCCCACCAAAATCTATCAGTCCCATGGAAGATTCCAACATTGAGATCTCCCTGGAGGTAGACCAGGACAGAGATCTTAAAAGAACAATCATAGACATACTCTAAGAAATCAAGGAACATAAAGAACAAATCAAAAAACTAAAGGGAGAGAACAACCAACACTGGAAGGGAATGGAAATGCTGAAAAAAAAATCTCAGAAATGAAAAAGGAAACCAAAAATCAAAGAACTAAAAGGAGAGAATGGCAAACTCTGGAAGGAGATGAAAATACTAAAGGAATCTCAGGCTGAAATGAAAAAGGAAATTGAACACTCATCCAGTCAAGATGAAAGGATGGGAGAAAGCCTCAGTAACAGAACTGATGAAGCAGAAAATAAACTATCAAGACTAGAAGATAACATGGAAGAGCTCAAGCAAACACTATGAAAAAGTTAAAAAAACACAAGAGTGGAATAATCAGGAAATATGGGACACCATGAAGAGGC
Source organism: Rhizomys pruinosus (assembly GCA_009823505.1). Classification (NCBI taxonomy): domain Eukaryota; kingdom Metazoa; phylum Chordata; class Mammalia; order Rodentia; family Spalacidae; genus Rhizomys; species Rhizomys pruinosus. The sequence goes on from VZQC01004206.1 coordinate 1,552,235, forward strand.
CAACCTACACATCATAGGTATAGAGAAAGGAGAAGAATCCCCAGATAATGGTATGGACCAGATCTTCAACTGACTTATAGAAGAAAATTTCCCCAAATTGAAAAAAGACATACTCATACAAATACAAGAAGCACATAGAACACCAAATAGACAAGATCAGAAAAGAAATTTCCCATGCCATATCATAATCAAAACTCTAGATGCTCAAAACAAAGACAGAATACTGAAAGCCACAAGAGAAAAACAGCAAGTTACATATAAAGGAAAACCCAGCTGACTTTTCAACCCAAACAATGAAAATCAGAAAAGCATGGACCAAAGTATTCCTAGTACTAAATGGCTATTGATGCCAACCCAGGTTACCCTACCCAGAAAACATGTCAATTATAATCGAAGGAGAAAGGAAAATCTTCCATGATATAAACAAGATGAAAGAATACATGTCTAGAAAACCAACCCTCCAGAAAATACTCGAAGCAATCCAGAGGAAAGGAGCAGCTGTCCCTAAGTGGCAAGATAGAGTAATTAATGAAGGTGTAACCCCATGAATACAAACACAGACCAAAACTGCAAGCAGAAAATAAACTAAGGGGAAGCAATATACATCTCTCAATATTAACCTTAAATATTAATGGTCTGAACTCCCAATCAAAAGACACAGACTAGGAGAATGGATTAAAAAACTGAATATATTTTTTGTTGTCTACAAGAAATGCTTCTCACCTTCAAGAATAGGCATCATCTTAAAGAGAAAGGATGGAAAAAATATTCCAAGCAAATGGTAAAAAAAAACCAAAAAAAACAAGTGAGCGGGAGTTGCTATTTTAATATTAGACAAAATAGACTTCAAAGTAAAATTAATCAGAAGAGATAAAGAGCGTCACTTCATCCTTATCAAAGGATCAATCAACAGTGAAGACTTCACAATCATAAATATTTATGCACCAAACTCTGGTTCACCAATAAGCACAATCATAAGCACGATTCTGCACGACTTCAAAGCACATATTAATCCCAGCACACTAATAGCGGGAGACTTCAATACCCTACTGATCATATTAGATAGGTCAACTGGACAAAAAATAAACAGAGAGACATCTGAACTGAACAATATGCTACACCAAATAGACCTAACAGACATCTATGGATTATTTCACCCAAACACCAAAGAATATACTTTCTACTCAACACCCCATGGTACATTATCCAAAATAGACCATATACTGGAACACAGAGAAAACCTCAGCAAATAAAAAAAATGAAATAATTTCATGCATCCTATCAGATCACAGTGTAATAAGGCTTAATATGAACACCAGAAAGAGCCCTACTAGCTGTAAGAACACATGGAGACTAAACAACATACTACTGAATAACAAATGGGTCAAAGAAAGAAATAAAAGCTTTCCTGGCACTAAAGGAAAAGGATGATACAACACAAAAAACCTATGTGATACTTTAAGAGCAGTCCTAAGAAGGAAATTTATAGCCCTAAGTGCCTACATTAGGGAAGCAGAAAGAGGACAAATAAATGACCTAACACTGCAACTAAAAACAATTGAGAGGCAACAACAAATGAATCCTAAACCCAACAGACTGGAAAAAATAACAAAAATCAGAGTGGAAATCAATGAAATAGAAACAACAAAAAAAATACAAAACATCAATGAATCTAAGAGGTGGTTCTTTGAAAGGATAAAGAAGATAGATAGACCTTTAGCCCACTTGACTAAAAGAAGGAAAGAGCAACTCCAAATTAACAAAATTAGAGATGAAAAGGAAAACATCACAACAGATAGCAAAGAGATTCAGACAATCATATGGGGATACTTAAAAAAATCATACTCTACTAAATTTGAAAACCTAAGAGAAATAGATTAACTCCTGACATCATGGAATCCACCTAAATTTAACTAGATCAGCACCGTAAATAGACCCATAATAAAAGAGGATAAAAACCCTCCCAACTAAAGAAAGCCCAGTCCCAGATGGATTCATGGCAGAATTCTATAAGACATTTAAAGAAGATCTATAGTCACTACTACTTAAATTATTCAAAAGGATAGAAACAGAGGGAAATCTACCAAATTCCTTCTATGAAGCCAGCATCACTCTAATACCCAAAGTAGGCAAAGATACGACCAAAAAAGAAAACTATAGACCCATTTCATTAATGAACATAGATGCAAAAATTCTCCACACAATACTTGCAAACTGCATACAGGCACACATCAAAAAGATTATCCATCATGACCAATTCAGATTCATACCAGAGATGTAGGGATGGTTCAACATACATAAATCAATAAATATCATAAAGTACGTAAACATACCAAAAGACAAAAATCACATGGTTATTTCAATTGACGTGGAAAAGGCCTTCAACAAAATCCAACATACCTTCATGTTTAAAGTCCTAGAGGGAATTGGACTGGAAGGAACATTCCTCAACATAATTAAAGCCACATACAACAAACCCACAGCCAACATTATCCTAAAAGGGGAAAAATTAGACATGTTCCCCTTAAAGTCAGGAACCCAGCAAGGCTGCCCCCTATCCCCACTCCTTTTCAGTACAGTGCTTGAAGTGCTTGAGAGAGCAATAAGACAAGAAAAGTAAATTAAAGGAGTACTAATTGGAAAAGAAGAGGTCAAACTATCCTTTTTTTTCAGATGACATGACAGTTTACCTACAGGATTCCAGAAACTCCACCAGAAAACTTCTAAAATCAATTAGCAGTTTCAGTGAAGTGGCAGGGTACCCAATTTACCTAGCAAAACCAGTAGCTTTTCTTTATATCATTAGCAAGCAACTGGAGAAAGAATACAAGGAGACTTTTCCACTCACAACAGCCTCCAAAAAAAAAACATATCTAGGAACAAACCCGACTAACACCACTAAAAATCTCTGCAATGAAAAATTTAAACCCCTGAAGAAAGATATTGAAGAAGATACCAGAAGATAGAAGGACCTCCCATGCTCATGGATTGGAAGAATTAATATAGTAAAAATGGCCATCATGCCCAAAGTAATATACAGATTCAATGCAATACCGATTAAAACCCCATGAGCTTCTTCATAGACCTAGAAAGAAAAACATCCTAAAATTCATGTAGAAAAAAGACTCCAAATAACTAAAAAGAGCAATGCAGGCGGGGGGGGGGGGGCGCGGGGGCGTTACTCTAGCGACTTCAAACTATATTACAGGACTATAGTCATAAAACAGTCTTGTTATTGGCACTAATACAGGCCCATAGATCAATGGCACAAAACTGAAGATCTAAACCTGAGCACATTCAATTTCAGCCACCTCGTATTTGACAAAGGGGCCAAGAAGACTTAATGGAGGAAACACAGCATCTTCAGTGCTGGGAAAACTGGATCAGTACTTGTAGAAGAATAAAATTAAACCCCTAACCCTCACCCTGTATAAAAATTAACTCCAAATGGATCAAAGATCTTAACAAGAAACCTGAAACTCTTAAAATAGTAGAAGAAAATGTTGGCAGTAACCTACAAGACATAGGTGTATGAAAAGACTTTCTAAATCAGACAGCAGCTGCACAAAACACAAGGTCAACAATTGACATTTGGGACCTGATTAAACTTAAGAGCTTCTGTACAGCAAAATAAACAATCAAAGAACCGAAGAGAAGACCAACAGAGTGGGAGGAAACCTTCACCAGTGAAACATCTGGTAGAGCATTAATATCCAGAGTATATAAACTACTCAAAATAAAAAAAAAAAAGGAGTAAGAAAGCAAATGACCCACTCAAATTATGGAGTAAAGAGCTCAACAGAGACTTCACAAATGAAGAAGTAAAGATGGCTGAGAAACATCTTAGAAAATGTTTAGCGTCACTAATAATTAAGGGAATGCAAAGTAAAACCAGCTTATGATTTCATCTTACCGTGGTAGAGACTGGCTAAGATTAAGAATACAAATGGCACAAAATTCTAGAGACTTTGTAGGGAAAGGGGAACACTCATTTGCTGCTGGTGGGAATGCAAACTCATGCAAGCCCTATGGAAAGTGGTATGAAGAATACTTTAAAAAGTCAAATTAAACATACCACCTGACTCAGTCATACCACTCCTGGGTATATACCCACAAGATTTAATCTGTCCCAGAAAAGCATGCAAAACTATGTTTATTGAAGTTCTCTTCACAATAGGGAAGAGCTGGAACCAACCCTAGTACTCCTCAACTGATAAGTAGATAAAGAAAATGTGGTACATCTGCACAATGGAGTTCTATGCTTTGGTAAAGAAAGATGACATCTACAGATTTTGTGTAAAACAAATGTGGACAACAGCGAATTATATCTGCATTTAACTCAGATGCATTACTGTTTTTATCAGAGTCTGTAAACCAATGTTGTTTAATATACACATATTTACTTTTACTAAGTCCTAAAACACCATGTATCCTGTAGACAGTGTCTAGGCGAAACTGAGTACTTGCTGAACTCACATCAATTAAATATGCCTTGATCGAATATACATCCGTGTCCCTCTCCCACCCATCCCCCCTTCCCAATTCACCATTTCAGTCCATTTTCTGATGCAGTCTTTCTGTTGTTGTTCTTTTACTATGCATCCCTCTCCATGAGAAATATTTATATCTGGGTTGTTGGTACTAGCATCCACATATGAGGGACACCATTTGTCGTTTGTTTTTCTGGGACTGTGTTACTTCACTTAACATAATGTCTTCCAGCTCCATCCATTTACCTGCAAAGTTCATGATGTTGTCCCTCTTTACTGCTGCATAGTACTCCATTGTATACATGTACCACATTTTCTCTATCCACTCGTCAGTTGAGGGGCACCTGGGCTGGTTCCAGCTTTTTGCTATTGTGAACAGAGCTGCAATAAACATAGCTGTGCATGTATCTTTGCAGTAAGTTGTGTCTTGTGGGTATATACCCAGGAGTGGTATGACTGGGTCAAATGGAAGGCTCATTTTGAGTCTTNATTCTTAGAGACTTTTAGAAAGGGGAACACCATCTTTGCGCTGGTGGAATAAACCATCAAAGCCCTAGGAAATGTAAAGTCAATATACTTTAAAAAGTCAAATAAACATACCCACTGACCAGCATCACCACTGGGTGTATATACCCACAAGATTTAATCTGTCCCGAAAGCCATGCAAACTACCCCTGTTTTTGAATTCTCTTCACAATAGGGAAGCAGGCAGACCAACCCTGCCTCCTCAACTGATAAGTAATAAAGAAAAGTGGTACATCGCACAAGGGAATTCATATCTTTGGTAAAGAAACGATAGATCACTGACATATCTTTATGGTAAACAAATGTGACAACACGGAATTATATTCATCTTAACTCAGATGCATTACTGTTTTTTATCAGTCTGTAACCAATGTTGTTTAATATACACATATTTACTTTACTAAGTCTAAAACACCATAATCTGTAACCAAGTGTCTACGAAACTTGATACTTGCAGAACTCAACATCATAGTAAATAGCCTGATCGAATATACATCCTGCCCCTCCCTCCCACCCACCCCCCTTCCCAATCACCCATTTCAGGTCCATTTTCTATGAAGTCTTCTGTTGTTGTTCTTTACATGCATCCCTCTCCATGAGAAATTATATTTATATCTGGGTTTGTTGGTCGACTAAGCATCACATATGAGGACACCCCATTTTTCGTTTGTTTTCTGGACTGTGTTATTTCACCTAAGCATATGCTTCCTTCATCCATTACCTGCAAATTCAGGATTGTTGTCCCTCTTACGGCTTCTCAGGGGTAAAATGTAATCAGATAACATATCATCCAAACATATTGTGGCTATCAAGTTAACCGACCATTAAACTATTAGTGCTGCTAAAATACCTATAATCTAAATTGTTTTTGTGCTCATTAGTAGGATTGAAAGGTTATGCCTTGAACAAGCTGGATAGCCCATGAAGGAAAAGCAGTCAGATTGACCAGAATCCAGGTCAACACTCCAGAGATGAGAGGACATTTTACTTCTCATCCACTGCCCCTTGTTCTAAGCCTAGGAGGAACAATCTGCGGAAGAAGTGGGCATTGTAGAATATAAAGCTTGATTTGGGTTGAATGATGACTATCAGCATGTTAGCTGTGCACTCATTTTATCAACCTTGATTGAACAAAACACCTGTCACACCCCCACTATAGGTGGGACTGTGGGGGTTGGGCACAACAGTCTGTCAGAGTTGTGTTTGTGAAGGATGCTTATACCAGATCGGATTATCACTTATAGGTAAAAAATGAAAAAAAAAAAAACCTGAATGATGCAGGACAGTTATGGCAGAATACATGATCTGGGATGGGGTGGGGGTGGGGGGGAAGGGAAAGGGAAATATGCCTGATCTGCATTGGAAAATGATGTACGAAATGCACAAACCATCAATAAAAATTAAATTAAAAAAAAAAAAGAAAGATGACATCATGAACTTTGCAGGTAAATGGATGGAACTAGAAGCCATTATACTAAGTGAAGTAACCCAGTCCCCAAAAAACAAATGACGAGTGGTATTCCTCATTTGTGCATGGTAGCACCAAATCCTTAGTGGTAAGTCAAACTGAACAACATTAATGCTATATTTCTTTTTATCTGAAAGCAACTGTACTGTTAAAATGTGAATCCCTTCATGGGCTCTACAATTAAGTTACCACTTATTCTCAGACTTTGTAATTAAGGTACATGTGTACAGGTTATTTATGTATGCATATTTTAGCATAATATAAAATAATGTGAATCCCTAAAACATGTTTTAGAATTAACTCATAGTTTATTTTCAGACCTCATAATTTTGATATATGTGTGATATATATATATATATATATATATATATATATGATACAAATTGGAGGAAACAACAATAACAAAAGACTGGGTCAAAGAACTGACTGAAACAGTAAACTTCTTACCAAAACAGTAAATCTCTGCATAGAAAAACTTTAAAAAAGACTGAGAAAAAGATGTAAGACATGTATGGCAAAATGCATGAGCTAGGGTGGGGTGGGGGGCATGGAAGGGTGAATGAGTCTAAATTGGAAGGAGAAATGTATGAAATGCATAAAAGTTCAATAAAAATATTAAAAACCAAACCTGATTGCAAGAAGGCTTTGTGGTGCCAGATTGCTGGGCCTGGGAATTTACCTTAATAAAAGAGTTTACTTAGACAAAGATACCAGGCTTCAGTATCCAACACATACTCACTGACCCAAAGTAAAATAAAAAGGCACAGCCACCCCAACCAGGCTGGCAGAGGTCTTTTCTCCTCAAGAAAAGACTTGATCTTTGTCCCTCTTGCTATTCACCTGACCCAAGGTCTGGTTCTGGTTCTTCTTAACTCTAAACTTTCTTTTCCCTCTCCAAGAATCTAACAAAATGTAATCTACTATACCAAAAGATTGAGGGAGATTAGTATGATCATATCAGTTGACAGAGAAAAAGCATGCGATGGTAAAATATTTTTCAGGATAGTGAGAATAAGCTTCTTGATAAAAATCAGGTTTGGAAAACCTGCCCTGTAGCAAAGGTTCACTTCTGGAACAGCAGTTAAATAATTACCATGAACCAGAACTACCTATTTAAACTAAATTTTAATGTCTTTATGAATTGAACTAATTGCATGTAGCAAAGGAAGAAAATATCAGTTACATTACTTCAATGAAATATACTAAGTGAGTCTGATCAGGAGTTTCAAGGAATCTTTTTTTCCACTGAGTTCTAGTTCATATGTGAAAGGCTTCATTTTGAGTGTGGCTTGAATAATGAGATTATAGGGAGTCTGGACTACTTGCCCTGAGTTCATTTGCTTTTGTTTTTTGAGAGAGTGACTTTGTAGCTCAGGATGTCCTTAAGCTCATGATAGTCCTCCTGTCTCAGCTTCCCAAATTCTTGGATTAGAGACATGTAGCATCATATCTGTCTATGTCAGCTTAAATATAAGCCAGAGGCTCAACTCCAAAGGTGCAAGCTGAAGAGAGGAGAGGCAACTTTCTCCAATCAATGCTTACTTCCAAGGAAGAGATGTCACCCATGGAGTACAGACCATTGGTCCCTAACTCCATTTCCAGGAGCATGGTGTTAATTTTTCCCACGAGGGAAAGTTTATTTTTTAATTTTTAAAAATTTTTTTATTGATGCTTTGTGTATTTCATACATCATTTTCCAATTCAGTTCAGGTGTATATCCCCTTCCCTTCACCCTGCCCCACCCCTACCCATCCCAGATCATGCATTCTGCCGTAACTTTTCTGCATCTTTCTGGGTTTTTTTTTGTTGTTGTTTTGTTTTCATTTTTTTTTTAACAATAAGTGATAATTTGTGAGTACAAGCATTCTTCATCTCAAACCAATTTGCGAGCAGTTATGCCCAAACCCATACAGCTCATGGGTCCCACCATCCAGCAGTGGGGAGAGCTTGTATGTTCAATCAAGTTGATCAAATGAGTGTCCAGTCTATATTGTTATAGTTTCACCTTTCACCCCAATCGCAGCCCTTACATTCTACCGCGCCTCCTCTTCCGCAGATTGTTCCCTAGGCTTAGAAAAGGGGCACACGTGGATGAGATGCAAAACAGTCTACTTTCTCTGGAGCTGTTGTCTTGGTCTCTAGTCAATTCTGGCTGTTTTCTTTCATGGGCTGCCAGCTTGTCCAGGCATAACCTTTCAATCCTACTAATGAAGCACATGCAATTAGA